>CM055123.1:321107809-321532809 GCA_029206835.1 Rana muscosa
CCCCCCCTCATGTAAATGAGACCCCACCTTCCTGATATTACATCCCCCCCTCATGTAAATGAGACCCCACCTTCCTGATATTACATCCCCCCCCTCATGTAAATGAGACCCCACCTTCCTGATATTACATCCCCCCCTCATGTAAATGAGACCCCACCTTCCTGATATTACACCCCCCTCATGTAAATGAGACCCCACCTTCCTGATATTACACCCCCCTCATGTAAATGAGACCCCACCTTCCTGATATTACACCCCCCTCATGTAAATGAGACCCCACCTTCCTGATATTACATCCCCCCCTCATGTAAATGAGACCCCACCTTCCTGATATTACATCCTCCGCTCCCCCTCATGTAAATGAGACCCCACCTTCCTGAGATTACATCCCCCCCTCATGTAATGAGACCCCACCTTCCTGATATTACATCCCCCCCTCATGTAAATGAGACCCCACCTTTCTGATATTACACCCCCCCCTCATGTAAATGAGACCCCACCTTCTGATATTACATCCCCCCCTCATGTAAATGAGACCCCACCTTCCTGATATTACATCCCCCCTCATGTAAATGAGACCCCACCTTCCTGATATTACATCCCCCCCTCATGTACATGAGACCCCACCTTCCTGATATTACATCCCCCCTCATGTAAATGAGACCCCAACTTCCTGATATTACACCCCATCCCCCCTCATGTAAATGAGACCCCACCTTCCTGATATTTCATCCCCCCCCTCATGTAAATGAGACCCCACCTTCTGATATTACATCCCCCCTCATGTAAATGAGACCCCACCTTCCTGATATTACATCCCCCCTCATGTAAATGAGACCCCACCTTCCTGATATTACATCCCCCCTCATGTAAATGAGACCCCACCTTTCTGATATTACATCCCCCCCCTCATGTAAATGAGACCCCACCTTCCTGATATTACATCCCCCCCTCATGTAAATGAGACCCCACCTTCCTGATATTACACCCCCCCTCATGTAAACGAGACCCCACCTTCCTGATATTACACCCCCCCTCATGTAAATGAGACCCCACCTTCCTGATATTACATCCCCCCTCATGTAAATGAGACCCCACCTTCCTGATATTACACCCCCCCTCATGTAAACGAGACCCCACCTTCCTGATATTACACCCCCCCCTCATGTAAATGAGACCCCACCTTCCTGATATTACATCCCCCCCCTCATGTAAATGAGACCCCACCTTCCTGATATTACATCCCCCTCATGTAAATGAGACCCCACCTTCCTGATATTACATCCCCCCCTCATGTAAATGAGACCCCACCTTCCTGATATTACATCCCCTCCCCCTCATGTAAATGAGACCCCCACCTTCCTGATATTACATCCCCCCCCTCATGTAAATGAGACCCCCACCTTCCTGATATTACACCCCCCCTCATGTAAATGAGACCCCACCTTCCTGATATTACATCCCCCCCTCATGTAAATGAGACCCCACCTTCCTGATATTACATCCCCCCTCATATAAATGAGACCCCACCTTCCTATTACATCCCCTCCCCCCTCATGTAAATGAGACCCCAACTTCCTGATATTACATCCCTCCCCCCTCATGTAAATGAGACTCCACCTTCCTGATATTACATCCCCCCCCTCATGTAAATGAGACCCCACCTTCCTGATATTACACCCCCCTCATGTAAATGAGACCCCACCTTCCTGATATTACACCCCCCCTCATGTAAATGAGACTCCACCTTCCTGATATTACATCCCCCCCCTCATGTAAATGAGACCCCACCTTCCTGATATTACATCCCCCCCTCATGTAAATGAGACCCCACCTTCCTGATATTACATCCCCCCCTCATGTAAATGAGACCCCACCTTCCTGATATTACATCCCCCCCTCATGTAAATGAGACCCCACCTTCCTGATATTTCATCCCCCCCTCATGTAAATGAGACCCCACCTTCCTGATATTACACCCCCCTCATGTAAATGAGACCCCACCTTCCTGATATTACACCCCCCTCATGTAAATGAGACCCCACCTTCCTGATATTACACCCCCCTCATGTAAATGAGACCCCACCTTCCTGATATTACACCCCCCCCTCATGTAAATGAGACCCCACCTTCCTGATATTACATCCCCCCTCATGTAAATGAGACCCCCACCTTCCTGATATTACATCCCCTCCCCCTCATGTAAATGAGACCCCACCTTCCTGATATTACAACCCCCCTTATGTAAATGAGACCCCACCTTCCTGATATTACATCCCCTCCCCCCTCATGTAAATGAGACCCCACCTTCCTGATATTACATCCCCCCTCATGTAAATGAGACCCCACCTTCCTGATATTACATCCCCTCCCCCTCATGTAAATGAGACCCCACCTTCCTGATATTACAACCCCCCTTATGTAAATGAGACCCCACCTTCCTGATATTACACCCCCTCCCCCTCATGTAAATGAGACCCCACCTTCCTGATATTACATCCCCTCCCCCTCATGTAAATGAGACCCCACCTTCCTGATATTACACCCCCCCTCATGTAAATGAGACTCCACCTTCCTGATATTACACCCCCCCCTCATGTAAATGAGACCCCACCTTCCTGATATTACACCCCCTCCCCCCTCATGTAAATGAGAACCCCACCTTCCTGATATTACACCCCCCCTCATGTAAATGAGACTCCACCTTCCTGATATTACATCCCCCCCTCATGTAAATGAGACCCCACCTTCCTGATATTACACCCCCCTCATGTAAATGAGACCCCACCTTCCTGATATTACACCCCCCCTCATGTAAATGAGACCCCACCTTCCTGATATTACACCCCCCCCTCATGTAAATGAGACTCCACCTTCCTGATATTACATCCCCCCTCATGTAAATGAGACCCCACCTTCCTGATATTACATCCCCCCCTCATGTAAATGAGACCCCACCTTCCTGATATTACATCCCCCCCTCATGTAAATGAGACCCCACCTTCCTGATATTACATCCCCCCTCATGTAAATGAGACCCCACCTTTCTGATATTACACCCCCCCCTCATGTAAATGAGACCCCACCTTCCTGATATTACACCCCCTCATGTAAATGAGACCCCACCTTCCTGATATTACACCCCCCCCTCATGTAAATGAGACTCCACCTTCCTGATATTACATCCCCCCCTCATGTAAATGAGACCCCACCTTCCTGATATTACACCCCCCCTCATGTAAATGAGACCCCACCTTCCTGATATTACATCCCCCCCTCATGTAAATGAGACCCCACCTTCCTGATATTACATCCCCCCCTCATGTAAATGAGACCCAACCTTCCTGATATTACACCCCCCCTCATGTAAATGAGACCCCACCTTCCTGATATTACACCCCCCCTCATGTAAATGAGACCCCCACCTTCCTGATATTACATCCCCCCCTCATGTAAATGAGACCCCACCTTCCTGATATTACATCCCCCCTCATGTACATGAGACCCCACCTTCCTGATATTACATCCCCCCCCTCATGTAAATGAAACCCCCACCTTCCTGATATTACACCCCCCTCATGTAAATGAGACCCCACCTTCCTGATATTACATCCCCCCCTCATGTAAATGAGACCCCACCTTCCTGATATTACATCCCCCCCCCTCATGTAAATGAGACCCCACCTTCCTGATATTACACCCCCCCTCATGTAAATGAGACCCCACCTTCCTGATATTACATCCCCTCCCCCCCTCATGTAAATGAGACCCCACCTTCCTGATATTACATCCCCTCCCCCTCATGTAAATGAGACCCCACCTTCCTGATATTACACCCCCCTCATGTAAATGAGACCCCACCTTCCTGATATTACATCCCCCCCTCATGTACATGAGACCCCACCTTCCTGATATTACATCCCCCCCCTCATGTAAATGAGACCCCACCTTCCTGATATTACACCCCCCTCATGTAAATGAGACCCCACCTTCCTGATATTACACCCCCCTCATGTAAATTAGACCCCACCTTCCTGATATTACATCCCCCCCTCATGTAAATGAGACCCCACCTTCCTGATATTACATCCCCCCTCATGTAAATGAGACCCCCACCTTCCTGATATTACATCCCCCCTCATGTAAATGAGACCCCACCTTCCTGATATTACATCCCCCCTCATGTAAACGAGACCCCACATTCCTGATATTACATCCCCTCCCCCTCATGTAAATGAGACCCCACCTTCCTGATATTACATCCCCCCCCTCATGTAAATGAGACCCCCACCTTCCTGATATTACATCCCCCTCATGTAAATGAGACCCCACCTTCCTGATATTACATCCCCTCCTCCTCATGTAAATGAGACCCCACCTTCCTGATATTACATCCCCCCTCATGTAAATGAGACCCCACCTTCCTGATATTACACCCCCCTCCCCCTCATGTAAATGAGACCCCACCTTCCTGATATTACATCCCCCTCCCCCTCATGTAAATGAGACCCCACCTTCCTGATATTACACCCCCCCTCATGTAAATGAGACTCCACCTTCCTGATATTACACCCCCCCCTCATGTAAATGAGACCCCACCTTCCTGATATTAAACCCCCTCCCCCCTCATGTAAATGAGACCCCAACTTCCTGATATTACACCCCCTCCCACTCATGTAAATGAGACCCCACCTTCCTGATATTACATCCCCCCCCTCATGTAAATGAGACCCCACCTTCCTGATATTACATCCCCCCTCATGTAAATGAGACCCCCACCTTCCTGATATTACATCCCCCCTCATGTAAATGAGACCCCACCTTCCTGATATTACACCCCCCCTCATGTAAATGAGACCCCACCTTCCTGATATTACATCCCCCCTCATGTAAATGAGACCCCCACCTTCCTGATATTACACCCCCCCTCATGTAAATGAGACCCCACCTTCCTGATATTACACCCCCCTCTCATGTAAATGAGACCCCAACTTCCTGATATTACATCCCCCCTCATGTAAATGAGAACCCCACCTTCCTGATATTACACCCCCTCCCCCTCATGTAAATGAGACCCCACCTTCCTGATATTACATCCCCCCCCCCCTCATGTACATGAGACTCCACCTTCCTGATATTACACCCCCCCTCATGTAAATGAGACCCCAACTTCCTGATATTACATCCCCCCCCTCATGTAAATGAGACCCCAACTTCCTGATATTACACCCCCCCTCATGTACATGAGACCCCAACTTCCTGATATTACATCCCCCCCTCATGTAAATGAGACCCCAACTTCCTGATATTACACCCCCTCCCACTCATGTAAATGAGACCCCACCTTCCTGATATTACACCCCCCCTCATGTACATGAGACCCCAACTTCCTGATATTACATCCTCCCACTCATGTAAATGAGACCCCAACTTCCTGATATTACATCCCCCCCCTCATGTAAATGAGACCCCAACTTCCTGATATTACACCCCCTCCCACTCATGTAAATGAGACCCCACCTTCCTGATATTACATCCCCCCCCTCATGTACATGAGACCCACCTTCCTGATATTACATCCCCTCCCCCTCATGTAAATGAGACCCCACCTTCCTGATATTTCATCCCCTCCCCCTCATGTAAATGAGACCCCACCTTCCTGATATTACACCCCCCCTCATGTAAATGAGACCCCACCTTCCTGATATTACACCCCCCCCCTCATGTAAATGAGACCCCACCTTCCTGATATTACACCCCCTCATGTAAATGAGACCCCACCTTCCTGATATTACACCCCCCCTCATGTAAATGAGACCCCACCTTCCTGATATTACATCCCCCCCCTCATGTACATGAGACCCACCTTCCTGATATTACATCCCCCCCCTCATGTACATGAGACCCCACCTTCCTGATATTACACCCCCCCTCATGTAAATGAGACCCCAACTTCCTGATATTACATCCCCCCCTCATGTAAATGAGACCCCACCTTCCTGATATTACATCCCCCCCTCATGTAAATGAGACCCCACCTTCCTGATATTACATCCCCCCCTCATGTAAATGAGACCCCACCTTCCTGATATTACATCCCCCCCCCCCTCATGTAAATGAGACCCCACCTTCCTGATATTACACCCCCCTCATGTAAATGAGACTCCACCTTCCTGATATTACATCCCCTCCCCCCCTCATGTAAATGAGACCCCACCTTCCTGATATTACACCCCCCTCATGTAAATGAGACCCCCCCCCCTTCCTGATATTAGTGCCCCCCTGAGGTGAATGGGGTAACCACCTTCTATACAGCTCAGTGATCATTTCTCTTTATATTCACACAGAAGGATTGGACGGTCGTCCTCCTCCTCCTCCTCCTCCTGGTAAAAATTAGCAGGGTGGGTCTAGCCCCCCCCCCCTTTACCGCAGCCGTCCAATAGCGCCATCCCTTTGCCCCCTCCCAGCAGCGTGATTGCTTGGCGGAGCCGTCAATCTTTTTCCGGAAGCCTTCTTTAATTGGATGATTTTTTATTTTATTTTTTCTAACGCTTAGACGTGATTGGTCAAGCAGGCACAGTTTGCTAGTTTCGGATTGGTCAGCGCTCTGCGTGCGCGTGAACCGTGCCCTGCGCTGGCCGCTGATTGGCTGACTTTTGGCGGGGAGGAGCAAATTTGAAGTGATCTGTGAGAAGATCCGCTGCGCCTGTCCGGTTCCGGTGTACGGACTACGGGGGAAGCGGCTCCCGGTGAGTGTTGTGCGGTGTACGCAGAAGTGTTCCCGGGCTCGGTAAGGGTGGGTGATGTACTTTTATATATATATGGAGACCGCAGTGTGTTTATCGGTGTCGGGGGATCAGACTTCACTGGCTGCATGCTTGTTCCGTGTGTGACTGGCTGTGCGCTCTGGGGGTCTCTGGTGTGCCCGGGATGGGGGAGGGCCTTAGAGGGATGAGAGAGCAATTGTACTCTAGATGAGGGGGGTCCCTCAGGGTGGTTGAGTATGGTGGGCCCCTGGGGGTGGACTCTAGAAGAGGGAGGGTGGGCCCCTGGGGGGGGGGGGACTGTAGATGAGGGAGGGTGGGGCCCCTGGGGGGGGGGGGACTCTAGATGAGGGAGGGTGGGCCCCTGGGGGGGGGGACTCTAGATGAGGGAGGGTGGGCCCCTGGGGGGGGGGACTCTAGATGAGGGAGGGTGGGCCCCTGGGGGGGGGGGGACTCTAGATGAGGGAGGGTGGGCCCCCTGGGGGGGGGGGGACTCTAGATGAGGGAGGGTGGGCCCCTGGGGGGGGGGGACTCTAGATGAGGGAGGGTGGGCCCCTGGGGGGGGGGGGACTCTAGATGAGGGAGGGTGGGCCCCGGGGGGGGGGGGACTCTAGATGAGGGAGGGTGGGCCCCTGGGGGGGGGGGACTCTAGATGAGGGAGGGTGGGCCCCTGGGGGGGGGGACTCTAGATGAGGGAGGGTGGGCCCCTGGGGGGGGGGGGACTCTAGATGAGGGAGGGTGGGCCCCTGGGGGGGGGGACTCTAGATGAGGGAGGGTGGGCCCCTGGGGGGGGGGGGACTCTAGATGAGGGAGGGTGGGCCCCTGGGGGGGGGGGACTCTAGATGAGGGAGGGTGGGCCCCCTGGGGGGGGGGGACTTTAGATGAGGGAGGGTGGGCCCCCTGGGTGGGGGGACTCTAGATGAGGGAGGGTGGGCCCCTGGGTGGGGGGACTCTAGATGCGGGAGGGTGGGCCCCTGGGTGGGGGGTCTCTAGATGAGGGAGGGTGGGCCCCTGGGTGGGGGGACTCTAGATGAGGGAGGGTGGGCCCCTGGGTGGGGGGGACTCTAGATGAGGGAGGGGGGGGACTCTAGATGAGGGAGGGTGGGCCCCTGGGGGGGGGAGACTCTAGATGAGGGAGGGTGGGCCCCTGGGGGGGGGAGACTCTAGATGAGGGAGGGTGGGCCCCTGGGGGGGGGAGACTCTAGATGAGGGAGGGTGGGCCCCTGGGGGGGGGGAGACTCTAGATGAGGGAGGGTGGGCCCCTGGGGGGGGGGGGAGACTCTAGATGAGGGAGGGTGGGCCCCCTGGGGGGGGGGAGACTCTAGATGAGGGAGGGTGGGCCCCTGGGGGGGGGGGAGACTCTAGATGAGGGAGGGTGGGCCCCTGGGGGGGGGGGAGACTCTAGATGAGGGAGGGTGGGCCCCTGGGGGGGGGAGACTCTAGATGAGGGAGGGTGGGCCCCTGGGGGGGGGGAGACTCTAGATGAGGGAGGGGTGGGCCCCTGGGGGGGGGGAGACTCTAGATGAGGGAGGGTGGGCCCCTGGGGGGGGGAGACTCTAGATGAGGGAGGGTGGGCCCCTGGGGGGGGGGAGACTCTAGATGAGGGAGGGTGGGCCCCTGGGGGGGACGGGGGACGCTCTAGATGAGGGAGGGTGGGCCCCTGGGGGGGGGACGCTCTAGATGAGGGAGGGTGGGCCCCTGGGGGGGGGACGCTCTAGATGAGGGAGGGGGGGGAAGCTCTAGATGAGGGAGGGGGGGGAAGCTCTAGATGAGGGAGGGTGGGGGCCCCTGGGGGGGGGACGCTCTAGATGAGGGAGGGTGGGGGGCCCCTGGGGGGGGGGGACGCTCTAGATGAGGGAGGGTGGGGGCCCCTGGGGGGGGGACGCTCTAGATGAGGGAGGGTGGGGGGCCCCTGGGGGGGGACGCTCTAGATGAGGGAGGGTGGGGGGGCCCCTGGGGGGGGGACGCTCTAGATGAGGGAGGGTGGGGGGGGGACGCTCTAGATGAGGGAGGGTGGGGCCCCCTGGGGGGGACGCTCTAGATGAGGGGGGGGGACTCTAGATGAGGGAGGATGGGGGCTCTGCATGATGGGGTCGGGCTTCCGGGTGCTAGGAATGAGGTATGGGCCCCTGGGGGACTCTAGATGAGGGAGGATGGGCCCCTGGGGTGATTGAGTTGAGTATGGTGGGCCCCTGGGATACTCTAGATGAGAATGATGGGGCCCCTGGGATACTCTAGATGAGAATGATGGGGCCCCCGGGATACTCTAGTTGAGAATGATGGGGTCGGGCTCCCAGGGCTTTGCATGATGAGATTGGGTGCTTGGGATGGGGGAGGGGGGCTCGGGATGAGAACGATAGTCCCCTTGGGGGTACTCTAGCTAAGGGGACAAACCCCCGGGGCTATTGAAATGAGAATGGTGGGGTGTTTGGGATGAGAGGTATGGGCCCCTGGGGTACTCTAGATAAGGTATGGGCCCTGGGGTGGTTGAGAATGGTGGGCCCCTGGGGTACCCTAGATGAGGTATGGGCCCTGGGGTGGTAGAGAATGGTGGGCCCCTGGGGTACTCTAGATGAGAGGTGTGGGCCCCTGGGGTACTCTAGATGAGGGAGGATGGGCCCTGGGGTGGTAGAGAATGGTGGGCCCCTGGGGTACTCTAGATGAGGGGGTGAGCCCTGAAGTGATTGATATCAACATGACGGTCCCTTAGAGGGCTCTGGATGAGGGGGGGTGGGCTCCGGGTTTCTCTAGATGAGGATGGGCCCTGGGGAGATTGAGATGAGAATGAGATCCCGGGGGGGGGGGGCTTTGGATAAAGGGGTCTGGCCCTCAGGATGACTGAGATGAGAACGATGGGACCTCTGGATGAGGGGGGGTGGGGGAGTGATTGAGATGAGAATGATGGGGACCCCCCGGGGTCTCTGCATGATGGGGTCGGGCCCTCAGGGTGCTTGGGATGAGGGACGGGCTCTGAGGTGATCGCTATCACAATGATGTGCCCTTAGAAGGCTCAGGATGAGATCGATGGGCCCTTGGGGGGTACTCTAGTTGAGAATGATGGGCCCCTGGGGTGGGCTTTGGATAAAGGGGTCTGGCCCTCAGGATGACCGAGATAAGAATGAGGGGGCTGGGTTCCTGGAGTAACCCGGGGGGGGGCGGCCTCAGGGTGTTTGGGATGAGAGGTATGGGCCCTGGGGTGATTGAGTTGATTATGGTGGGCCCCTGGGGTACTCTAGATGAGGGGAAGAGGAGGATGGGCCCTGGGTTGATTGAGAGGTAACAATGGGCCTGGGGGGGGGGGTCTCTGGATGAAGGGGGTCTGGCCCTTGGGGTGATTGAGAGAATGATGGGCTCTGCATGATCGTATCGGGCCCTCAGGGTTTCTTGGGATGGGGGGGGGCCCTGAGGTGATTGGTATCAGAATGATGGGCCCTCCAGGATGAGGGGGTGGGCCCTATAGGTGGGGGGGACTCAGGATTAGAACGATGGTCCCTTGGGGGTACTCTAGATGAGGGGGTCGGCCCCCGGGGTGATTTTAAATGAGAATGGTGGGGATGAAGGTGATAAGAATGGCGGGCCCTGTACGGCACCCCCTGGCCCCTGCCCCCTCGGGGGGGGGGGGGGTGTTTATCTCCAGTGTTGGTTCCATCCGCTCTCCTCAGTGCTGGGAGACCGCCGCAATCTCATCCAGGGCTCTGGTCTCCGATTAGGACAGAGCTGATTGGCCCAGTGCTGTCACCTGATCCGGTCACATGTTCCTCCATCCCTGGAATGAAAAGGTATTTCTTTCGGCTCTACACACTGGAGGGGGAGGGGTGAGTGAAGGGAAGGGGGGTGTACATTGGGGTGTCAGAGGTAAAGGTCAACTCCGCTGTTATAAGTGAAGAATGTCTTTGTAGATCAATGTAACATTTTCCTTCCTTTCTATTTCAGGTTCCACCATGACGATGCAGTTCATTGTCCCTCTGGCCTTCAGAGACCTCCTGAACAGTGGGGGTGTGGGGCAGTATGTGGTCCAGGAGGTCCAGCCTGTGCGGCAGCTGCCGTCCCAGCTCAGTGGTGAGACTCCCTCCCCCAGTGATCTGTGCCCTCATCTCCCCCCTTTGTGCCTCTGGTATACTATGTATAGTGAATGGCAGAACACCATATACAATGTTGCAAGTGGTTTACTGGGATTATAGATGAAACGATCAGCCATGAGCCCGGGGGGGGGGGGTTTCAGCTCGCGATGCAAGTGGCTGATTAGCTGCTGGATGACTTTTAGAAGCAGCAGGAGGGGCCCCTAGTCGGTGTTTCTCGGGCTTACCGGTGAGCTCTGGGAAACGATCCGATGGTTTACACGGCTGGCCATAGAAGTGAAGATTCTCTGATCACCTCTATGATCCAGGAGGACTGGAGCAACGTCATGGCATCACTTCCAGTTGAGGGCGGGGGGGTAAAAAAATAGCTTTTAGTGTTGGTTTGGATTACGAGGATAATCCGTTCCAGGAGAATGCTCGTAATCCAAAGCACTCGCATATCAAAGCGAGTTTCCCCATAGAAGTCAATGAAAACTAAGATAATTTGTTCCACATTGACTTCTATGGCATGCAATACCGCATGTGGTGGGAGGGGGGTGGTGGAGAGCCTCTGAAATACTCGAGTACAGCTCAGCTAAACTCGGGAACGGAGTTCCGAGTGTCACCGGCTCCCCCCCCCATCCGCACCTCTGGCCAAATGCGGTACTGCACACCCCATTGGCTTGAATTCTGCTCATTTTGTGAGACAACACTCAGAAACGGGGTCAGGATTTAAAAAAAAAAGTTGCTCATCTTTCAAAACGCTCGTTAACCAAGGTTCCACTGTATTATAAAAGCATAAGATCATTGTGTTTATGTGCTTCCCCCCCCCCCCACTCCTTCTTCCTTTGAAAGGTAAAGGAGAACAATCTCTCCATAAAGAGGACCTGTCTTACATTTCTATTACAAGGGATGTGTACATTCCCTGTTTTAGGAAGAAAGTACAGTATATACTCGAGTATAAGCCGAGTTTTTCAGCACAATTTTTGTGCTGAAAATTCCCCTCTCGGCTTATACTCGAGTCACCTTTTTGCGCCTGATCTCCCGGATTTTGGGGTGCCGGCCGTAGGTCCCCTGGACCCCAAACTTGGCACACGTGTAGCCCCACTCTGTCTCTACAAGTGTGCAAAGTTTGTTGTCCGGGGGACCTACGGCCGGGGAGCACCGATTTTTCTAAGCCGGGCACCCCTTCCATAGACTCCCATGTTAAACGTCAGTCTAGGCATGGGCACAGTCTAGGCATGCAGATGGACACCCTAGGCTTATACTCGAGTCAATACATTTTCCCAGGTTTTTTTGGGGTAAAATTAGGTGCATCAGCTTATATTCGAGTATATACGGTAATACAAAATAATGTACGTGCCCCTATCTCCTTTGTGCTCATGAGCAAGCACATATTTGGGTCACATATGTAAATGGGGATCACACCACACATGCGAGGCATCGCGAACATTAGAGGGAGGGCAATAATTCTAGTGCTAGACCTCTAACTCTAAACAGGTAACCTGAGGAGGATTTTTTTTTTTTTTTTTTTAAAGCGTCACCTATGAAGATTTGGAAGTATCGGAGTTTGTTGCCCTTCCTTGAACCTGTGTGATTTTATTGGCAGTAGAAGTTCAGGAATGTTTACTCCTATATGGAGATTTAACCGCTTGCCGACCGCCGCACAAGTTTTTTACGTAGACAGAATGGCACGGCTGCGCAAATGGGCGTGTGTGTGTGTGTATATATATATATGTCACCTTTAAAGTGGAGGTTCAGTCGAATTTTTTTATTTTTTTTAAAGCCAGCAGCTACAAATACTGCAGCTGCTGACTTTAAAACAAAATGGACACTTACCTGTCCAGCGCGCCCGCGATGTCGGCAGACAAGGTCAAGCAGTCGCTCGGTCCTCGGATGCTGCAGCCGCCATTCTCGGTGAGGGAATCGGGAAGTGAAGCCTTGCGGCGTCCCTGCCCGGTTCCCTACTGCGCATGGGCGAGTAGCACGGCGTGCCGTCACTGGTCCCCGCTCTCTCCTGGTAACAGTGCGTTTTCCTAGGGGGGGGGGGGGTGATGTGACAGGGCGTGGCCCGGAAGTGGTGCTAATACCTGTCTTAGACAGGTATCTGCACCCCCCTCCCCCCTGAAATGTGCCAAATGTGACACCGGAGGGTTCTGAAAAGCAGAAGTTCAATTTTTGGGTGGAACGCCTCTTTAATTTTCTGCCGTGTTGTCGCGCAAGCCGCCGGCGCGCTTGTGACCGTGCCCGCGGTATCCGCAGACTTGATGTCCCGCGATCGGGTCACAGAGCTGCAGAACGGGAAGAGGCAAGTGTAAACATCTCCCCGTTCTGCCTAGTGACGTGTCACTGATCGTCTGTTCCCTCATCGGGAACAGCGATCAATAACGTGTCACTCGTAGCCACGCCCCCTAACAGTTGGAGTCACTCCCTAGGACACACTTAACCCCTTCAGCACCCCCTCCTGGTTAACCCCTTCACTGCCAGTGTCATTTTCACAATAATCAGTGCATTTTTATAGCACTGATCGCTGTATAAATGACAATGGTCCCAAAATGGTGTCAAAAGTGTCCGATGTGTCCGCCATAATGTCGCAGTCACGATAAAAATCGCTGATCGGCACCATTACTGGTAAAAAAAAAATATGAATAAAAATGCCATAAAACTATCCCCTATTTTGTAGACGCTATAACTTTTGCGCAAACCGATCAAACGCTTATTGCGTTATTTTTTTTGTTTTTTTTCCCCAAAAAATATGTAGAAGAATACGTATCGGCATAAACTGAGGGAAAAATGTTTTAATATTTTTTGGGGGGATAATTATAGCAAAAAGTAACAAATATTGCTTTTTTTTTCAAAATTGTCGCTCTATTTTTGTTTATGGCGCAAAAAAAAAAAACGCAGAGGTGATCAAATACCACCAAAAGAAATCTCTATTTGTGTGGGGAAAAAAAAGGACATCAATTTTTGTTTGAGAGCCACGACCGCGCAGTTGTCAGTTAAAGCGACGCAGTGCCGAATCGCAAAAAAGTGGCCTGGTCTTTTGGCAGCCAAATGGTCCAAGGCTGAAGTGGTTAAATTACATGTATTTTGCTTCTGTATTTTTTACTTTTTTTTTTTTTTTTTTTTTTCAGCTTATAAAGTGGCTCTCCGCTCTCAGGGTCCGCAGTGCGTCCTTCAGCACTTTGATGCGCTGTACAGCATGCTATAGTAAGTATCTCCATCTTTCTGCGGGAAGGTGTCTTTCTCCAGCCACATGATGAGTCCAAGGCGAATGTGACTCCTCCTTCCTCTGGGTGTGGTCTCTGCCTGTGTCCCCCACGGTCTGTAATCTTGGTGGTTGTGGAGAAGTAACTCACTGCCGCTGTAAGGCCAGACCTACAGCAACCTAACGGCGGGTCTGTCTCATCCAATCCTGCCCTCCGAAGTCAGAGTGTGCAGATTCCGAGGGGGACCTACAGGAAGTGCGGGGACCAATAAGGGGGCGGGGCAGAGCTCCTCACTCACTGACAGAGGTAACAAGGGGGAGATGTGAGCACATGTCTTTGGTAATCTGATGGCAAGTCAGAAATCCACAACTTCTCAATTTTTATAGACTTTGGGTGTAAAACCACCTTGGGGGGGGGGGGGGGGGGATTTTTTTTTTTTTTTTTTACAAAGAGCTGAGGTTTATCGATAACTGAAAGTTGCCTTCTAATCTGATGGCGTCAGAAATCCATGGCGGTATTTTATGGACTTTCCTGGATGTAGGACCGCTCTGAATAAAATCTATTCCTGTTCTCTGAAGATGCAGCCAGTGTGTTTAATTTTGGCAACAAATTTCGATTTTAGTTTGTCTTCTGCAATTTTTATATTTAGTCGCCTAATCTCCAGGACATTTTAGTCAACTAGAATCTAATGGATGTAGTTAGTGGTTGTAAACCCTCCCACATAGGATGCATTAAGGTGAAAAAACTACTGGCAGTCACCAGCCCCGGAGCCCTATTGGCTCCCGCTGCTGTCAATTAAATCCAATGACATGGGGGGGCCGAGTCCTGCATTCGGCAGCTATGGGCACCAAATGCTGGACTCGGGAGCGAGCCTGCAAGGTAACCCCCCCCCCCTCCGGAGAGTGCTTCTAGACCTAGGGGGTTATGCAGGGAGGAGCCACAAGAGCTGCTGGGGGACCTCAGAAGAGGATCGGGTGCCACTCTGTGCAAAACGAACTGCACAGTGGAGGTAAGTATGCCGTGTTTGTTTAAAAAAATGATACTCAAACCTTTTTAGTATCACTTTAAATTGTAATGCAGTATTTAAGCATTTCTCTACACTTTCCAAACTCATTATATACTGCTGAAGTAAAAAATCAAATATGTTATTTATGGTATTGAGGTATGAACTTGCACTACAGACCAGTGTTCATTTTGATGTCAAATTTCAATTTTAGTTTTAGTCTTGGTCTTTTGACTAAAATGGCATTTTAGTTTTGGTCAACTAAAAATGTTTTAGTTGACGAAATTGACACTGGATGCAGTTTTTTTAGAAATGCGAGTTGCTTTCTATTTAGAAACCTGCCACTTATACATAGTGAGGTCCCTGTGTTTTTGTAAGCATTAATTGTAGATACTGCTAGATGGCGCCAATGACTAACTTGCATAATGGTCAGGTGACTTGGGGCGCAGTCCATGTGACTGGTTCCTTGTATTCTGGGGTTATACCGACACTAGTATCGGTGCCGATACCAAGTACTGATACTTGTGCAAATGTTCCGATGCTTGATCCGATAACCGTTGTATTGGGCCAGGCATCCTCGGTGTGTGGGAGGGGCAGCCTCGCAGGTGATCGGTGCGGCGATGGGGGCAGTTACAAGCGCTGATTCCCCCCCCCCCCCTAGTGCCTTTCAATAAAGAGGATGACGGCTGCTTCTCCTCCCCTCCCTTCTTTGGCTGTCAGCTGCTTTACTGAAAGGCTATACGGGGGGATCGGTGCTTGTAACTGCCCCCCGCCGCTGCACCGATTACCTCCGACTATCCTGTGTGCTCCCCAGGTCTTCCTCTGGCTTATGGTGTCCCGTGCAATCCCCCCTCCAGATCTGTCTGGATGAAGAGCGGAGGAAGAAGCCGGTAAATGTAATTTTTCCGGCTCCTTCCTTTTCTGAATGCAGGGTCAGTGATCGCTGACTGTCCATTTGTATCTGAGCATTGTAACCGGAGGCTGCAGAGAAAAGGGAAATCCCCCCCAAACAGGGCTGATAAATAACAACAAATAAGAGAATTGTTACATTTTAAAAATAATAAACTGACACATCCACTCGCATCCCTGGCTGTGGGGGGGTTTATATACCTTGTGTGTTTTTTTTTTTTTTTTCTTTCCCTATTCTGACTTCCTCTTTTCTTCCAGCCATTTCCGCACCTTGGATGCCTCTATGAAAGAGGATTTGCTTGAGCTCCTTGTGAAAGGTAGGTCTCCGCTCTTACTGGAGGTGTTCTGTAGTCCGGTGCTGTGTATTCATGGATACTATTTCTTAGTGCAGTGATGGTGCGGACTTGTAATGTGGAAGATTGGTAAATACCCGCTAATATGGGATAAGTCTGTTCTTCAATTCCGATCTCCTCTCTGTGATCAGAAGTCGTGTTTTTTTTTTTTTTTTTTTTTTTTTTTTATAATCTTGATCCCTTTACCAAGCTTGTTACATAATTGTGTATATAATATAATCATCTCCTAGGCAAGGATAATATCTGCAAAAGTTCTCTTTAAATATTTTCTCCAGCCACATGATGAGTCCAAGGCGAATGCGACTCCTCCTTCCTCTGGGTGTGGTCTCTGCCCTGTGGCCCCCGGTCTGTAATCTTGGTGGTTGTGGAGAAGTAACTCTCTGCCACTGTAAGGCCAGACCTACAGCAGCCTAATGGCGGGTCTGTCTCATCCAATCCTGCCCTCCGAAGTCCAGAGTGTGCAGATTCCGAGGGAGACCTACAGGAAGTGCGGGGACCAAAAAAGGGGGCAGGGCAGAGGTCATCACTGACAGAGGTAATGGGGGAGATGTGAGCACCTGTTATTGGTAATCTGATGGCAAGCTGGAAATCCAGACATTGTTGGGTGTAGGACCTCCTTGGGAAAGCCCCTGTTTACATTGAAAGCATCTTGTTTTTTTAGTAGACACTTGCAGCATATAAACATGTTGAGGTCATCTGTCCATGACTGTTCTAAAATAGTTTTCTTGTAACATAATATATTGTAGATTTATGTAGACCAGGGGTCTCCAAACTTCCTACACAAAGGGCCAGTTCACTGTCCTCGATGTAGAGGTTCCAGACTGCCCAGTGGGAGTAGAAATTGTCCTGGTGTCAGTGGGGGTACAAACCATGCATCCTTGGCGTCGGTGGGGTGGTGCCCCGGTGGCTGGCGTCGGTGGGGAGGGGGTGGTGCCCCGGTTGCTGGCGTTGGTGGGGAGGGGGTGGTGCCCTGCGGATAAAGGCACGCAAAGGGCCACAGTTTGGAGACTGATCTAGGCAGAACTGAACAGCTTTTCTTTATCGTACACCACGGGACACAGAGCTAGTCATTACATAATGGGTTAAGGGTCACCAGCGGTGATTGGACACTGGCACAACCAATGGAAGACAGTTCCCCTCCATATAACCCCTCCCATCAGGGAAGTACCTCAGTTTTTTCGCCAGTGTCGAAAGGTGTTGGACGCGTTAGGAGGTGCTAAAGGAAAGCTCTACCAAAGAGACCCTCTGGGGGTAAAAGAGCTATGCTTTCGGATCCATCCAAGACGCCTACAAATGAGCTGAATCTGGATGGGATCCGGGCCTCATCCATGAGGCGTCGCCTGTAATGTCTCTTCGGAGGACTGGGCTCTAAGATCCAGCACTTTCGCTATTTCGCTATAAAGTCCTGGTAAGAGTCTTGTACAAGGCCCAGGGGAGAGGTATCCTTTAAATAGGAACCCATATCCCTGAAGGTTGGCACACATACCAAACTTCACCCTTCACGGTGGGCTATCTGTCTGAAAACTTTCAGCAGAAAAACCTGCGGCGTGGATAAGGTGAGATTAGAAGGTCCATAACTAGGTTGGGACCTTTTTCAAAAAGTGGATGTCTTCTTTTTTTTCCACCACTGGGGGGAGTAAAGAGCTGAATATACTCACCTCACTCTGTTCAGTGTCGGCTTCGGCGAAGTACACTGCTCGTCACCTCCGCTGCTGAGCTTGCTTGAGCACCCCGCTCCTCCTTCCGGTGGCCGATACAGACACCTGCAGATGCAGGTAAGTGGGGACAGGGGCTGATGAGAGTCCTCTCTCACTATGGCCACCACCATAGCGCTAAAGGCCGCGCGCGGGAGCGCGCTTTATCGGAGGGGGGGGGGCCGAGGCGTGCGCGGGCACGTGGCGCGCGCGGGCACAGAAACGGCGCCAAATTTAAAAGACTGTCAGTGTAAAAAGCACTGCAGCAGCAAGCAAGCTCGTTAGTTCTCTTGTTCCTGGCAGAGAAACACAGCAGCTATACAGGGACGTAAGACTCCATGTGGTTGGATTGGGTACTTCCTAGAAGACATCCATGTTATGCATAGTTATGTGTTAAAAGTTGCATATTTAATGTATTTGCTAAACTGAACACGGTAGTATATGCATTTAGGTACCTTGTATTTTGTCTAAACAGTAAGCCTTCCAGGGGAAGTAATGCGGACAAAAAGAGATAAAAGAGCACCGCCGCCTGAGACAGGGGGCTCTAGCTGTGCTGACTCGGTACCTTCCTCTCCTGTGTTGCCAAAAGCACCTGTACAGGATGAGCCATTACCTCTGTCAGGTATGGCGGCTTCCCCAGTGAAGCCTGGGCCTGCATATGTCACTGAGGACACTTTATCAGCTGCCCTAAATAATCTGGAGGAGAAAATTGCTACTTTAATCGCTAAATCCTCTAAAAAGGACAATAAGCGAAGCAGATCTCCTCCAGTATTGGACCTCCCTTCAGAAGTACCTGAGGAGGAGGAGGATGAGGAGGAGGCTACATCAGCAGAGGATGAGGAGTCAGACGGATCAGGGATATCGGATGAGCCTTTTTCGGTATCCCAGATTTTAAAGTCACAGGTGCAATGCTATGCAGGAGCCGTGCGAGCTGCATTTAGGTTACCCTCTTTGGAGGTAACAGAATCACCTGTCTCCTCCCTAGGATCATTAAGATCCCTGCAAGGTGCATGCTCCTTCCCGGTTCATCCGTTACTAGAGGATCTATTGTACGCAGCTGGCAACATCCAGATAAGCGTTTTTCACCTCCAAAAAAGTTTAACATTCTTTATCCTATGGAGGAAAATTTTTTTAAAGAAATGGAGCCTGCCTACGGTAGATGCGGCTATTTCTTGTGTAAATAAAAACCTGACATGTCCAGTGGATAATGTACAAGTGTTTAAAGATCCTTCTGAGAAGAAGTTGGAATCCTTACTGAAATCCTCCTTCCTTTTGGCCGGCTCAATTACCCAACCTGCAGTAGCAGCAGTCGGTATGTGTCAGGTCGTCAGCCAACAGGTAAAGCAGGGGCTGAAGGAGCTGCCTTCAGAGCAGGCTAAAAATTGGGAGAATTTGCCTAAAGCCTTATGCTTCACAGTGGATGCCATGAGAGATTCTATCATACAGGCATCATGCCTTACACTCCAGCTGGTACAGATGCGCAGAGTACTTTTGGCTTAAGCATTGGTCAGCGGAAGCCCCATGCAAAAAGTTGTTGGCAAGTTTCCCGTTCCATGGCGAACGCCTTTTTGGGGAAGATTTAGAAAGATATATCCAAAAGATATCAAGTGGTAAAACGACACTTTTACCTGAGAGAAAGAAAAACAAGAGACCTTGTTTTAAACACACTCTCTCCCCAGCTCCCGGGAAATCTGACTCCAGCCAGTGGCGACAGCCTTTTCAGCCGCCCAAAAAAGCCAAAGAACAGGCTCAGAAGAACAAGAAGCCGTGGGGTTCAAGAGCTAATAAGCAAGCCCCCAAAACCTCTCATTGAAGGGGCGCCCCCGCTCGGCCGAGTGGGGGGAAGGCTTCGTCAGTTCTCAGCGACTTGGCGGACAGAAACCCAGGACAAATGGGTGGTATCCACAATATCCTCAGGGTACAGACTGGAATTTCGAGAGATCCCATCTTCTCAATTCCGAAGTTCAAGACTCTCCAAGGATCCACAAAAAAGAGGATCCTTCTTCAAAGGTTTGAATCACTTAATAGCTCAAGGTGTGGTTACAGAGGTACCCCAAAAGGAGCAAGGTTCAGGTTTTTACTCAAACCTCTTTGTGATTCCAAAACCGAACGGAGAAGTCAGACCCATCCTGGATCTAAAAAATCTAAACCAGTTTCTGAACGTTCGCCATTTTCGAATGGAAACGATTCGATCCGTGGTCGCTACTTTAAAAGGCGGAGAATTCATTGCGTCCATAGATATCAAAGACGCATATCTACACATACCAATCCTCCCCGCTCACCAAAGATTCCTAAGGTTTGCGGTAGAAGATCGCCACTTTCAATTTGTGGCCCTGCCATTTGGTGTAGCCACCGCGCCCAGAGTATTCACAAAGGTGCTAGCTCCTCTGTTAGCAAACCTAAGAACACGGGGCATTGCGGTAACAGCCTATCTAGACGATCTACTATTAATAGATCAGTCAAAGGAGGGATTGGATCACGCTGTAGACACTACAGTAGGATACCTGGAGCATTTAGGATGGATTATAAACTTACAAAAATCCTCTCTCCATGCCCAAAGAAGGATAGTGTACCTGGGCATGATCATAGATACAGCCCAAAACAGGGTATACCTGCCAGAGCCAAAGATACAGTCTCTGAAAGACCTGATCCACAAGGTCAAAGCAAACAAGAGGCCGTCTATTCGCCTTTGCATGAGACTATTGGGAAAGATGGTAGCCTCCTTCGAGGCGGTCCCTTACGCCCAGTTTCATTCGAGACTACTTCAAGGCAATATTTTAGCCTCCTGGAACAGGAAGAGCCAAGCTCTGGATATACCCATGCGCCTGTCCTCACAAGTACGCCACAGCTTCAATTGGTGGCTAGAAGCCAGGAATTTACGGAAGGGAAAGTCCTTCCTCCCAGTGGCCTGGAAGGTGGTATCTACGGATGCCAGCCTATCGGGCTGGGGTGCAGTATTCGAGGAGGCTTCTACCCAGGGAACCTGGGCCAAGACTCAGGGGATCCTGCCCATCAATGTGCTAGAGATCCGGGCGGTATATCTAGCCCTCAAAACCTGGACATACAGGTTACAGGGCTACCCAGTTCGGGTTCAATCCGACAATGCTACGGCAGTAGCTTACATCAATCACCAAGGAGGCACCCACAGTCGGGCAGCCCAAAGAGAGGTGAACCGGATCTTGGCATGGGCAGAAGAGCATGTACCTTGCATCTCTGCAATCTTCATTCCAGGGATAGAAAACTGGCAAGCAGACTACCTGAGTCGTCAGCAGCTGCTACCAGGAGAGTGGTCTCTTCACCCAGAGATCTTTCAGGCCATATGTCTGAGATGGGGAAACCCAGATGTAGACCTGCTAGCTTCCAGGTTCAACAAGAAATTGGACAACTTTGTGTCCAGAACGAGAGATCCTCTAGCCTACGGGACAGACGCTCTAATAACTCCATGGAATCAGTTCTCACTGATCTATGCATTCCCTCCGATCCCTCTTCTACAAAGACTGCTTCGCAGGATCAAGGAGGAGGGAATACCAGTAATCCTAGTGGCCCCAAACTGGCCCAGGAGGCCTTGGTATGCCGAGATCGTAAAAATGGCGATAGGAAGGCCCTGGAAGCTTCCACTTCGACACGACCTGTTGTCACAGGGTCCAGTATTCCACCCTTCCTTACAAAGGCTAAATTTGACGGCCTGGCTGCTGAGACCCACATTTTGAAAAAGAGAGGGGTCTCTGGCCTGGTTCTTTCTACGCTCATTAATGCTAGAAAGCCAGACTCATCTATCATAGAGTCTGGAAAGCATACGTTTCCTGGTGTGAATCCAGAAGTTGGAATCCTCTGAAATATGAAATAAGTAGGATTCTTGCTTTTTGCCAGTTAGGAGTGGATATGAAATTAGCCCTTAGCACCATCAAAGGGCAAATATCGGCTCTATCAGTCTTCTTTCAGAGACTATTGGCATCTCACTCCCTAGTTCGGACATTCATTCAGGGGGTACTGAGGATAAATCCTCCAGTCAGGTCTCCCTTGTGTCCATGGGATTTGAATTTGGTATTGTCAGTGTTGCAAAAGCAACCTTTTGAACCTATTCGCCATATTCCTTTAATTATATTGAGTAGGAAGTTGGCCTTTCTGATTGCTATAGCTTCTGCTAGGAGAGTATCAGAGCTAGCAGCTCTTTCTTGTAAAGAGCCTTATCTAATTTGTCACAAGGACAAGATCGTACTACGACCCCATCCGGCTTTTCTGCCTAAGGTGGTGTCGGCTTTTCACTTGAATCAAGACATTGTTCTGCCTTCCTTTTTTTCCAAACCCGCGTACGGCGGGGGAAAAATTATTACACTCTCTAGATCTAGTAAGAGCGGTAAGGGTGTATCTGCAAGCAACCGCTCAGATACGTAAAACAGATGTTTTGTTTATTTTACCAGATGGTCCCAAGAAGGGCCAAGCGGTATCAAAATCCACCATTTCCAGGTGGATTAGACAAGTAATTGTTCAAGCTTATGGTTTAAAGAACAGGACTCCTCCTTTTCCTGTTAAGGCGCACTCTACCAGGGCGATAAGTGCTTCATGGGCAGTGCACCACCAGGCTTCGATGGCTCAGATCTGTAAGGCTGCAACTTGGTCCTCAGTCCATACATTTTCCAAATTCTATCAAATAGATGTGAAAGGACATGAGGATTCCGCCTTCGGGCGAAGTGTGCTGCAGGCAGCAGTATAGGGCTTCTGGTCCGCAAGCGGTCGGTTTGATCTGTGTCTCCCCCCCTTCATATGAGCATTGCTCTGGGACGTCCCATTATGTAATGACTAGCTCTGTGTCCCGTGGTGTACGATAAAGAAAATAGGATTTTTATAACAGCTTACCTGTAAAATCCTTTTCTTGGAGTACACCACGGGACACAGAGGTCCCACCCTTCTTATGGGAACCTTACTGCTTTGCTACAAAACTGAGGTACTTCCCTGATGGGAGGGGTTATATGGAGGGGAACTGTCTTCCATTGGTTGTGCCAGTGTCCAATCACCGCTGGTGACCCTTAACCCATTATGTAATGACTAGCTCTGTGTCCCGTGGTGTACTCCAAGAAAAGGATTTTACAGGTAAGCTGTTATAAAAATCCTATTTTTTTTATTTTTTTTATGGGATTGTAATGAAAACATTGGATGGTACGAGGGGGAAGAGACCATGTGAACGGTTCTTTTATTTCAGACATGTGACTACAGTTCCTTGTTAAATTCATGCCTTGTCTTCCAGCCACTTCCCAGCATGCCGCTGAGCTCCCTGCAGTCCTGGAAGATCTGTCCCTGGCTCAGGCGGATAAGAACACTCAGCTCAATACTCTGAAGATGAATTGCTTTCTCCTCGTACATTTGGTTGAGGCCTTTGAGGTGGAGACTTACAAAGCGGCGTTGGGGAATGTGGAGCCCAGCGGTAAGGTAAGGGGTATGCCCAGTCTATGGCAGTTCAATGTGTGTGGGGGGAGGGGTTGTACCTAAAGGAAACTGAACATGGAAACAGAGGTGGCCATTATTGACCTCTGCAGCTGCTCGTTGCCTTGCTGTCTTGTTGGCTCTACTGGTTTTGGTACCTTCAATGATTGGTATGCTGACTGTCTTCCCAATCATGACCAAGTAATACAGCTGAGGAAAGTCCTTACCGGCAAACTACCTCTGGGTCAGATATTTTCAGGAGCTGCTCACCAGTGGCATACTTTGTATTTCTCTAATGGCGGCCTAACTTAATGTTTCTTTGCTCTCAGGGAAGGAAGGCAAAGTCCAAAGCTGACGGCTTCCTTTGGGAAACAGAACGAGAAAATGTCCTGCAGACCATCACACATGTCCTCCAACTAGACATCCGGAGACTATGGAGCATGTCGCTGATCGAGGAGGAGTTCATCAGGTCTGACCCTCTTATTCTTGGCAGGGGGGGTTGTGTGTGTGTGTGTGTGTGTGTGTGTGTGTGTTTTTTTTCTCCTAGTAACACACAGGGGTAGAGTTGCTATCGCAGCAGCCAATCGGGGGGGGGGGTCCCCCTCCTACAAATGGCATATATATTTTTTGCGGGGCGCTGAGTTTTGGCGCTGGGGAGAGAGACCATGGGAAGGGGCAAGTTGATCACATCACTAAATCGTGGGACACAGGTGAGTGTTTAAAGTGGAGGTCCACCCTAAAAAAAAAATAAAAAAATTAAACAAAGGCTCAAATTTGAAAAGAAGGAAAAAAAAATTTTTTTATACTTACCAGAAATTGTTGCTAGGCAGATCGTCCTAATCTGCCACTTCCTATTCCGCAGTAGTCTTCATTCTTCTCCTCCTCGTGTTGTCTTCTGGGACCTGTGTGTCCCAGAGGCGAGCCAGCCATTCATAAAGCGCCGTGTGACTCGCACATGTGCGGTAGGAAACGGGTAGTGAAGCTGCAGGGCTCCACTGCATGTTTCCCTTCAAATGGTGGCACCGGGGTGCTTTTAACCCCCCCTAATAGTGGCTGCATAAAGGGTTAAATGCACCTCTAGTGCCGCTGCCGAATTTCTTTGCAGGTGCTTCGGCAGCTGTGCCTATTCATTTCAATGGGCAGGAGCAGTGTATAACACTGCTCCTCCACCACCCCAAAGATGCTGCTTTCAGGACAATCGGTGCATGGCGGGTGCAATGTTCGGCTGCTGCAAAAACTTTGTCCAGCGCACTGCCCATACTTCTGTCAGTCGCAGAGCTGGAGGAAGATTCAATGGACTGAGTGCACCGATTGCCGCAGTCCTAGTCCACTGATAACTACAAGGACGTCTGCCGCAGCAGTCTGGACTTCTAGTTCATTCTTTCATAGATGTCTGTAAATGAGTGACTGCAGTCAGAGCCCTGGCATTTTAAATGTGACCTCTGCTGCAGGGTAGAGGAAACCTCGCCTGCTGTCAAGGGAGGGTGCGGGTCATTTGCATAATGCTGCAGGTTACACCCTAAAATGTGGTTGTATCATGGTGCAAAAGTAGAAATTTGGCCTGCCGTATACGGAGCAAATCAAATGCTCGGTTTGAGTCTCATCCAGCTCCTGCTGAACCAACCAAGACTTGAACCATGTGTGGCCGCCTTTTACATTTTTACAGCAGAGGGTGTCCCTACAATTGCTGGTAAGAAAGAATTTGGGTTCACTGACCATTTAACACTGTTTTTTGTGTAGGGTGCAAATTTATTATTCACGATTTATATAGCGCCAACAGTTTACACAGCGCTTTACAATGTTTAGGGGGACAACACAATTACAGTTCAGTTCAATACTAAAGGTACAGGAGGGCCCGGCTCATAGGGGGTGGTGGTACAAAAGGTACGCAATGCCCACCATGTTTTGTTTGTAATGAGCGACCTGCAGCTAGCTCTCAGCGGACACTGAAGACAGGCATGTGTGCTGTATGAAGATTTTGCATTGGGTGTCCAGTCAGAGCGCTGGCACTCCTTCACCCAATATGTCACCCCCTGTTGGCAGTGTATTGTGGGCTATGGGGTGCCACTACGGGTTAACCATTTTTAACGTGGTTTTTTTTTTTTTTAACCTTTTCTGCCGCATGATGAGACAAAGGCAATTGTGACTCCTCCTTCCTCTGGGTGTGGTCTCTGCCCCATGGCCCACCGGTCTGTAATCTTGGTGGCTGTGGAGAAGTAACTCGCTGCCGCTGTAAGGCCAGACCTACAGCAGCCTAATGGCGGGTCTGTCTCATCCAATCCTGCCCTCCGAAGTCCGAGTGTGCAGATTCCGAGGGAGACCTACAGGAAGTGCGTGGACCAATAAGGGGGCAGGGCAGAGGTCATCGCCCACCAATGGGTGAAGGGGAGATGAGATGTGAGCACATATATCTTTGGTAACCTGATGGCAAAATTTATGACATCCGCTGTGAATCTGAGTGACATGGCTTGATTTGCCTTTCATCTATCTGACCTGTGTGGTGTTTGTTTTGGTTCTCCCCCAGCATGGTAACCGGCTGCTGCTATAAGATGATGGAAAATCCGAGTATAGGAGCTCTGAAGAACAAGCCGCTGTGGGAGGCATTATCGCACCTCCTGGGAGTGGCTGTGAAACGCTCCAATGACACGCTGAGTAAGTACAGGAAATGTGATACTTAACCACTTCCCGTCCGCATTATATCCAAAAGACCGCTACAGGCTTACTTTGCCGGGAGGGAGTCCATGGACGTCCTGTAATTGCACTGCCTGCGCTCTGCGTCCTTCTGACACAGATCAGGGTTAAGGGCCGACCACATAATCAGCTGTGTCCAGTGACAGCTGGTCGTGACGTAAACACAAGCGGTTATCTGCATTCTTTTCCTCACGCCGACGGCATGAGGGGAGAAGAGAGCCGCTAACCGGCTTGTGTTAAAGGGATAAGTATAATCGGTGTCGCCTCATTGGTGAAGGAGAAAAATGTACATATTTGCAAAACTTTAACACCGCCCCCAATGTTTTTGGTCTTTTCGTTTGGCAAAAAATAAATGCAGAGGTGATTAAATGCCACCAAAAGAAAGCTTTATTTGTGTTGAGGGAGGGGGGGGGGGGAGAATTTCATATGGGTACAGTGTTGCATGACTGCACAATTGTTCAAAGTGTGACAACTTGGACTAAGTTCACAACTGGCCATTTCTTCTTCTGGTTTCTGCTGTAAGCACAGACCTGGAATGGGTAGCCCTTAAAGGCTGGAGGTGTTTTATCGTCATGCATAAAGGTAAACCTGCGTGCCTCAGCCCCCCAATACAGTGGAACCTTGGACTACGAGCATAATCCGTTCCAGGAGAATGCTTGTAATCCAAAGCACTCGTATATCAAAGCGAGTTTCCCCATAGAAGTCAATCCGCATTGACTTCTATTGCATGCAATACCGCATGTGTCCAGAGGTGGTTTGCTAGAGAGACTTGGAAATTTTTGGACAGCTTGGCAAGGCTCGGAAACTGAGTGATTCCGATTATTTCCGAACCATTCTGAGTCACCGGTGCCCCAGCACCTAAGGCCAAATGCAGTAATGCACACCACAGGCTTGAATTCTGCTCTTTTTGCAAGACGACACTTGCAAACCGAGTCAGATTTATTTATTTTTTGTTCGTCTTTCAAAACGCTTGTACTTGTAAACCAAGGTTCCACTGTACTTACCTGAGCTCCTTCTCAATCCACCAATGTGCACAAGAGCTGAGCTTCTTCCGGGTTCTCTTATTCCTCATTGGCTAAGGTGGTAGTGGGAGCCATTGGCTCCTGCTACTGTCAATCGCAGCCAGTGAGCCAATTGGTTGAGAGCGGGGGGTGGGCGAAGGCACGGCTTTCTCTTATGGGCACAGAGCATGGCTCGGTGGGCATGCTTGAGTGTCCCCAGAGCAAGAGATTTGCTATTGGGCGCTGGCTGAAGAACCATCGGGGCTGCTCTGTGCAAAACCATTACACAGAGCAGGTAAGTATAACTTGTTTGGTTTTAAAGTTTTTTTTTTTTTTTTTTTTTCCAAGTGTCTACTCTTGTGTGCCCCTGCATCATCAATTAAGGTGGAACCCCTCCCCCCAGGTTCTGTGAATTATGATGGGCTTAAAAGTAGTGGTGCAATGGATCGGTAACTATCCGTGATCCGAACGGGTCACCCTGTTCGGATCGGCACACCACGCGATCCGCGGAGCTCTTCGCCGTCTATGAAGCGGCGGCCATCTTGGTACACCAGGCGGCCGCTGTCTCGTCAGGAAGTGACGTCTCATCACCGCCATCTTGGTACACCCAGCGGCGGACGCTGTCTCGTCAGGAAGTGACGTTTCGCCGCCGCCATCTTGCTACACCCCACACTCCTGCACAGTAATGATGGAGTGAGAAGGGGCCAAGCGGACATCTTGTTACCCCCCACTGGAGTTTTACATATTTGTTATTTTCAAACACAAAAACGGAGCTTATATGCTTAAATACATTATTTGGAAATTCTGACGGAATGTTTACATGTTCAATTTTAAAAGCAGCAGCAAACCTGCTGACCTTACATGCTTGCTAATGTGACAGAACACCTCTGATTTTCACATTTAAAGGGGGTTGTAAAGGTTCGTTTTTTATTTTCTAAATAGGTTCCTTTAAGCTCGTGCATTGTTGGTTCACTTACCTTTTCCTTCGATTTCCCTTCTAAATATTTTTTTTTCTTTGTCTGAATTTCTCCCTTCCTGCTCCTCCTCAGTAAGCTGTTCTGGGTGACTCAACACCACTCAGATGATGGTGTGAAGTTTAGTGAGGAGAAACAGGAAGTGAGAAATTCAGACAAAGAAAAAAAACATTTAGAAGGGAAATGGAAGGAAAAGGTAAGTGAACCAACAATGCACTAGCTTAAAGGAACCTATTTAGAAAATAAAAACAAACCTTTACAACCCCTTTAACTAAATGTTAAATGTTAAAAATCAGAGGTGTTCTGTCACATTAGACACCATGTAAGGTCAGCAGGTTTTCTGCTGCTTTTAAAATTTTAACATGTAAACAGTCCGTCGGATTTCCAAATACTGTATTTAAGCAGATAAGCTCCATTTTTGTTGAAAATGACTGAAATCTAAAACTCCGGTGGGGGGGGGGGGGGGGGGGTAACAATTTGTCTTTCTTTTTCGTACATCACGGGACACAGCGACATAGTCATTACTAATGGGTTATATAGTTACCGTCAGGTGCTGGCACTGGCAACTTCCAAAACCGGAAGTACCCTCCCCTATATAAGCCCCTCCCATCCGGGAGCACCTCAGTTTTTTGCCAGTGTCTAAGGTGTTGGCCAAGAAGTAACATGTGTTTTTCACTGAGCTTGCGTACAGGTTCTTTTGGGCCTCAGTAAGCTATTCCGGATCCGACCAAAAAAGCTTCATAGCTAAACGGTCGGTACCCGGGCCTTGCAGAGAAGAGCAAGGTTCTGCCTGTAATGCTTCTCTTAGGAGAGCTGGACCCTGGGATCCAGAGCTCTGGTCATACCCACGACCAAGATGTTTTCTGTGCAGGGTGCTATACAGGTCCAGGGGAGTGGAATCCTTGGGAACCCGGTCCCTGAAGGTTTGATTACAATGCCTGCCGTGATAGGTGAAGTTTGGGCTTTTGTGGACCAAACAAAGTCCTGCGGCGGGGAACAGGTAAGTGGGGGCCCCCAGGAACTTGGTTCTATTGGGGGACCCCCAAGCCTAATTTGTCTTTCTGTCTGTTACCTAACGGTATTCCCGCTAATATCTGTGCATGCCTGTAACTACTAAAAAAATGTAATAATTTTTAATGGTGGTCAAAAAAAAAAAAAAAGGAATGTTTTTTTATATATGTTTAGTATATTAAACTGCGGTACCTGTGTTTGTCCACTAGAGGCCGCTGTGGAATGTTTTTCTTGTCATATGGACTAGTTTCTTCTCAGAGAGCAAAGTCCAGGCAGCTGGTGAGTTCTCCTACAGGAAACTGTTTCCTCTGCCATGTTGCAGTGTTCGTCTATCCCCCGGCCTGCGGCAAAGGGGGCCCTGGCTCCTGTCCCTGGTTTCCATGTTTGAAAATTAGCGCCGAGGCGCACGTGGCCGCGCGCGTGCGCGTGCACGCGCCTCTATATATAGAGGTGGCCGGAAAAAGGGGCGGGGCCTGGGGGATGACGCTCTGTGCGCGCCGCAGCGCTTCTGCGCATGTGCGGGCGTCCCAGCAGGTTTTTAAAAAAAAAAAAAAAAGCCACATTATTGCAGTAAGCTGGCTATGAAGTACAGAGACAGAGCTGGCAACATTTAAAGGCATACAGCAAGCGGTTGATACAGGCATCCCCTAGAAAGGCACATTAGTAGACACCAACTGTGATATAGCAGCAATTGTGCTAGACTATTCTCAGTAAAAGTGGTGTATTACGGCTGGAATACCTCAGCTTTAGGCTTAGGAATATGCCGTCCAGTAGCTCCGGAACTGAATCTTCCAGGAAGCGAAGGGGGTCTCATCGGGCTCTGAGGATCTTGGGCATACTCCTGCTGCACCAGTCTCCCCTGAAGTTCAGAGGTAAGTGACCGTAGAGACCCCGCAGGGGTACTTGGTACTGTGGCTGTCCTCAGTTCACCTGCTCCTGTGTATGTAACAGAGGAGGTTTTTTCCTCAGCTCTGGGAGGATTAGAGAGAGATTGTCAAAATTTATCGCTGCCTCCCTGTCAGGGAAAGCACGCCCGATCTCCGTCTCCTCCTTCAGAGTGCCTGTTAGCAGAGCAACAGTCCCATACAGGGATCGACCTGCCTGAAGGGGAGCAGGATGAGGTTGATTCTGTTATAGAGGAATCAACAGTAGGGGAACCTTTTCTCAGCATCTCAAGCTGAAAGATTATGGGTTCAGTCTCTGACTAACATGGTCCGATCAGCATTTAAAAATGCACCTTGCGGAACCATCAACCACTACTGTATCCTCGTTGGGGTCGCTAGAAGCCCCCAGACTGTTTGTTCTTTTCCACTTCACCCTTTACTGAAAGGGCTCATTTACCAGGATTGGGAACGTCCTGAGAAAATATTTATTCCCCCAAGAGATTTCCGGTGGTCTACCCCATGGAGGATAAGTTCATCAAAAAAAAAAAAAATGGAAGGTCCCTACAGTGGACGCAGCCATCTCTTGTATGTATAAATCACTGACATGTCCAGTGGATAATGTCCAAATGTTCAAGAACCCAATAGATAAAAGATTGGAGTCCTTATGAAAATCTGCTTGGTGATACAACCAGCAGTAGCAGCTATTGGGGTCTGCTAAGCAGTGAAGGATCAGTTGAAACAGGTCTTGAGGGACTTGACAGATCAGCAGGCTTTGCCCTAGCTGATCTACCTAGAGCCTTAGGCTTTGCGGTTGACGCCATAGAGGATTCAGTCCATCAGGCCTCCCGCCTTGCGCTGTCTATAGACATATGCGTAGGCTCCTATGGCTCAGAAACTGGTCTGCTGAAGCTCCCTGTAAAGAATGGCTGGTTAGCGTCCCATTTCATGGTGAACGCTTATTCAGGGAAAACCTGGACAAATATATCCAGAAAATTTCCAGCGGTAAAAATACGCTCTTGCCGGTTAAAAGCAGAGTTAGAGGTCCCTCTTTAAGGGGCCTGCTTCTCCAGTCCCTGGGGCATCGGCTGTGTAACAGTTCCGACGGCCTCCTCGGTCAAATCCCGGGGGTAAAAAACAGGGACAGTAGCAGGGTAATGAGAAACCCTGGGTCAGGGGAGGTACAAAACCTCCCCCAAAGTTAAATTCATTGAAGCCCCCACTCAGTCGGGTGGGGGGAGGACTCCAGTTGTTCGCAAGGAGACCTGGCGGGACACGATCAAGACAGATAGGTGCTCTCCGCAGTAGGTTTGGGATACAGTTTGGAGTTAAAAGACTCTCCTCCTTCCCATTTTTAAGGTAAAACGTGCCAAGGGATCCCCGGAAGAGAGAGTCCCTCCTGTTGGCACTAGAACAACTATTGCTCCAAGGAGTAATTATGGAAGTTCCCCTGGAAGAATGAGGGTTCGGGTTTTACTCAAACCTCTTTACAGTCCCGAAGCAAACGCGGACGGGAGGCCCATATTAATTCAAAAAGGGCTATACAAATTCCTGTATATCAGGACTTTCCGATGGAGTCGATCCGATCGGTGGCCACTGCCCTACAAGGGGAGGATTGGTTAGCCACGATCGACATCAAAGATGCTTATTTGCACATTCCCATCTTTCCAGTCCACCAAAAATTTCTACGCTTTGCAGTAGAAGGGCGCCATTTTCAGTTCAGAGCCTTACCCTTCGGTTTGGCCACAGCACCACGAGTGTTTACAAAAATTCTGGCCCTTTATTGGCCAATCTAAGAACACAAGGTGTAATGATAATGGCATATCTGGATGACTTGTTGCTGATAGACCACTCAGTGAAAAAACTAGACGTGGTCGTTCACAAGACGATCAAGTATCTGGAATCTCACGGTTGGATTATCAACCGAGACAAGTCAGCCCTAAAAACCAGTCAAAAGTCTGGAATACTTGGGGCTAAGGTTGGATTCAGGCCAGAGAAAAATATTCTTGCCTCGAGGAAAGGTGTTGTCTTTGAAAGATTTGATCCACTTAGTGGGTACAAAAAAGACAGCCGTCCATACGCCTGTATATGAGGCTGCTGGGAAAAATGGTGGCATCATTCGAAGCAGTACCCTACGGTCAATTCCATTCAAGGAATTTGCAAGGGGCCATACTGTCAGCCTGGAACAAAAAAGTTCAGGCCCTAGACTTACAATGTCCTTGTCCCCTTCCGTTCGCAAGAGCCTCCGTTGGTGGTGGGTTCCCCAGAATCTGGAAAAAAGGAAATCCTTCAGTCCGATTTCTTGGAAGGTGGTCACTACAGATGCCAGCCTTATAGGCTGGGGAGCAGTACTGGAGCAATAGTCTCTCCAGGGCAGATGGTCGGATGCAGAAAAGGCCCTGCCCATCAATCTCTTAGAGATACGAGCAGCCCGGTATGCCCTAGTAGCATGGACATCCAAACTCCAAGGGTCCCCTGTCAGAATTCAATCAGACAATGCCACAGCAGTGGCATATATCAATCATCAGGGGGGCACCAGGAGTCGTGCAGCCCAGAGGGAAGTAAATTACATCCTGAGATGGGCAGAAAGATATGTCCCAGCCATATCTGCGGTATTCATTCCAGGAGTGGAGAATTGGAAGGCGGACTTTCTAAGTCGCCAGCAATTAGGCCCAGAGGAAGGGTCCCTTCACCCCGAGGTTTTCTGGACAATATGTCAGCGGTGGGGAACATCGGATGTAGATCTTCTAGCATCCAGATTCAACGCAAAGGGGGATAGGTTTGTCTCTCGGACAAGGGATCCCCTAGCTTGCGGCTCGGATGCCCTAGTGTTCCCTGGGGATCAGTTCAAGCTGATATATGCATTCACACCGCCACAATGGTTACCTCGATTACTCCGCAGAATCAGGGTAGAAAAGAAACCAGTGATTCCGGTGGCCCCGAAGAGCGTGGTACGCGGAGATTGTAAAATTTCAGTGGGGAGTCCTTGGACTCTCCCACGTCGTCCGGCTTTCGCAAGGACCGATATACCACCCTTCCTTACCAGCCCTAGGTTTGACGGCCTGGCTATTGAAGCCCACATTCTAAAAAAGAGAGGGCTCTCTAATGCTGTGGTATCTACCATGATCAATGCCAGGAAGCCGGTATCCAGGCAGATCTACTATAGAATCTGGAAGGCGTACATCACCTGGTGTGAGGCCAAGAAATGGCATCCACGTAAATACGTAATAGGTAGGATTCTGGACTTCCTACAGTGGGCTGTAGATAGGAAGCTTGCCTTGAGTACTATCAAGGGTCAGATTTCGGCCTTGTCAATATTTTTTCAAAGGCCCTTGGCTTCGCATTCACTAGTCAAAGCCTTTATACAAGGAGTGATGCGTATTAGGCCTCCGGTTAATATTCCCATATGTCCATGGGATCTAAACTTGGTTCTGTCGGTTCTACAGAAACAACCATTTGAACCATTACAGCATATTTCTTTGGTGCTTCTCACCAGGAAATTGATTTTTCTAGTAGCCATTTGTTCGGCTAAAAGAGTATCGGAATTAGCAGCTATGTCCTGTAAGGAGCCATATCTGGTTATCCATAAGGACAGAGTAGTGTTACGTCCTCATCCAGCCTTTCTTCCTAAGGTGGTATCGAGTTTTCATTTGAACCAAGATGTGGTTCTTCCTTCTTTTTTCCCCAAGCCTACTTCGGTAGAGGAAAAGTTATTGCATTCTTTGGATGTAGTAGGAGCAGTTAAAGCTTATCTAAAAGCCACTGCTCAGATTCGCAGAACGGATACTTTGTTTATTCTGCCGGAAGGCCCCAGAAAGGGTCAGGCAGCGTCAAAATCTACTTTAGCCAAGTGGATTCGACAGGTCATAATACAAGCCTATAGCTTGAGAAGTAGACCGCCTCCGTTCAAAGTTAGGGCGCACTCCACGAGAGCAGTTGGAACTTCATGGGCAGTGCATCACCAGGCCTCCCTGGCTCAAATCTGTAAGGCCGCAACATGGTCTTCGGTACACACGTTTACTAGGTTCTACCAGGTGGACGTTAGAAGTCAGGAGGATGTCGCCTTTGGGCGCAGTGTGTTGCAGGCCGCAAAAGATCCTCATGTCTGATAGCGCTCAGCTTATATATGGTGTATCCCCCCCCTCATTTGGCATTGCTTTAGGACATCCCATTAGTAATGACTATGTCGCTCTGTGTCCCGTGATGTACGAAAAAGAAAATAGGATTTTTATAACAGCTTACCTGTAAAATCCTTTTCTTGGAGTACATCACGGGACACAGAGCTCCCACCCCTCTTTGGGGACACTTATTGCTTTGCTACAAAACTGAGGTGCTCCCGGATGGGAGGGGCTTATATAGGGGAGGGTACTTCCGGTTTTGGAAGTTGCCAGTGCCAGCACCTGACAGTAACTATATAACCCATTAGTAATGACTATGTCGCTCTGTGTCCCGTGATGTACTCCAAGAAAAGGATTTTACAGGTAAGCTGTTATAAAAATCCTATTTTTTCGGATAGGCAAAAAAAAAATGATCTGATCCGTGTTTTTTTTTTTTTTTTTTTTTTTTTGATCCGTTGAACCTCTACTTACAAGCAAGTGTGTGTGTCGGCTGATTGGCTCTGAGGGCCGTGAGCAGTTGGGCCGATCACACGACCTTTAGGTGGAATGACACTTTATCTGAACAGCACAAACCCCAAAAAATTGAATTTTAATATTCAAAGCAAACTCATCCATGTCTCCATGCTTTTTATTTTGTTGTGAAATCACTTTGAAAAACACCCCTCTAGTATTTCTGGCAGTGGCCATCTTGAGTAAGGGCAGGTGATTCATGTAGCATTTACTTCCTGGAAGCCACTTGCCCTTAGCTCAAGCAGGAGAGGGCGTGTATTTAGCGGAGAGCCCCTCTACTGAAGACTCCTGGGAAGTATGACATCTGCCTAGGCCAGGAAGTAACTAGAAATGTAAAAAATGAAAACAGGAAAGCATATTGTGTTTACTTATCTATTTACTAATATTAGCAGCGTGCAGATTAAAAATAGTCCATGTTGATTGAGAGTGACCTTCTGCTTTTATTTTTCACTCCTACAATATTGTTAAGACATTTTAAAAAGGTCATTTTATGATCGTTGCCATTGCTGCCCCCCCCCCCCCCCCTGAAAATACTATATGCCTGGCTGTCCATGCTGGCTTAGTGGGCGGTCCTTACCTGCATACATCAGTCTCGCTATGCTTCATATAGTACCAGCAAATTAGATCTTGTTGCTGCCGCGTGATGAGACAAAGGCAAATGTGACTCCTCCTTCCTCTGGGTGTGGTCTCTGCCCTGTGTCCCCCACGGTCTGTAATCTTGGTGGCTGTGGAGAAGTAACTCGCTGCCGCTGTAAGGCCAGACCTACAGCAGCCTAATGGCAGGTCTGTCTCATCCAATCCTGCCCTCCAAAGTCAAAGTGTGCAGATTCCGAGGGGGACCTACAGGAAGTGCGGGGACCAATAAGGGGGCGGGGCAGAGCTCATCACCCACCAATGGGTGAAGGAGATGTGAGCACATATATCTTTGGTAACCTGATGGCAAAATCGATGATCGCTGCTATGACTGGCTCGGGCTGATGCTATGTCTGACCTTTTTCAGGTTTGCAGCAGGTCCTTGCTTCTCTGCCCTCCGCAGGGGATGAGGGATCCAGGAAGGGGCAGAGTTCTTTGCATGCCAAGATTGGGGCAGGTGTGAGGCCAGATCTTTAATAATCTCATGGTAGGTAGGGGTGAGGGGGGGGCGGGGGATAGTCCTGTAGTTTCTGAACCAGTGATGGCCAGCTTTTGTTATACAGTGCATACTGCAGCTACTGACTTTAATAGGGCTTGCCTGTCGAGTCCAGCAATGTCGCCACTGCAGCCGTTTTTTTTTTTCCCTGGTAAAGGAACCCAGCATCGTATTTTGGCTTCACGGCGGGGTCCCTACTGCGCGGGCTGGGCTCTCGCTGGCGCAGCAGAAGGGGGTGCAGAGCTGCTGACTGAGCCACAGCCCGGTCTCCTGGAAGTGCGGACAGGGTACCTGTAAAAAAAAAAAAAAAGTTCTGCTTTTAATAACCACTGCTATATTCTATATAAAACGTGTGTATTGTAAATGAGGTATAAGTATATTTAAGCAGTCCCATATTTCAGTTTAATATCAGGTCCTCATTACTTCTAGTAGATAATTTGCTTACTTGCTTAAAAGTTTAGTTTGTCATGACAAATTGTGTGTGGCTATGTTTCTCTGAAAAGCATTATGATTAGAGTAAAACCTTGGTTTGAGAGTGTTTTGCAAGACGAGCTAAATTTTAATAAAAAAAAATTTTTTTCAATTGATTTACTTGATAGACAAGTGTCGTCATGTCACAACAGTATAAAAGAGGAGAGGCGCCTCAGTGTAGCAATATGGTTACATTTAACCGCTTCCATACAGGATATATATCAGCTGATATTTGATAAATCGGCGAGAATATTCCCTGCATTCTGTCACTAATGAAGACATTAGCACATGTTTACCACCCCAACCTCCTCAGAGTCCATCTTTTCTAATATCTTAACCTCCTTCACATTGTAGCAATTTGACAAGTCACATCCTATTGCCGGTAAGTCACTGTTCAAATCAATGCGACACTGACTTTGAGTTTCCACATCAATTTGAAAAAGTAATACATGCACTACTTTTGCGATTTAGGGTGTGACTTCAATAGACATCTGTGCATGAAGCCACACAGATGTCTTCAAAGTCGCACTGAGATGGAGCTCTGAAATTGTGCGATTTCAGGTTAAGTCGCACAATTTCAAAGCCACAGTTAATGTGGCCTAAAATATCGGCTGCCCCTATTTCTAAATATCGGGGGCTAATAGTAGGTTCACACTGTTGTGCTGTGGTCTGGCCACAGTGCGATTTGTATATGCAGTTTACACAGTTTTAGGTGCGCTCCCATTCAATTCTATTAGACTGTCTGTTTTCACGAAAGCAAATTGGTCTTTCATGCTGCATCTTTGATGCGCAATCAGAAAACACACAGTCCACTAGAATTCATCAGGAGCACACCTAAAACTGCAAGTAAATCACACATACAATCACACTGTGGTCAAACCAAAGCGCACCAGTGTGAAACCGCTATACGGCTAGGTTCACGCGCAGTCAGGATTATACACAATTGTTTTTTGGACAAACACAGAAGCGCACTGTCCTTTGGTAGATACACAGCAGTGCCATTGATAGTTAAAGGCACCCCCACTCATGTCCTGTACCAAGCCACATGTGTGGGTTAGCAGATATTTAGAAAAGGGTCTTGGACTTCTTTTCCACATTTCCAAATTGGCACCACTGACCACTACCCCATATGTGTGCACCCATTACTCTCAGGTTGCTGCAGTGCAACACTTTAAGTACTAATATAGTGCATGTCACAAACATTACTCAGCGGGGGATCGTTCCTCTGATCCCCGCTGAGCAGGCGAATGACAGGTCCATCTCCGCTCACTGTGCTGAGATGGACCTGTCGGAGACCTGCTCTCCTCTATGGGGAGATCGGCTGAAAACAGATTGATAGTGAAGTCCAGACAGATGGAAAGCCTGACGGGATCGGATATCAGCGGACATGTTACCCGCTGACATCCGCCGCTCCATAGGAGTGAATGGAGGTTCCGATCAGGACCGCCTGAAAAACTGACACAGACCTGATCGGAAAGCCTGTGTGAAAGGGGCCCAAGTCCGAACCCCGGGGGGGGGGGGGGGCACACTTTGCCCTGGGCGCTGGATGACCTTGTCCCAGCACTGGTTAGTTGCACTCTGCTTAGTGTGAAACCAGCCAGTGCCACCTGCCACTGCCAACCAGTTCCAATTGCCACTGCCAATCAGTGCCATCTGTTCCAAACCAGTGCCAGCTGTCATTGCCAAACCAGTGCCAACTAGTGCCATCTGTACTGAGGACATCAAGTGTGTGCTAGAGTGACAGGAGTAAGCAAGGAGTGGGTGAGTTTTTTTTTATTTATAAATCGGCCTAAAAAAAGCGGCCATCGGCCGCCCCTATTTCTAAATATCGGCCAGAGAAAAACCCATATCGGTCGACCTCTACACATCGGTCTCTCCTCTTCCTTGACAGGACATGTATCTGTGTGTTTATACACAGATCTATGGTCCTGCTGTGATTGCGGGTGCCCGGCGGACATAATGGGCACTGTGTCCCGGGCGATGCGGCGGGTGCGTGGCCCCTAGCCACTTAAGACTTTAAATGACGTCCACCCTTAGGGAGGGTTCCTGCCGACGTCGTATTACTGTAACTCGGTAAGGAAGTGGTTAATGAAGGTACAACATTTAGAAACTCGCATGGTTTAAAACTGGCCCATCTAAGTATGCAGGCATCTGGGGTAAGGCTGTCCACATAGACTGTCCATTGACATCATCCCTTCCACGCTGCACTCCAGGAACGGTTCAAGCCTCTTTCAGATCACTCTACTGCAGGGTAGACTTGCCGGTCAGAATTGCAGACTGATGACGGTGAGAGCCGGCGGTGTGGAGGATGGTCTGTGTGGACAGCTTTTCCCCCGGATGCCTCAGTACTTAGATGTGCCTCTCTCATCAACCATGCGAGTTGCTAAATGTTGTACCTTCATTAAATGTAACCAAATTGCTACACTTGGAGGCGCCTCTCTTCTCTTTTGTACTCTGCTGGATTTTGCTTCTAATCCCCTTGTGGAGGCTTCCAATTGTAGACGGACATTTTATGGTCACACAACCAATCACATTGCTACAATCTTTTTATATGGACTATAAACAGAAGGATTTATGAATAAATGGTTGTGGAACAAATCATTTGAGTTTCTATTATTTCTTATGGGGCAACGCACTTGTATATCAAAGTGCTTTGGATTACAAGCATGTTTCCGGAACGAATTATGATCTCAATCCAAGGTTTTACTGTAGTAGCATTTCTCTTTCCAGCTCGTGTTTATGCTTTGTGATCGGTTCACAACGCCACTCAGACTCAATTTTATTTCCTATGATCTGCATTCATTTTTCACAGGCTTTGTGAGAATGTGTGGTACAGGTCTGGGCGTGGCACACAAGGACTCGGGTACAGTGCTTTTGTAGTAATTTATTTGTTACAGGTACTTTTTTTTTATAGTGTGTGTGTGTGTGTCAGTCTCTGCTCCTGAGGCGCTTACACTTTAGACACGAGCTAATTAATCTCCCAGCATGCCTCTGGCTTGTGGGAGGAAATCGGAGTACCCAGAGGAAACCCATGCAAACTCCAGGCAGGTAGTTGGGATTTGAACTGGCAACCCTATTGCTGGTGGGCGGAAGTGCTAGCCACTGTGCAAACTTTTCCTTCTGCAAATATTGTGTGTGTTCACACTAGTTTTTTTTTTTTTTTTTTTTTTCCTCTACAGTCAGAAGAGAAGGTAAACACGGGGCGGGCTCATGGTAGCTAATCATAGCCGTTTAAGTGACCCAGTACTGGGAGTCCCAGGTCCCAATTGTTGGTACAAGATTTGGGGCTCTGCCCTTCAACTCTTAAAGCGGAGCTCCACCCTATTTTTAAACTTTCGCTTAATGAAATCGCATGCTCTAATGCAGTACAAAACGGACGGTATTTTTTTTTGTTTGTGACGGTACCTTTTGATTACAGCATCTGTCACTCGGCTTCCTGTCTCCCTCTTCTGCGGGTAGTGCGTCGTATCCTTCACCCGCACTGTGTCCTGGGAGCTTTTCTCATTGCTCCCAGGAGTCCTTGCGGAGCCTTGCCGCCATCTTGCTACACCCCACACTCCTGCACAGTAATGATAGAGTGAGAAGGGGCCAAGCGGACATCTTCTTACACCCACCGGCGTTTTAGATTTCAGTTATTTTCAACACAAAACGGAGCTTATATGCTTAAATACAGTATCAGTTTTGTGTTGAAAATAACTGAAGTCTAAAACTCCGGTGGGTGTAGCGAGATGTCCGCTTGCCCCTTTCTCACTCATTACTGTGCGGGGTGTAGCAAGATGGCGGCGACGCAACTGAGCATGCGCAGGAACGCGAGGTGAATGCTGGGAGTTCAGCATTCACCCCAACAAGGAAGTAAGTGCTTGTGGGCTTCTCATGCCCACAAGCAAAATGGGAAACGCCGTTACAAAGACAATAAGTTATAATTACAGACGGAATCGGAAAGCGGATCACTAAACGGCAGACGTGCGAGTCCACTTTTGATACTACTTCAATAATTTAATGCCAAAAAAAACGAATGACCGTGGGAGATCCGCTTTTAACTCTGGATAGTCAAAGGCATTAGCTTAGGCTTATGACATGTCTATCGGATGAGTCATAAGAGGACCAATGAGAGCTGTAGGGGTGTGCCTCTGTGTGTAAATCCAGGAAGTGAACAGGCGGCAGCTTCAGCTGCCCACAGTTAAAATGGCTGCAGCCAGACTCAGTGGAGGGAGATTTCTGCAGCATATTTGACGAGTACAGAATCACAGTATATATAAAAATATGCAAAGTGGTTGGAGGGAAGCTTCAGAATGGCAAAGATGTTTTTTATTACAAATTATGTGAGCAGATTGCAGTTCCTCCTTTTAAGCAACTTTTTAAACTGCACTCCAGCTTGGACTTTCAAGTGGTTTAATCAGTTTTCTGATCGGTTACAAACCTGTAACTGTCGCCTTTTTTACTGAAAATCTTGGTCTGTATGTAAATGTGGAGAAAAATGTAAAAGGCCAGTGAAATGAAGACCTCATCACCGGTGATTGTAAAGGCTCTAATTTTTTGCAAAAACATGTCATACTTGCCTGCTCTGTGTAATGTATTTGCACAGAGCAGCCCCGATCTGCCTCTTCTGTGCTTATGGCCCCTCCTCCCCTGTTGAGTGCCCCCTCAGTGAGCAGCTTGCTATGGGGGCATCCGAGCTGCAGCTCTCCCTTCAGACACAGAGCCTTGACATGGCCTCAGCTGCTCTTTCATCATTGGCTTACTAACTTTGACAGCAGCGGGAGCCAATGACACGGTGCTGCTGCCTCAGCCAATGAGGGAGAGTCCCAGGCATCCAAGATATCGCTACCTCAGGTAAGCATCGGGGGGGGGGGGTCTGAGGGGGGCTGCTGCACACAAAAGGCTTTTTTATCCTAATGCATCTTCTGCCTTTACAATCATTTTAATGCTTTCCTTGTACTTGTCAACAATGTTACCAGAATGATATTTTTCACTGTTTTAATAGAGGCTGTACTACAGCTTCCCTGAATGGATGAGGCAGACCTTTCATTCACCTGCCCCTCCTCCATTCAAAGCTTTTCATTAAAGTAGAACTAGAGGCAAAACTACAAGATTTCCTTTTGTCCCATTACTGAAATTTACTTTTTTTTTTACTTCCTGTTTTGGCTATGGGACAGGAAGTGAGGAAATGTCTGCTGTTGGTGCGCATCCCCAGTGGAAGTTTTTCTTTGCCCTCAATCACTATTCTGGGGAAACCCAAAAAATTTGGCTTTACTTCTGAGGATTACAGTAAACCGGGGGTGGGGCAGAGGTAACAAAGAACTGATGAATTCTAATCCCTCTCCACTCAAAACTAAGTTGTTTTGCCTTTCGTTGTACTTTAGTAGAGCAGGGCTAAAAAGGTGGGCATAGTTGGCACAGACTGAGGAATTCAACTGACAGCTGGCACCAGCACAAGGGACACTTTAGATTAAATGCATGGACCCTTTTCTTGTGGTGTTTTTTTTTTTGAAGAGGTTAAATGCGCCCGTGTAGCACCGCTTCTGCAGCGGTGCTACACAGGCGCATTTAACCTCTTCATCGGCCGCTAGCTGGGTTAAAAGCGCCCCGCTAGCAGCCGAATAGCGCTGCTAAAATGATGGTAAAGCGCCGCTAAAACTAGCGGTGTTTTATTGTCAACGCCTACCCGCTCCAGTGCGAAAGCAGCGGAGTTCCGCCGAAAAAACCCCATTAAGAGTCAGCAGCTACAAATACTGCAGCTGCTGACTTTTTTAATATATGGACGCTTGCCTGTCCTGGGAGCACCCGAAGCCCATCTCTCCCTCGGGTGCTGCCGCCGCCATCTTCGGTAAGGGAATCGGGAAGCAGGCACAAGAACAGGTAATCAAAACTTTTAGATGAAAAAACGGGCTAACTTTTACTGTTTAGTTTTATTTAAAATTCATTAAAGTGTATATTTTCCCCAAAAATTGCTGCGCAAATACCGTGTGACATAAAATATTGCAACAACTGCCATTTTATTCCCTAGGGTCTCTGCTAAAAAAAAAAAAAAATGTATAATGTTTGGGGGTTCCAAGTGATTTTCTAGAAGAAAATACAGGATTTTTACTTGTGAGCAACAAGTATCCGAAAAGATTTAGGCCTCTTTCACACGGACGTTCCGTTCAGGTCCGCCTGTCAGTTTTTTAGGCGGACCTGAACGGATGCTCCATGTACCCCTATGGAGCCACGGATGTCAGCCGTGACATGTCCGCTGACATCCGACCTGCTCCGATCCGCCTAAGTGTGACAGAGGAAAACCCTATTTTTCCATCTGTCGGCGGATTGGATGAACACGGACAGACGGTCCGTGTTCATCCAATCCCCCCCATAGGGGAGAGCGGTCCCTGCACAGTGTGCGGGGACCGACCTGTCTTCTGCCTGCTCAGCTGGGATCAACGGAGCGATCCCCGCTGAGCAAGCAGAGCTTCACGGGGCGGATCTTCACGGATCCGTCCCGGGTGAAAGAGCCCTTAGTCTTTAAATGGTTAAACTGAGAACTTCTACACAGAAGGTTCATTGATAAGTAGACACTTATCTTTTCTCACACTTGGCAGGCTGCCCAGAGACAAGTCGCTCCACAGGAAACTTCAGGCAACTTGTATTGACTTCTATGAAAGAAGTTATTTGCAAGTCGCGCTGAAGTTTTCTTAAATGGGCTTTTTTTACAGAACAATCGGCCGATTTAAAGGAGTTCCAGCCTTTTTTTAGGTTTATTAAAAGTCAGCAGCTACAAAAAGTGTAGCTGCTGGCTTTAATAAACAAACATGCTTACCTGTTCCACTGTCCAGCGCCGCCCGGAGCTCTCTCCCCCCCCCCCCCCCTTCTCCGCCGGCGCCTCCATAGTGTGGGCAGCTTTCGGCTTCACAGCCAGGCACTCACTGCACATGCGCGAACGGCGCAGCGCTCTGAGTGGACAGGTGATCGCCTGGGACCTGACTCGTCCCAGGTGATTGCCTACAGGGAGGGGCCACCAAAAGGTGATATGACGTGTCGCCTAGGCGGCCCCAGGGCGGAAGGAGGAAATCTCACTCCTACTGAAGCCCCCCCCCCCCAAAAAAATCACATGCCAAATGTGGCATGCAAGGGGGCGAGGAGTGGATTAAGCGAAAGATCCAAATTTGGATGGAACTCCGCTTTAATTAAAAAGTGCCAAAAATCGGCCGACCTCCTAATCCTTACCCAACCAGCCAAATTTTCATTCCATCAATGGCCAGCAGCTGATCATTACCCAACCAGCCAATACTTTACCCAACCAGCCAAGATTTTCATTGCATCCATGCCCAGCAGCTGATCCTTACCCAACCAGCCAAATTTTAATTCCATCTATGGCCAGCAGCCAGGCCTTTACCCAACCAGCCAAATTCTTTCTATCCATGGCCAGCAGCCAGGCCTTTACCCAACCAGCCAAATTTTAATTCCATCTATGGCCAGCAGCCAGGCCTTTACCCAACCAGCCAAATTGTAATTCCATCTATGGCCAGCAGCCAGGCCTTTACCCAACCAGCCAAATTCTTACTATCCATGGCCAGCAGCCAGGCCTTTACCCAACCAGCCAAATTCTTTCTATCCATGGCCAGCAGCTGATCCTTTACCCATCCAGCCAAATGTTGTTCCGTCTATGGCCTGCCTGGGTGGAATGTGCATGTTAAGAGCCTATGGTAAGGTTTTCTTTTCACCATCTTTTTTTCTTTTCTCATGATCCTCTCTACATCCTGTGTTTATTTTATTTTTTTTAGGTGTCAGTGTGAAGGTCATCCAACTCCTGCAGCACTTTGAGCACCTGGCTCCTGTCCTTGTCCATGCGTTGGCGCTGTGGGCCACAGAGTATGGGATGAAGTCTCTGGTGGGAGAGATCATGAGGTGAGTGGCTCGTCCTACAACAGTAACTAGTAACCGACTTTATGAATGTAATATTACTACTAGGCTCGGTTTAACCCCTTCCATACCGGGCCTATTCTGGCACTTCTCTCCATGTAAAAATCATCTTTTTTTTTTTTGCTAGAAAATTACTCGGAACCCCCAAACATTTTATTTTTTTTAAAGTGGAGTTCCACCCAATTTTTTTACCTTTTTTTTTTTTTTTTTTTTTTTTTATATTCCACTCCTCACCCCCTTACATGCCACATTTGGCATGAATTTTTTTTGGGGGGGGGGGGAGTGGGGGCTTCAGTAGGCGTGGGACTTCCTGTCCCACTTCCTCCTTCCGCCCTGGAGCCGCCTAGGCGATACGTCATATCGCCTTGTGGCGGCTCCTCCCTGTAGGCGATCACCTGGGACGTGGCAGGTCCCAGGCGATCGCCTGTCCACTCAGAGAGCGCTGCGCCGTTCGCGCATGCGCAGTGAGTGCCCGGCCGTGAAGCCGAAAGCTGTCACGGCCGGGTGCCCATACTGTGAATGGACGCGCCGGCGGAGGAGGGGGGAGAGGAGCGGAGCTCCAGGCGTTGCTGGACAGTGGAGCAGGTAAGTGTGTGTTTATTAAAAGCCAGCAGCTACACTTTTTGTAGCTGCTGACTTTTAATAAACATAAAAAAAGGGTGGAACTCCGCTTTAAGCAGACACCCTAGGGAATAAAATGGCGGTCATTGCAACTCTTTATCTCGCACAGTATTTGCGTAATAATTTTTCAAATGCCTTTTTTTTGGAGGGGGAAAAACAGTTTTATGATTTAAAAAAACTAAATGGTAAAGTTAGCCCAATTTATTTTTATTTTTTTGTATAATATGAAAGATGTTATGCCGATTAAATAGAGGCCTAACATGTTGCGCTTTAAAATTGCGCACACTCGTGGAATGGCGCCAAACTTCAGTACTTAAAATCTCCATAGGCGACGCTTTAATTTTTTTTACAAGTTACCAGTTTAGAGTTACAGAGGAGGAGGTCTAGTGCTAGAATTGTTGCACATGGCGATGCCTCCTGTGTGGTTTAAAGGGTGTTTGCATATGTGGACGGGACTTGCGTGCATGTTCGCGTCTGAGCGCGAGCTACTCGGACAGGGGCGTTTAAATTTTTTATTAAAATGTATTTTATTTTTTTATAAACATCCCTTGTAATATAAATCTATCGACAGGTCCTCTTTATGGAGAGATGCGGTGTCAATAATACCTCACATCTCTCCTTCAGGCTAGAAAGCATGAAATCGCGCGGGGGGGGTGGGTGGGTTTCATCAATCTCCTTATGCCGGCAGCTGCGATCGCAGCTTTGTTTACTTCCGGGAACCCAGGCGTGACGTCATGTCGCGCCTGGGCCTCCGATCGTAGAGATGACTGGTGACCATCTGGTCACCGGAAGTCTCTATTGTCGTTACCTGGCACCGGACGATTCTGATTGCACGGGAGAGCCCGGAGAAGCACTGGATGGGGGGGCGGGAGGGGACCACTCTTGTCGCCTATAAGAACAATCAAGCGGCGGAACTGCCACTGATCATTCTTATTGTGCACAGAATCGCCGGCTGAGGATATCTGATGCCTGTAGCTGCACCCGTCATTCAGATATCCCCCCACAAAGTCAAGGATGTCATATGACGGCGTGCGGTAGGGAAGTTCTTAAACCAGATTTCTCCAAACCTAAACAAAGGGCCAATCTACTGTCGTTCTGGCTTTATATAGGCCAGTGAGAGCATCAGTGCCCCCTCATTGGTTTCAATTGGAGCTTTAGTGCCCCATTATTGATATCCATGAGACGAATAGTTCTCTATTGATGGTGTCAGTAGAGGGAATGGTGGTCTATCTTTGGTGTCAGTTGGTGGAATAGTGACCCAAGGGCCACATTCGGGCCGCAGTTTGGAGACCACTGGCTTAAAGGATAAGTTCACCTTTTTAGGAGCGTGTTGCATCCATATTTGGGGTATAACATGCTCCTATGATCTCCCTTCCCACCACCATCAGGGCTTCCCTCTCTGACAGTGGACGGGGGTTCTTCTCCCCGCAGTGACACAAAAACAAACGACCGCTCCAGCGCTCAAATGACTGTCCACAAATCGAGTAGCTGCAGTCTATACTTCTGGGGGTGGGAATGCTTCAACAATGCGGCTCCCTTCAGATGTCCAAAATCAATCAAAAGAACACACGGGAGGGTGCGAATGCCTAGTGCAGGGGTGCCCAACCAGTGGTCCGGGGGCTACATGTGGCCCGGAGAGCCCTCTGTGGCCCGCAACCTCCTGCTCTGGGATGGAATAGAATACTGTTAAAGGTACACTAAAGGTTCATGCTTTTCACCTTAATGCATCCTATGCATTAAGGTGAAAAAAACATCCAACAGTATCTGCCCCCCACCCTACAACAGTTGTATTACTAAAATCAGTGTATATGGGCATATCTGTTCTGCAGTGGTTACTGGGCTGCTTTCAAACTGATCCGCAGTGCACCTGCGGGTTACCTGCACTGAGCCGTAGACTTCTGTTATTACCTGTGAGCTTTCTGAAAGTCCCCCAAACCTGCAGAATATAATAGAAGTCTATTGCAAATTGCAGGAAAGCCAAAGGTACCTGCGGGTAAACTGCAGCGCATCTGTGTGGAAGCAGCCTTGGGCCCCTTTCACACGGTCAGTCTGACCCAATTGGACCCTCAATTCACCTCCTAAGGAGTGGCAGATGTAAACCGACTTGTGTTCTTCCTCCCATCCAATCCGCCCAAAAAAGTATAGTGGGCTGCATCTGCTCTGCATATACAGAGCAGACACGGACCTATCATCCACCCGCTCTGCTCATTGGGGCCTGCGACCGGTTAGCAAGTCATTTAAGTGGCCCTCGCGCTTCAAAAGGTTGGGCACCCCCCTGGCCTAGTGCATTACCGAGGATTTATTTGTACAAAGGGCCTAATACTCGAAGAAGCCGGAAGTAACAAATAACATATCCAGTGTGGCATCTAGTGACCTGACTGGTACATAGCAGTGTTTTCTACATTTCTGATGTTTCGGGGACGCACCCCCCCTTCATCAGATGTCTTCTGCGAGTACCCATTTGGCTTTTGGGTTTCTTTGTACAATTTTTTTATTTTATTTTTTACGGTAATGCACTAGGCGTTTGCATGTGCGTGCGTGTGTTCTCTCCGCACCCACTGTCATTCAAAAACTGCAAGGCTCCACCCATATGGCCGTGTCATTTGTTGAGTTTATTGTGATTGAATAGAATACCAGTACCATCAGCCATTGCAAGCTGTCGGCTGGTACCGTATATACTCCAGTATAAGCCGAGGCACCTAATTTTACCACAAACTGGGAAAACGTATTGACTCGAGTATATGCCTCACTGTGCCCATGCCTCACTGTGCCTTAAAATGGGAGTCTATGGAAGGGGTTCCCGGCTTTGAAAAATCGGTGCTCCCCGGACAACAAACTTTGCACACTTGTAGAGGAAGAGTGGGGCTACATATGTGCCAAGTTTGGGGTTCAGGGGACCTACAGCCGGTACCGGGTCCCCAAAGTCCGGGAGATCAGGTGCAAAAAGGTGACTCGAGTATAAGCCGAGGGGGGCATTTTCAGCACAAAAAATGTGCTGAAAAACTCGGCTTATACTCGAGTATATACGGTAGTTCTCGAACAGCAAGGGAGCTGGTGAGCGCTCTTGTAGTCCATTGTGTGGGGGTGATTTTTTTTATTTATTTTTTGTCCACTTCTGTAATGGCCCGTACACAAGATTCGAATATCGTACTAAAAATGTCGTCCAAAGAAGACTCGTACGATAATCGGATCGTTGGTACAGAGCTTTCGAGAGCCGATCATGACAGTTCATCTGATATTTTATCGGACATGTGCAAAATTTTTCCTCGTACGATACCGGATAGTACGATTTTCATTCAGTCAGTACAGTTGTCGTCCGAAAATACAATACAAACACATGACATCACTTCCTTTTTTTTTTTTTCTGTCGTATGAGAATTTTCGGGACTTTAATGACCGATTTAATTTCTACTTGCGACTATTAAGCGAAAAGTCGTACGATATTCGGATTGTGTACGGGGGCATACAATTTTTTTTTTTCTTTAATCTTCTTTAGCTTTACCTTCAACTGTGTAGTGCGAGAGCCGGCCCGACTGCCTACAAATTTGAAAGCGTTTAGGTTTGACCTCCTATATTATGATATGGTTTTGGTAATTCTAAAGGAAAATTGGACAAGAAAATGGTGTAATGTATGGCCGGCATAACTGCCTGCCCGTATGGGAGGTACGGGGCAGATGGCTTACAGAGTCTGCGGGATCCTGGCATTGCACCCATGATCTGCTGGCAACGAAGCCCGGCAATAGGAGGCTAATGAAGTCCTATTCCTGTAATTTGCTTTCTAAATATATGAATCCTTTTTATAATGTCACTAAACTTTCTGCTCGTTTCACAGGAAGATTGGCCAGAAGTCTTGTCAGGATCTTTCCAGGGAGAGCTCCAGTGTGAAGACGTTGGCCGCCTTTATTACTCAGCTGGCTGAGCGGATTCCCACCATTGTCATGCCCAATATCAGCGTGCTGCTGGACTACCTGGACGGAGAGGTGCGCTGAGGAGTGATTTTTATTTCTAGCGGGGGGTAGGCAACCTCGGCTCTCCAGCTGCGGTGCTACTACTGTAGCACATTGACCCCTTTCTCCTGCCTACCTTCTCCTTTCTCGGGATAAAGGCACGCCGTGCCACATGCCTGGATCCTCCTGGTATAAGGGGTTGAGCGGTGTTCTTTATTTTTGGGTCCTGCAGCGAGTTACCTCCCTCCATTGGTTCTCGTCCCTAGAATAAAGAAATTCTGTTTTTTGTTTTCCCCGAAAAAAGCCAATGTCCAGACAATGTTTAAACTCCAAACAGACGAGTTTATTTTATCTTGCTTGACACAGATTTAGGAAGAGGTTGAAGATAGTAACAAAAGCAGGTAGAGGGACAGGTTCAGGCACGCGGCACCCAACTACCCTATTCACTAAAGCCTGAGTGTGAATTTTGCTCACCCGGATAGATCCCTCTCAGTTCTAGCAGCCAGAGTGGAGCACGATCCGTTTCTTCAAGTTGGTCCCCTTCATGGACAAGTCTAAGATCCTCTGCCACAGAATCCTTTAGTTAGAGTTAGAACTTTTAAACTCCCATAGATGGAGACCATAGGTGCCAATGGGACACACTACAGGAGCTATACTGCAACTCACGAGTCCTTCCTCTGATAGATAACCAGGCCTCTCCTTCACCGTGAACTCAATCACCGATCCATCGGACAGGTCCTTCCCCGGTTTCCTCTCTTTCAGAGTGGGCCACCCTCATACGGGTTCCCTGGGACTCCAGTGTGTTGGTTGTAGACCCAGTTGAAGGTACTGGGCCTACCTGGAACTCTGTAGCCTCGGGCTAAAGGTGCCCGAGATTCCTCGGCCCATTCACGCTCCCAGGCCAGCAGGGCCAACGGATGCGACTTCGCCACCAGGGGTCCTCCTGGGAATCCCCCCTGGCACCATCACCCCAATGGGGCACACTCCTCTCCACTCCCATGGTGTCTGCCCTTTATGTACCCTCTCCCGGCATGCACAGCAGGCTGAACTCTGCCCACCGCACGGTAGCCGAGAGACACCCAATCACACCACGATGTCACCAGCAGTTCAACCTGAGCAACAGCGCCACCACAGATCCAGGGGAACTATACACCAGACAACATGGCAGAGCAGAGTCCATATTAAACAGAATTGTAGAATCTGAGCCATACTATTGCTCAGACTGCCCCTAAATTTACAACATAGCGACCCCAATTTTGGGGGTCCCGCTACACTACAAATCCCGTCATGCCTGTGATGGTCAGGGTCTTGCAATGTCTCATGGGACTTGTAGTTTCACCAGTTAGGAGGACTGAGGGTTGCCTACCCCTGGTTTATGGTGTGTGTGTGATTTTTTTTTTCATATGGTCTTATCTTGTGTTCCTTTTTTTTTTTTTTTTTTTTCTGTTTTGCAGCCTTACATAATGAGGAACGCAGTGCTGACTGTCATGGGAGAAATGGTGATCCGTGTTCTTAGCGGCGATCAACTGGATGATGTAGAGAAGAACACCAGAGATAATTTCCTGGACACGCTGCAGGAACACCTTCATGATATCCACACCTTTGTGCGTTCCTGCGTGATGCAGATTTTAAACCGGATTGTGCAGGAAAAGGTGCGTGCGTTGGACATTTTACCGTGCCTCTTACCACACGATCAGTGACATGGCAGTGACGTCCTGTACATCACCTTCATTCGGATCCCCCTTCATTGTCTTTTCCAGGCTCTGCCTTTGTCACGTTTCCAGGCTGTGGTCACTCTGGTGGTCGGTCGGCTTTTTGACAAGTCGGTAAAAGTTTGTAAGAACGCCATACAAGTATTGGCCTCCTTCCTCGCCAACAATCCTTTCACTTGTAAGGTAATAGTCACAGAGAATGTCAGAAATTATGTTACTGTGTATACTGATGGAGTGGATTATGGATGTAATTGGAATACAATTGTTTTTTTTTTTTTTTTTTTTTCTTTTCTTTCTTTTCTTTCTTTTTTTTCAATCCCAGCTTAGCAGTGTGGATTTGAAGGACCCCCTAGAGAAAGAGACCAAAAGGCTGAAGGAACTTAAGGAGAAGCGGAGTGTTAAGCCCCCAGGTACATGTGACTGAACAGACGTGTGAGGTGGTGTTGGGTTGTGTGGATGAGACGAGGGGCATGCAGATTGGGTCCTATAAGTCTGGCGGCAAGCAATTTTCCCAAGGGGCCACATGAGAAACTGAGACTGCTGTGGAGGGCCAAGCTTAAGCGTTATGGGTTTGTTTTTTTTTTGATTCATACTTACCTCGGTGGATGGAACATCAGACTGATGCTCCATCTGTCCCCCGGCGTCTGCACTGAGAACCGAGCCACCGAACATTGCCATTGGCTCAGTTCTCACAGATCCCGGAGTGGAAAGCTGCTGACTGTCAGTCAGGGTCTTTCCTCTCTGCTTCTCCACGCTCATTGGAGCGCAGAGCAGTGGAGGGGCAGGGAGAGGCTGTCTCAGCGGCTCACTGAGACTGCCATCAATCAGGGCAGCTGGCCGATCCCGACTTGGCATTCGTGATGCGCTGCCCCGACTGATGGCAGTGACTTCAGCGGACTTCAGACTGCTCTCCGATAAAAACTGGTCAAAGTGCAAAACGAATTGCACTCCTGTGACCCAGAGGAGAAGCCCAGCCGAAAAAGCTCAGGCTGGACTTCTCCTTTAATTCTGCTCCATAATTTGGACTTTAAGTCTGTAAATAAACATGTGATCTTAAAGGAGAAGTCCAGCCTGAGCTTTTTAGGCTGGGCTTCTTTTAAGGGTCAAAGGAGTGCGTTTAGTTTTGCACTCCTGTTACCCGTTTTTTTTTTCAGCAGAGAGCGGTCTGAAGTCCGCACTCGTCACTAGGATGAGTCGAGGCAGCGCGGCGTCCTGACTTGGAAAGTCTGGATCCACCAGCTGCCTTGACTGATGTCGGTCTCGGCGAGCCGCACGCCACCCCTCCACAGCTCAGCGCTTCAATGAGCATGGAGGAGCAGGAGAGATGCTGACTGACAGGCAGCAGCTCTCTGCTCGGCGGTGAGAGAACCGAGCCATTGGTGAGATTCGGTGGCTCCGTTCTCGGTAAAGAGGTGGCGGGGGACAGATGCAGCATCCAACTAGGTAAGAATGATTCTGCAAGAAACATACTTTTTTAACAAAGCATTTTCCACTTCTGTGCAGAGTACTCTGCTCAAGCTGACAGCTGTCAAAAGAACAGGCAGTCTTCCAAGTTTCTCAACTGCCTCAGCCGCTGAAATCACTATAAACATTGTAACGTTTTTGTTCTTTAGATCAAAGGAATGAACTTCTGTCTGTAATTGATGGAAGTTTAACCTCTTGAAACCAACAAGGTTTAGTCTTTTAAGATAAAAAATATATATTTTTTTTTTTGCAAATTTTTTTTTTTCTTGAAGGCGAACGAGAGGGATCAGAAACGAGAGGGGGAGGGATCGTGGTTGCAACAATATTTTATGTTGCACTGTATTTGCGCAGCGGTCTTTCAAATTAAAAATTTTTTGGGGAAAAAGTAAACAGGTGTGTGTGTGTGTGTGGGGTGTGGTGGGTGTGGGTGTTTTCATGAAAGATTATGTTAACGCTGAGAATCGTGATCTTTATTCTAAGCAAAAAAATCTGTATTTTGGCCAGTATCGTGGGGCTGGTCACGTGCTGCTATGCTTTGCGTTGTTCAGAGTTTGACCAGCGGCACCCATTTTAATTTCCTATCTTTTTATTAAAGTTTTGAAACCTTGCTCTGCACAGTGCATGCTCAGTCTGAATAAAAAATATCGGTTTAATACAGATCCTTCCCGTATCGTTATGCAATGGAGGGATGTTATGCAATGTAGAGATGGCATGTCTGGTGTTTATACACAACTGATCACACTATGTATAATTTATGGGCTTTACATGCAATAAAAGAAAATATAAAGATTCCATGCCATTTATTTTGTGTTCGTTTTATCATTGGCTTCAGCATTGTACAAAGAAAACCACCCGTGGGCGGCCAATACTCGGGTATTCAACATGCCAAACATTCCCTTTTTATCTACAATAGAAGCCAGTTGCAGTGTAACAGGTTGGGGGGTAAGGCCCGGCGTAGCCATTCAGAAGTCGACAAACGTTTTTGTTTTGTTTTTCTATGTTGGTCGACTCTCTGCACAGTGCATGATTTGAGCAGTCCGTTCTTTCGGGGTTGATGGGGTGAGGAGATATACAAAAGTCTTAAAGATATCCACACTCCCCACAACCACCACCAATTGTGGGAGAGTTCCACACCCTTATTGCCCTGACAGTGAAGAACCTCCTACACAGCTTGAGGTTAAACAGCTTCTCCTCCGGTCTCATTGTGTGTCCTACAATCCCTAGGACTGAATAGTTTATTTCCTGTGCTGGGATCCCCATTGAGATATTTGTAGATTGATATCATGTCCCCTCTCAAGCGACTTTTCTCCAGGGAGAATAAATTTAGTGTTTGCAGTCGTTCCTCGTAATTGAGGTCTTCCAGTTCACTTATTAGTTTAGTTGCCCTTTTGGAGGACTGGTGACCAGAACTGGACTGAAAACTCAAGATGAGGCCTAACCAGAGGTTTTTTTGTGGCAAAATTATGGTTTTTGTCCCTGGCATATGTCACCTTTTAGGCATGCTAATCTGCTGGCTTTGGCACTGCATGCTGTTGCACAATCTGTCATCTACTAGGACCCCCAGATCCTTCATCCATGACTCCCCCAGCTCTGCTCCACCTAGTGAATATTTTGTTTTTTTGACTTCAAGTCATTACTTTTTTCCACATAAAACCTCATTTGCCATTTTGTCTGCCTACTTTTGTTTGGTTTGGGTCATTCTGCAAAATGTCAATGTCCTGATGTGAGTTTATTATTCTGCTTAAAGAGGAAGTAAACCTATATTTAAAAAAAAAAAAAACTGCAAAAAGGCATAATGAGCTAGTATGCATAGCATACTAGCTCATTATGAATGACTTGCCTGAGATCGAAGCCCCCGAAACTGCTCATCGTTCCCCCCTCCATCTTGCCTCGATGTCCCGTCACTGCCGTCTGTATCGGCGCTGTGATTGGCCAGAGCGGCAATGACGTCACACACATGCACGCTCAGGCCGGCAAGATCCCATTCAGAAAACCGGCAATTATGCCGGCCCTCTTGTGCGCATGCGTGTGACGTCATCGACGCTGTGGTTACAGCAAATATTTCCTGCACCTACAGGTAAGCCTTAATCTAGGCTTACCTGTAGGTGCGAGTTGTCGAAGTGGGTTTACAACCTCTTTAACTTTGTCAGCTGCAAAAACTGAGACTGAACTATTCATCCCATACTCCTATATAAATTCTGAATGTGTTGAATAGAATTCTGTCCGAAGACAGAAACTTGGCATGCCCCCCCCCCCCCCCCCCCTCACCACTCCTGACCAGTCTGAGTATGCTATCTATCACTACCCTTTGGACCTGTAGCCAGTCTTTTACCCAAGCACAAACCTTGTGGTCTAAGCCTGCAGCCCTTAGCTTGTAAATTTAAAGCAGTTGTATAGTCCCCAAATTTTTTTAGATTTTTTATTTTTTTTTTGTCGCCTAAAAGGCATAATGGGCTAGGGTGCACCGCATACTAGCTCATTATGAATACTTGCCTTAGAACGAGGCGTGGGTAACTCGCCTGGTCCACGCCGAGGTAGCCGACATGTTGCCTCGGCACGTCTTCCGGGTATCGCGGCTCCAGTGCTGAGTGGCTGGAGCCGCGATGTCACGTGAGGCTTCTTTCCAGCAAGGTCCGGCGTCTGCCGGGCCTTCATCCAAGAATCCCCTGTGCGCATGCGCCGCTGAAGTCGGCGGCTCATTGCGAGGGGAATATCTCCTAAACCGTAAAGGTTTAGGGGAATATCTCCTAAACCGTAAAAGTTTAGGAGATATTTTTTTTTACCTACAGGTAATCCTTATTATAGGCTCACCTGTAGGTAAAAATGGACTATAAAACCACTTTAAGTGTTTATGGGGGAGGACTGTAGCAAATGTCAATTTCTGGGTAACTAACATGCAGGCACGGAATAATGCCTGTGAAGGGATGAGCTCCGGCGTGTTCGCATACTCCGCAGGCCGAGCCTACCAGGAAGTCGGCGCTGCGCTAATCACAGGGAGGGAGACATGTCCTGATCTCTGCAGCCACGCATTGGGACAATGTCTCCCTCCCTGTGATTAGCGCAGCGCCGACTTCCTGGCGGGCTCGGCACGTGGAGTATGCGAACACGCTGGAGCGCATCCCTATACCTGAGTAATGGGGATGAATGTATTCTCTGGCAAAGCCGATTCTTCAAGGATTGTGGGGGGAGCTCTGGATAACAAGGAGACTTCATCAAACTGTACATGACTGGCTCTGGAGATGTGATTTATGCACTTCAGAAGAGAAGCGTACTCTATAGGGAAAGCAGAGAAGGCGTGTCTTAAGTGCAGTAATAAACACTTTAATGACAAGGAAGGGTGAAAAACGGGCCTTTCATCCGCCTAGAGTTTTTTTATGATCAATTCAGGGAGGACTTTATACCCACATATTTGACTCTGCCACCCTCCCAGCTTCTATGGATGATGCTCTTTTGGTCTTAATACCCAAACCAGGGAAAGATCTGCTCTTTCCCTGAATCGTATCGCCTTCCTACTAGGGCTGCAACGGATCGGTGGTGATCCGAACGGGTCACCCTGTTCGGATCACCACTCGATCCGCGGAGCGACTTCGCGGCCTCGGCCTTAGGAAAAGCCGTGGCTTCGGCCTAGCTCCGGAGCCGCGGCCATCTTGGTACACCCGGTGGCGGCGGCCGCCTTGTGCGCGCTGACGTCATCACCCCTCACCCTCGCTGCTCGTGGATCTGAACTGGCCGGCGGGAGAGACTAAGGTAAGTGGGGGAGATGCCCATTACAGGGGGGGAGAAGATTGTGGATACTACAGGGGGGGAGAAGATTGTGGATACTACAGGGGGGGAGAAGATTGTGGATATTAATTTTTTATTTTTTTTGCCGATCCGAAAATGATCCGATCCGTGACCCCTGATCCGAGGATCGATCCGATCCGTGAGTTTTCTTGATCCGTTGCACCCCTACTTCCTACAGTTAAGCTGGCCATACACCTATAGATTTTCTATGGTCAGATGGAAAAAGTGGAACAGATTCCTCATCTGCGCTGAACTGTGTGATGGAAGAATCTCCCACTGGCCCAAGCTTCCATATCTTGCTAGTCGGCCCCCACTGACTTTCACAATACCTGAACATTCTGATTGGGTGCAGGCATTGTTTAGGTTGAGAGCCAGTGGCGCCGACTAGCAAGATACTAAAGCTTGGCCCAGTGGGGAGATTCCTCCATCCACACAGTTGAGCGTACATGGAGAAATCTGAACTTTTTCCATCTAACCATAGAAAATCTGCAGATACTCTATAGGTGTATGGCCAGCTTTAGACTTCAAGATCCTAGCCCAATTTTTTGCCCTGTGGCTTAATGGCCCGTTCACACGTGAGGATCCACTTGCTCAGCGAGGATCGCTCTGATTCCGTTCCCCCCCCCCCCCCCCCTGCTGAGCCGGCGGATGACTAGCCTGTTTCTGCACACTGCAGAGACGGACCAGTCAGATCTCCGCTCCTCCTCTATGGGGGGATCGGATGAACATGGACCGTCTGTCTGTGTTCATCCGATCCGCAGACGGCTGGGGGAAAAATAGGATTTTCCTCCGTCTACATAAACGGAGTATAGCGGACACTGAGATCGGATGTTCATCCGCTATCCCATTGAGATACATGTCTGTCCGTTTTTCATCTGAAAACTGACAAAAGGGCCCTAAAGTGATTCTCGGCTTAATACATCCTGACCAGGGGCGGGGTTCATGCCCAACAAGAACACAGCATTAATCTCTGGAGGCTCTTCATAAATCTTTAATCTACACCTGACAATATTGGGACCAGGGTAGTGGTCAGTCTGGATGCAGCAAAGGCGTTTGACTCCGTGGACTGGAGCTACCTGTGGGAATGTCTCCGCAGGTTCGGCCCAAAATTTATTAAATGGCTCCAACTCCTCTGCCTGGATCCAAGTCAATGGTAGGATCTTGGACCCTCCTTCGCACTATCCTGTTACTCGTCAAGGCTGCCTTCTATCCCCACTACTGTACGCCGTCGCTGTAGAGCCCCTTGCCATCGCGGCACACCTGGACATTAAAGGCCTCCCGCATGTGACGGGTGACTGAGGTCCTCACAATAAGCGGATGATCTGCTTCTATACTGGGGGGGGATGCTGGCCCTTCACTCCAAGCAGCTCTGCAGCTTATCCAGCAATTTGGGGTCTATTCTGGTTTACAGATCAATTGGTCTAAATCCCAGATTCTCCCACTGCAGACCAAGCCGCACTTCCCCTGGTCAGAGCTAGCGGAATCAAATACTTGAGTACAAATTTCACCATCTCTTACAAATTACATAGACCTGAACTTGGAACCCCCTATATGATCTTTTAAGCACTTGGCGCCCAGAGGCCGTCGTATGACATCCTGGGCTTTGTGGGGGGGGGAATATCTGAATGATGGGTGCAGCTACAAGCATCATTCAGTTATCGGCATTTTCAGCCAGCGATTCCCTACACCATAAGAACGATCATAGTGGCTGTTCCGCCGATTGATTGCTCCTACTGGCGGCAAAATGGGGCGTGACCCCCCCCCCCCCTTCCCGGTGCTTCTACCGACTCACCTGTGCGATCGGTGAGTCGGAGAACGGATCCGCCTGCCATGGATGCTGATCATAGAGATTTCCGGCGGACCGGATGGTCGCCGGAGTCTCTATGGAGGCCGGGCACTATGTTATGACATCACACCCGACCTCTGCATTAAAAAAACAAAACCCAGTGGCGCTTCGGCTGGGAAGCGGTGATATTTTTGCTTCCCAGCCTAGAGGTGAGATGTGGGGTCCCCATATCTCACTGTAAAGAGGTCCTGTCATGTCACATTCCTATTACAAGAGATGTTTTCATTACTTGTAATGGGAATAAAAGTGATGAACTTTATTTTTTACATCGCCCGTGTGCTCGCATGCATACCAAAGTCCCGCCCACAAATGAAAACTGTGTTCAAATCACACATGTGAGGTGTCGCCGTGAACGTTGGATCAAGAGCAATAATTTTAGCCCAAGACCTCCCCCTGTAACTCAAAACATGTAACCAGTAAAAAAAAATGTAAGTGTCGCCAATGGGGATTTTTAAATGGCGAAGTTTGGCGCCATTCCACAAGCGTGTGCTATTTTGAAGCGTGACATGTTGGGTATCTGTTTACTCGGTGTAACTTCATCTTTCACATTATGCAAAAAAAAATGGGCTAACTTTTACTGTTTTTGTTTTTTTTTTTTTTTTTTGTTTTAAAGCATGAAACTGTTTTTGGGGGGGGAAAAAGCGTCTCAAAAATTGCTGTGCAAATACTGTGCGAGATAAAGTTGCAATGACCGCCATTGTATTCTCTAGGGTCTGCTAAAAAAACATATATAATGGTTGGGTTTTATGGTTTTTTTTTTTTTTTTATTTTTTTTTTCTAGCAAAAAATAAAATTATGATTTTTACATGTAGGAAGCAAAGTATCAGACATGGCCAGTTACCAAATTTTGCAGTGATGGAATATCATACGACATCTGTTGCCCATGTGAGGCAACTCTCGGGTGCCACATAATAGGACTTGGAAGGGGTGAGCAACCAAGCTAGAGACAGAGGAACATACTAGTGTAGAATATCTGTCCTTGTCAGCTTAGGTGTAATATAAAATAAATTCGATAACTGGGAAGCAATACAAGCCTAGGTCGGGTAAAGCAGCGCCACCCAGGTGGACAGGGCACTTCAGCGCTCGCCATGATAGTTTGTGCCGGGAGGGGCCCCAGATGAACATGTTGAGAATAGATGCCATAGATTTAAAGATACGTGTAGGGCATTTATAGGGGGGCATGTCAAACAGTTTTGGAAGGCGTATGATTTTAACCAGATTAATACATCCCATAATTCTGAGGGGCAGTTGGGATCAGGTCTGGGTTTTTGACCACTTCAGGCCCTTTACTGATTTTTTTTTTTTTTTTCTTCCACCATATTAGGCAAAGCCCAGGATCTGCCGTTGGAGCTACCTGGGGAAAAACCAAACCTCTCGTACTGCATGCTCTTTAAATGTAATGGGGGGGGGGGGGGGATCCTGGTGGCCGCGCACTCTCACAGGGGCTTCCACACAAACCATTACACACATTGCTCTGCATAAGCTGTAAGTAAGGAAACCTGCAATTGATATTGAAGTCTTTGAAAATCCCTGATAATACAATCAAAAAAAAATTGGGTGCCAAATATATAAATCTAAACCTTTTTATTAGGGTGCGTTTTACAGATCAGCGTTGGTAAACATGGCTGAGGATGCAAAAAAGCTATATTGTATAAGGCGACTGGGCGTATAAGACGACCCCCTATTTTTCCAGTGAAAATGGGCTATGCTCATGTTTCCTTCTTGCTGGAGCCATGATGGGGTCTTGTCTACCAGCCAATTTCACACCCACTATCTGTAATCTGTCCAGGTATTACCACTGTTATAATCAGGACAGCGCAAAAAAACAATATTTTAAATAAACAATCGTAAAGGAAACCACTACAAATTCCAGAGATCCCACAATTGATAGGCAGCAACAATTGTCAGTGAATCCTCTCCAATGAGAGCATCAGAAATCCTAATCGTAAAGAAGGGGAGATCTGGAGCTGGATGTGCGGTAATACTGCATGATGGAGCTGCACGATTAATCGTTATCGCAATTTTTTTTTTTTTTTTCCCTGTTGCGATCTTGACAAAGTATTTCCCGATATTTTGTATGTAGAGAATTTTCTCTGCTCTCAGCCATCAAAAGAATGGAAGAAAAATCCGGGCAGTCTGCCGAGTGTCACAACATTCTTTATCAGTGGAACATTAAGTCTAAACATTGTAACAATTTTGTCTTACATCAAAGGAATGAACTTCTGCGTGTAAATTGGGAAAGTTTGACCACTTGAACACCAAACCTTTTTCTGTCATTTGTTGTTTTCGAGTTAAAATCCTTTTTTTTTTTTTTGATAGAAAATTACTTGGAACCTCCAAACATTATTATATATAAATACATTTTAGTAGAGACCCTAGAGAATAAAATTGTGGTTTTTGCAATATTTTATTTCACACTGTATTTGCGCAGCCGTCTTTCAAATGCAATTTTTGGGGAAAATTACTTTTTTAAAAAAAAAGCTCACCTGTTAGCCCAAATTCTTTTTTTTTGGTATGTGAGATTTTACGCCGTGAGAATCGTGATCTTCTAAGCAAAAAATTTGACTCATTTTGGCCAGAATCTTACAGCTCTAACCGCATGTAGATTACAGTATACCGCGCTGAGCCAATCACGGTGAGCGATTGTATTCCATTAATGAATACAAAGCCTGTTCAGATTGGCAGTCGCCTCTCTGACTCTCAAAGCCAATCCGAGCAGGCTTTGTATTCATTAATAGAATACATCGCTCACCGTGATTTGGCTCAGCGCGGTATACTGCGTTACCGCACATCCAGCGGGCGGACATTTATACCGGCGTATAAGGCGGGCCCCCGATTTTAAATATAAAAGTTTGTCTTATATGCTGGAAAATACAGTAATTTTATACAGCAGTGTATTTCCTTCTGTGATCTCCTTTTTGCTTTCTCAAATTAGTTCACTATTTTTTATTTTATTTAGTGGTGGTGATTTCTCCGGAGGAAGAATGGGAAGCCATGCTCCCTGAACTGAAGGAAACTCTGCACACCCTGGCACAGGAGAGTAATGAGGAAGATGAGGGCCCTGAAGAAGACATTGATACAATAGAGAAATTACATGAGCGTGTTCTGCATCTCCTGAAGATCACCAGTTACAAGTCAGTGTGAGGGGACCCTGGGGGTGGGGGACCCTGGGGGTGGATTACTGGCTCCTGCATTGTGTTGTGGCATTCCTTTTCTCACTCTCTGCCTGTTTTTTAGACACTCCATCTTCTTGTTGAAGAAGGGAATATCGAGTTTCCCGGATGATTCCTTGTTCGGAGTGGGTGAAGATGTCGAGGATGAAGCGGTGCTGGGGATTCTGGAGCAAATCTTCACAGGTAGCGTCTGCTTATATTGGGTTTTAAAATGTAGAGTTAAACACCGCTATATAGTAACCCCCAGTACTAAAAATACTCCATGTATGCACAATACATTTTTTGATTTCCACTAAAAGTGGTTGTAAACCCACTTTTTAAACAAAGACCTACAGGTAAGCCTAGATTAAGGCTTACCTGTAGGTGCATGAAATATCTCCTTAACCTACACGGTTAAGGAGATATTTGTATGTAAATGCGGCGACGCTGATGTCACCCCATTCACAAATTTGGCTAGGTCGCAACATTCGACGACGTAGCCGAATTCGACAGCTCACGCGCGCATGCGCGGAGTCACGTCTTCGCCGCTCCGGCCAATCACAGCGCCGGAGCGGCGCTGTGATTGGCTGCAGCGGCGATACCCGGAAGTAACATTCCGGCTATCGCCGCAGCGATGGATGCGGCTAGAGGAGGGACATGGACGACTTTGGGGGCCCCGATCGAAGGTAAGTGGTACATAATGAGCTAGTATGCTAATCATTCTAGCTCATTATAGCTTTGTCTTGCAGGTTAGTAAAAAAAAAAAAGATAAAAAAGGGTTTACAACCACTTTAAAGCTTAATTCCGCCGAAAAATAAAAAAAAATAAAGTCAGCCGCTACAAATACTGCAGCTGACTTTTAATATATGGACACTTACCTGTCCTGGGCCCCCGCGATGTCGGGTCCCGAAGCCGATTTGTCCCTCGGCTCTCGGGCGCTGCCGCCACCATCTTCGGTAAGGGAATCAGGAAGTGGAGCCTTGCGGCTTCACTTCCTGGTTCCCTACAGCGCATGTGCGAGTCGCGCTGCGCGATCCCACTGGGACCTGTGTGTCTCCCAGAAAGGGGGGGGGGGGTGCTGGACTTGGCGTAGGTCACCGCAGTTGATGTATGCCTTTTTTAAACATGCAGAAAGATGACAAAAAAAGCATGCTTCCAACTTCCTGTTTGCGCGGACTACACAAAGGAGGGAGTTACTAAAGCTAGAGGGGACAGAATCTGGAGCAGCTTGCATGATGACCAAGCTTCTAGCTTGGCTTGTTCAGTTAACCATTTAGTGACCGCCCTATAGCAGTTTTGTTTTTCTACTGATTTATATACCGGATTCTTGACTTCTGCCTGCAGGGGGTGTGCGTGGGCTACTTCTGCTGGTGAAAATTCACAGCAGAATCTGATCTGTGGGTGCCGGGCACTCTGTTCTCAGACCCCCGCCAATCGCTGGTAAACTTTTATAGAACGGTGATCTGCCCATGTAAACCAGGCATATCCTGGTTCTGACACTGATGGAATCTGTGTTCTGCAAAGCGGAGACTAGAATCCATTTCTTCCTCCAGTAAAAGCGGCACACATAATGTAAAAAAAAAAAAAAAAACAGGCTAGGCACACATTTAACCCTTTGCTCACCCTAGAGCAGGGATATGCAATTAGCGGACCTCCAGCTGTTACAGAACTACAAGTCCCATGAGGCATAGCAAGACTGTCAGACACAAGCATGACACCCAGAGGCAGAGGCATGATGGGACTTGTAGTTTTGCAACAGCTGGAGGTCTGCTAATTGCATATCCCTGACCTAGATGTTTAACTCCTTCCCAGCCTGTTATGAGCTTGGTGACCGTGCATATTTTTAGCACTGATCGCTGTATTGGTGTCACTGGTTCCCACAGTGTCATTTAGTGTCAGATATTGCAGTCCCGCTATCAGTCGCTGAATGCTGCCTTTTTATTAGTATTTTTTTTAAAAATCCATAAATGTATCCCATAGTTTGTAGATGCTATAAAGTTTGCATAAATCAATATACGCTTATTGGGATTTTTATTTTTACCAAAAATATGTAGCAAAATACCTAAGATTATCAATCTTGTGTGGGGTGGGTGTTTTTTGAAAAAAAAAAAATGGTTGGTCTTTGTTTGTGCTATAAACCCAGTGGAGATCTAATAACAGATCTATTTGTTGAGAGAAAAATTACATGTTGGGGTTGGTGTCCATTGACACAGAAGCATGGCTCGGCCACCACCACTCCCTCCTAAAAACAAAAAACAAAGCCTTTTGGCATTTAGAACCAATTTAAAGTGCATTAGGATAAAAGGCCTGTGTATAGCGGCCCCCCCTAAAACTTAAGCGATGTCCACAAGAAGTGCCTCATCCGTCCGGGACTCTCCCTCCCGATTTTGGTTGAGACACAGCAGCGGTGCCATTGGCTCCCGCTGCTATCAAAGTCAGCCAATTGGCAGAGGCTGGGCCGAACTGCAGCTCCATGTCTGAATGGTTACAGGGAGCTGCAGCTCGCTGTTGGGGTACTTGACAGGCGGGAGGGTCCAGGAGCACCAAAAGAGGCACCCGCGAAGAGGAGGATCCGGACTGCTCTGTGCAAATACAGAGCAAGCAAGTATAACATGTTTGTAAAGTCTCCTTTTTTTTTTTTCGGAAAATCACTTAAAGCGGTTTTATACCTAAACAAATAAAATAAAACCTGTAAGGCAAAGGCCTAATGAGCTGGTATTCACCGCATACTAGCTCATTATGAAATGCTCACCTTCGATCGAGGAAGCTGATATTTTCCACTCAGTGTGTCTTCCGGGTTCGCGGCTTCAGCGATGTGATTGTCCAAGCCGCGATGACGTCGCTTCCGCGTGGGAGTCTTCTTTCCGGCAGCATTCGCCGGACCTTCAGAGCGCATGCGCCTGTGGCATCAGCATGCAAGGTGAATATCTCCTAAACCGTACAGGTTTAGAAGATATACATTTTTACCTGCAGGTAAGTTTTATAGACGCACCTGTAGGTAAAATTGTAGAAATGGGCTACGCAACCACTTTAAGCTTTTGAAGGTGAAGGCTAGATGTAAATTGTTTCCATGCGTGTCTGCTTGAGATTTTGTCTGCTCCAGGGGTAAATTCCCCATCAAGGTCTTTTGGTGTCGGCCCTGCCTACTTCATTTCTGATGGGGGTTACGCTGCCATCTTCTCATATCCCTTCCTTCCCTTTTATCCCTACCCATCCTTGTGCACAGGGAAGGTATTAAGATTCCTGCTATTTTTGCTCTCATTTATATGGCTTGGCGTTCCATGCCATTGCTCCTTCACCCCAAAGTCTTTTAGGTCGTGTACAATGGTGATTGTAAAAGGGAATATCCTGACCGTATCCACATGAATTGTAGGCGCACTTTCAGCCCTTGTGGCGTGAGTGTTCATGTACAAGCAAGCTTGCCTAATAAAGTATCTTTGTCTTGTCTCCTTCTTCTCCTCCTTCTCCTTCTCCTTCTCCTTCTCAGCAGCAAAGGGCAAGAATTTGGAATCCCCGCCAAGCGAGGAGCCGTTGCCTCTCCCTGATGGAGAAGGCAAGGACTCGGAAGAGACTCCGGATGAGCAGGACAAGACTGACCTGAGCAAGCAAGAAATGCTGGTCCAGTACCTGACAGATGCTCGCTATTTTGCCTTGAAGATCGAGGAAGCCATTGATGTCATCAGCAAGATGATGTATGAAGCGGCCTCCTCGGGTACGTGCAAAGAAGTGATTGGCCAAGCTTTTAAAAAACCAAAAAGAGCTCAAATATAAAATGGATGCTAAATGTCTAATAAAGTTGTATCTAAATCTTATAGGATACAGCAGGGCTCAAAATTTTCAAGTCCTGAGCTCCGATCCAGGCCTCAAGGGTTACTTGCCACAGTTGCCCCACCCAACCCCCTTCCATGCCCCTCCCCCTAAACACACCCTCATAAATTATCTCGTGAAATGACACTTAAATGTTTTATGCAGAATTAAGTTCCAAAAAATAAACTTTATTCATACCCATCAGTGCTGCTTCACCTCTGTGCACTCCGTGCGGCCTGTCCTCTGTGCACTCCGTGCGGGGGAACAAGAGAGGAAGAGGATTGCCAGCACGGATGATCAGAGCTCCAAGGAACATCACTGGAACAGCTTTCATTTCAATAGCAGTGTGTTCTTGGCGTCACATACAGCCCCACCCCCCTGGCCGGGGAACTTTTGATACACCTCACTCATCCTGATTGGACGGGTGATCTGTCAAAGTCCAGGGGGCGGTGCTGTGTGTGACAGTGAGTGCGGGGAACACACGGCAATTGAAATTAAAGCCGATAGTGATGATCCTCACGCTCTGTTCCCCTCCGAGCGCTGGGAGAAGGACTCCCTTTGGGTCCGGTCACATGCGGATCCGTTAGACATCCGCTTGCTCAGCGTGGATCGCTCCGTTGATTCCTGCTGAGCCGGCGAATGACTAGTCCGTCTCTTCACACTGTGCAGAAATGGACCTGTCAGATCTCTGCGTTCCTCTATGGCGGAATCGGATGAAAATGGACCGTCTGTCCGCTTTCATCCGATCCGCCAGACGGATGGAAGAATGGGGTTTGCATCCGCCAGACTTTGGGGGGATCGGATGTCAGCGGACATGTCACCCGCTGACATCCGTCGCACCATTGAGTTGTATGGAGCGGCCGTTCAGGTCCGCCTAAAAAAAAAAGACAGGCGGATCTGAGCGGTCTGCACGTGTGAAAGGGGTCATACAACCCGCCTTCCCCCTTCCTCGCCAGCCCTTAAAATCCACTCGCAAAATGCGAGCGGACAAGTGGAATTTGAGGGCTGGGATACAGTATAGGTAAATTTTTAAGCTAAACTACTGGATTTGTGTGTTTAAAAAAATTAATAATAATTGTATGTGAACCTTACACTTTGTGCCTGTGACAGAAGACTTTAGGCTTGTCTATGGCATCAGGTCCTATGTCTGAAATGTTTTGAGATCACCCAGTTCATTGATGGGGGGGGGGGGACTTGTGCAAAACCCATATAAAGGAAACCAAAAGCGCATTGGTGCGTTCCCTTGTGTGACAGTAGTTCGGCCCCTCCCACTTCCTGCGCCCCTGTATTGATGATGATTTGAGATCTGCAGACATTTATATGGAGCTTAACCCACCAACAGGTTTTTGAGGGCCTTGGGGCATTTTTGAATCAGTTCTAGTGCTGTGTGGGGGTGGTGTTTTTTAGGTTCACTGTAAACAGAAATATATGCAAATATTTACAATGGTTTGCGCTTGGAAACCTTTTTACTCTTTCGTCCATGGACCGACAGCCTCTCTAATGACAAAGTGGGTATTGGCTGTTAATTAGGAGTGACTATGCAGAAAAACTTGTAAAAAGTGTTGCATCACACCTTCTACAGTACCGCCCAGGGGGCGGACCCTCTGGGTATATCCCCTCAGTCTGCATTTCGCAGATCTTTTTTTTTTTTTTCTGTCTAGCAAGGAGTAGGACATGTGTGAAATATGTGAGCGCTAAATAAGATCCTAATTCCTAGGAAAAGTGCCTATATAGACATATAACAACAAATGTATCCACAGTGTTATGTCTGTGAAAATCACAAAAAATCACAAAAGATTTATTTTAAGTATCAATGATGCATGATCAATGATAACAACTAACAAATTCTTTACGAATGATGCAATCTTATACTTAATCCGTGTCAAAGTGACCAAAAACAGAAAGCAAAATTTAGATCGCACTCTCAAGAATACAGGGTATGTAAACCTCTATATGAGTGAGAAAAAAAGTTGTGAGCAATATAGCTTATCATGAGATATAAATAGAGGGACATTTATTTGGGGAACACTGGATATATACCTGACGGTGTGGATACAAGTTATAGACTTTATTTATTATTTTTTGTTGTTTTCATGTCAGATATGCACTTTATAGACTGTCCCTCTATTTATATCTCATGATAAGCTATATTGCTCACAACTTTTTTTCTCACTCATATAGAGGTTTACATACCCTGTATTCTTGAGAGTGCGATCTAAATTTTGCTTTCTGTTTTTGGTCACTTTGACACGGATTAAGTATAAGATTGCATCATTCGTAAAGAATTTGTTAGTTGTTATCATTGATCATGCATCATTGATACTTAAAATAAATCTTTTGTGATTTTTTGTGATTTTCACAGACATAACAACACTGTGGATACATTTGTTGTTATATGTCTATATAGGCACTTTTCCTAGGAATTAGGATCTTATTTAGCGCTCACATATTTCACACATATCCTTTTTACAATTAGTCAATTGTTATGTCAGCAGCTTATTAGTATATTCACTTTATTAGCAATTTTGATATCTATATTATTTTTGCACTTGTTGATAGGCGCAGTATTACTTATTTATTTAAGGAGTAGGACATGGCTCCCTTCAGGCCCATTGGTTTTTGCTATTATTTTTTAAAAATTTTTTTTTTTTTTTGTTTCCTGCGATCTTCGATCAATTGCCGACTGGGTGACAGGCTGGATCCTCGATCCTGGTCTCCCCAGTTTTGGCCATCGAGTGTGTGCCGACCCTAGCTATGCGCTGGGTTTTCCACGACCTGCCCGTTGCTCCACGGGTGGCCGGTGAGCTTACGCTCCAAGGATTGCATCGGACCGTTCAGCTTCGGCTGACCTTACGGCCGAGTCGCAGCAGCCTGTCCGGTGAGCGTCGCGCTCCAGGGCATACATATGATCATCCCCTTGGGTCCAATCACAGCATGCCTGACCAACAGTCACCTTCCGTGCGCGGACGATGATCTGTTTGTAATGTCTTCCAGCATGATACATGCAGGATAGGTAAGTAAACTCCCCTGCCTCGGCTGGGTGATTTGGCTGGAGATACCAAGTAAGTGGTTGTGGCCCCTTTCTTCCCTCTCTCCCTGCCTTTCCCTTATCCCTGGGCTTCTAGCTAAAGGGTGCTGGGGGTCACCTAAGGGGTGCCACTGGAGCGGGGCTGGATGGAACTAACATTTAAAGGAAATGTCATTTCTGCTTGCCTGTATGTGCTTCCTCCTCCATGCTGTTGGCGGCCATTTTGCGGTGGTCCATGCCGGGTTTGGCCTCTAGTGACTGGCCGGCAGCCATCTTCCTGTGGTTTCGGCGCCATTTTCTTGTTCCACACCCACTGGCCTCTATTGAGCGGCGGCCATGTTTGTAATGATCCACACTGTATGTATATATTGCTGTTCGGCGGCCATCTTTTTGTGTTCTATGGCTGCTTTGGCCTCTATTTTTAGCTTGGCGGCCATTTTCTTAGAGCCCACATTATCTTCCATACAGACGTTTTGGCAGCCATTTTTGCGAGAGTCTCCGGCCTCTAGGGTGCATTACACTGGCGCGAAAAATTCACACAGGAAGTGCTGATAAAAGAAGCAAACTGACACAGCAGCAGTGGGACAGCATCACAGGCGCAGCACACGGCAGCATAGCAGTACCAGTCCAGGGTGGCGAGTCCTCTGGGTGACCCAGCATCTCTGCAGCGCAGGAGGGTGGCCTATTGATATCTTGCCTGGAGCCCTGTGAATGTCAGCGTGTGGTCAGCATGGCATCTGAGCCAGATGTCTTCTCCCCTGAAACACCAGATTTAGCAGCTGGTGCCCCTGAGGTGTCTATGGATGCTATGTCGGCAATCCTAGAGGTGTTTGCTGCCAGGGTGGAAGCAGCACACGGGAATACAGGGGGTAGTAAACGCCCCCGTCCCCTGCAATCTTCTAGGGATTTTTCTGAGACAGAACCAGGTCCAGCTACGGCTCATGGCCCAGATTTTGACGCATCAGAGACTGCAGACCGTGACCGATTGGACAGTGAGGATGACTCCAAGTCCAGATCCGTACGCGAGACGGATTTGGTATCTGAAAATACTGCAGAAGCAGCAGAGACTCCAGTACCGTTTGGGTTTCGTAAACCTGCCTGGCAAGGTGTTCCCTTGTGTATCTTATTTTGATAAACTCTTATACAAGGAATGGGAGAACCCACTGAGGGTCTCTACAGCCCCAAAGAGGTTTGCGGTACGGTACCCCTTTGAGAATTTTCTGAAGAAATGGACCTCTCCCCCTATAGTGGACCCTCCGGTGTCCAGACTTAACAGAGCTACCACTATTCCAGTAGAAGGGGCTCCTGTTTTCAAGGACCCTGTGGATAAGAAGGCTGAAGCACTCGCTCGCTACCTATACTCAGTGGTAGGCTTGGCAGTACGCCTGGCATTGGCCCTAATGTCTGACACTTACTGAATGGGCAAAATTGCTACTCCAGGGGTTAAAGGAGCGAGATGCTCCTGATGAGATAACTTTGGCCGACCAGTTGGTCCAGGGCCTTAAGTTTGTCTGCGAGTCAGACATGGATACTATTCCCCTGCTGTGAAAAGCTTCGGTTTATGCAGTAGCAATACGCCGCCTGATCTGGCTAAAAGGCTGGTCTGCGGACCAGACTTCCAAGAAAGCCCTATTGGATCTGCCTTTTTAAGGGCGACAGACTTTTTGGGGCTTCTCTGGATGACATGATCAAGGCTGCCACAGGAGGTAAAAGCACTTTGCTTCCCCAAACTAGCAAGGGTAAGGGGCCACGCCAAGGGCAAGGGCCCTCCTTTACAGCACGCAAGCAGTTTTTTCGTCCCCCTAGGGCGACAGGGAAAAGACCCCAGGCCGATAAAGCGCCTGCCCAAGGACAAAAGCGTCCTTGGTCCCGCAGACCCAATGAGCCTGCGGACAAATCTGCGTCCGCATGAAGGTCCGCCCCCACCCAGCTCTCGGGTGGGGGGACGTTTTCGCAAATTCGCGACTCAGTGGACAGCTCTAGTCTCCGACAGGTGGGTTTGCGAAGTAATCTCAGGCTACAAGATAGAATTTCTATCTTGTCCACCGGACAGATTCGTCACCTCCAATCTCCAGCTACTACTGACCCGTCGGGAGGCCCTGTATGGGGGCGGTCCAGGGTCTACTGGAACGCGGGGTAGTTATTCCAGTTCCAGAACAGGAACGGGGTCAGGGTTTTTACTCAAATCTGTTGATTGTGCCGAAGAAAGAGGGGGTTCGTCCAATCTTGGATCTCAGAGCCCTCAATTGCTTTGTGAAGGTACAAAGATTTTGGATGGCGTCGGTTCGATCTGTAGTCACGGCTCTCCATCCGGGGGAATTTCTGGCCTCCTTGGACATCAAGGACGCATACCTGCATGTCCCCATATACTCCAGACACCAGAGGTTTCTGCGATTTGCTATCGGGAAGAACCACTACCAGTTTGTGGCCCTCCTGTTTGGCCTTGCCTCAGCACCCAGGACGTTCACCAAGGTGCTCGCTCCGATTCTGGCACTTCTAAGACAGCGGGGTATCGCTATCATGGGCTACTTGGACGACCTTCTACTGAAGGCCCCTTCAAGCTCAGAATTAGAGGTAAGCGTGTCCATTACCTGTCAGACTTTTCGAGACTGTGGTTAGATACTAAACACTCAAAAGTCAGTATTGGTGCCCACTCAACGCCTAGTGTACCTGGGGTTGATTCTGGATTCCTCCCTGTGGAGAAGTTGCAGACCCTCCGGGCTGCAGTATGGCAGCTGACTTCCAGGAATTGGTCGTCCCTCCGTTTTTTTGCATGCGAGTGTTAGCCCTTTGAGGTGGTCCCATATGCTCAATACCACACTCGAGTGTCACAGAAGGAAGTTCTGTCCAGATGGAACAGATGTCCATCATCTCTGGATTATCAAATCCGAGTGAGCCACCTAGTCAGGAGATCCCTGGTATGGTGGCTGACAGCACCGGCTCTAATGGCCGGGAAGTCATTTCTTCCGGTTTACTGGATAGTGATCATGACGGACGCCAGCCTTACAGGTTGAGGGGGGGGGTCTGGGGTGTTCAGTCGGCGCAGGGTCGCTGGACCCCAGAGTAAGCCCTCCTGCCGATCAATGTCCTGGAGATCCAGTCGATCAGGCTGTGCCTCTTCAAATGGTCTGAGGCTGCAAGGGCGTCCAGTCAGGATCCAGTCAGACAACGCCACAGCAGTGGCATATGTCAATCATCAAGGAGGAACAAGAAGCTCGGCTGCAGCATCGGAGGTCGCTCGCATCCTGAAGTGGGCAGAGAGGAGCGTACCGGCACTGTCGGCCGTGTACATTCCGGATTTAGAAAACTGGCAGGCGGACTACCTGAGCCGCCAGATGCTGGACCAGAGAGAATGCCAAGAGGTCAAGAGACCCATGGGCAGACGCAACGGACGCGTTGGTAGCATCGTGGGGTCAGTATCGGCTAATCTATGCCTTCCCTCCCTTAAGGCTTCCTCTTCTGCTCCGCAGAGTGGAGGCAGAGGGAATTCCAATGATCCTAATCGCTACAGATTGGCCTCAGCGTCCTTGGTACGCCGATCTAGTACGTCTGGTAGCAGACGTCCCCTGGCGCCTACCACTACGGAAGGACCTGCTATCGCAAGGTCCCATACTCCATCCTGCTTTACGGCCACTGGCTTTAACGGCATGGCTGTTGAGAACCAGGTACTGAGAGACCGGGGCCTGTCAGATTCAGTAATCTCTACTATGAGAAGTGCTCGGAAACCGTCCTCTAGGAAGGTCTATCACCGCACTTGGAGGGCCTACATCTCCAGGTGTGAGGAAATGAAATGGCATCCGCGTACTTATTTGGTTTCCAGAATCCTGCTGTTTTTACAGCATGGGGTGGACCAAAGGCTTGCCCTAAGTACGATTTAGGGACAGATATCTGCCCTGGCTGTCTTTTTTTTTTTTTTTTTTTTAGCGACCCCTGGCGACTCACTCTCTCGTGAGTACATTTGTGCAGGGGGTTCGACATGTGGCCCCTCCGGTCCGTCCCCCGCTACCTCCATGGGACTTGAACCTGGTCCTCTCGGTGCTTCAGAAGGCACCGTTTGAGAATATTAGAGATATTCCCCTGTTGACACTTTCTCAGAAAGTGGTCTTTTTGGTGGCTGTTACGTCAGTTAGACGAGTCTCTGAGCTGGCAGCCTTGTCCTGCAAGGCTCCCTATTTGATTTTCCACAAGGATAAGGTGGTGCTGCGGCCGCAGCCTTCCTTTCTTCCGAAGGTCGTTTCGGCTTTTCATCTCAACGAAGACATTGTACTTCCATCCTTGTGTCCTCAGCCGTCGAATCCTAAGGAGTCGGCGTTGCATTCCTTGGACGTTGTCCGAGCTTTGAGAGTATACCTTTCTTTTTCGTACATCACGGGACACAGAGCGACTTAGTCATTACTAATGGGTTATATAGATTACCTTCAGGTGTTGGCACTGGCCAATTCCAAAACGGAAGTACCCTCCCCTATATAAGCCCTCCCATCCGGGAGCACCTCAGTTTTTTGCCAGTGTCTAAGGTGTTGGCCAAAGAGTAACATGTGTTTTCACTGGGCTTGCGTACAGGTTCTTTTGGGCCTTAGTAAGCTGTTCCGGATCCCACCAAAAAAGCTTCATAGCTAAACGGTCGGTACCCGGGCCTTGCAGCAGAAGAGCAAGGTTTTGCCTGTAATGCCTCTCTTAGGAGGGCTGGACCCTGGGATCCAGAGCTCTGGTCATACCCACGACCAAGATGTTGTCTGTGCAGGGTGCTATACAGGTCCAGGGGAGTGGAATCCTTGGGAACCCGGTCCCTGAAGGTTTAATTACAATGCCTGCCGTGATAGGTGAAGTTTGGACTTCTGTGGACCAAACAAAGTCCTGCGGCGGGGATCAGGTAAGTGGGGGCCCCCAGGAACTTGGTTCTATTGGGGGACCCCCAAGCCTAATTTGTCTTTCTGTCTGTTACCTAACGGTATTCCCGCTAATATCTGTGTATGCCTGTAACTACTGAAAATGTAAAATTTTAATAGTAGTCAAGAAAAAAAAAGGGGGGGGGGGGGACCGTGGTACCTGTGTTAAACCACTAGAGGCCGCTGTAGTCCATTTTTCTTGTCATGTGGATGTTTGGTTTTTTCAAGTCAAAAGATCCAGGCAGTTGGTAAGTTTCTCTGTGGGAATCCACTTCCTCTGCCCTGTTGCTGCGCTCATCCACCGCACAGGCCCTCCGGCAAAAAGGGCCCTGGCTCCTAGTCCCTGTTTGATTTCGAAAAGGGCGCCAATGGCGCACGGGCGCGTGCACGCGCCTCATGAAAAAAAGGGGCGGGGCGGGTGGATGACGCTCGATGCGCGGCGCTTCTGCGCATGTGCAGGCGTCCCAGCATGGTTAAAAGACACAGTACAAGTGTCAGCTGCATGCAAACAGAGCTAGCAACAAACAGTGGCACACAGAGGCGGTTGATGCAGGCATCCCCATAGAAAGGCACTTTAGTGGACACCAGCTGGTATATAGCAGCAACTGTGTTAGACTATTACCAGCAAAAATTGGTGTATGACGACGGGAATACCTCAGCTTTGTGCTTAAAGGATATGTCGTCCAGACGCTCCGGAAATAGGTCTTCCAGGAAGCCAAAGGGGTCTCCATCGGGCTCTGAGGATATTGGGCATGCTTGTACTGCACCAATCTCCCCTGAGAATTCAAGCAGTCTCGTCGGCCACCATCTCTAGGAGGATCCGACGGATGGTAATCCAGGCTTACGCCTTAAAGGGTCAAGCGCCCCCCTGCCCGGTCACGGCGCATTCGACCAGGGCAATAGGTGCCTCTTGGGCTTTCTGACATCAAGCGTCTGTTTCCAAATTATGTAAAGCGGCGACTTGGTCGTCCGCTCACACTTTCACAAAATTCTACAAAGTTGATGTAGGTGCATCTTCGGATGCCTCTTTCGGCCGCAAGGTTTTACAAGCGGCTGTTTAGAGTTGCAGCTCCTCCGTTGGAGTGCTGTTTTGTGTTTGGGGTGAAGTTTATTTTTATGCTGTTACCACCCCTCGTTTTTTCTCTGACACTGCTTTGGGACGTCTCTCTTTGTCAATAGAGAAGCTGTGTCGGTCCATGGACGAAAGAGTAAATAGGATTTTTTACTCACCGTAAAATCCTTTTCTCTGAGTCCATGGGCCGACAGCACCCACCCCTCCTAAGTTTGTACTGCTTTTTTGATGAACTGATCTGCGAAGGTGCAGACTGAGAGGTTATACCCAGAGGGTCCGCCCCCTGGGCGGTGCTGTAGAAGGTGTGATGCAACACTTTTTTTTTTTTTTTTTTTTTTTACAAGTTTTTCTGCCTAGTCACTCCTAATTAACGGATAATGCCCACTTTGTCAATAGAGAAGCTGTGTCGGTCCATGGACTCCGAAAAAAGGATTTTACGGCGAGTAAAAAAATCCTATTTTTTTTCCCCCTCTCTGCAGTGGTACAAGAAGTCATTGAGTTCTTTGTTACTGTGTCACAGTTCGGGGTGCCTCAGGCGGTGATTGGTGTACGCCGCATGCTGCCGCTTATCTGGTCGAAGGAGCCTGGTGTTCGTGATGCAGTGGTGGGTGCGTACCGCCAGCTGTACCTCTCTTCTTCTGGCTCAGAATCTGAAAGGTAAGTGGTAGGGCTGCATCAAATGGAAATTTTGGTGCCGAAACAGAAAATGCAGGATGCACTGTGCCGAAACCGAAAATTATATCTATATTTTATGTTTTTAATTGGCGATATTAAGTTGAATTATGTAAATATATGTGTGTGTGTGTGTGTGTGTGTGTGTGTGTGTATTTTTATATATATATATATATATATATATATATATATATATATATATATATATATATATATATATATATAATATAAAATATATTTCAACTTTTTAATTTTAATATCGCCAATTTAAAATTAATATGAAATTAATATTGGCACCTTTTTTGGTGCAAGAAAGGCTCAAAAAATGCAGTCCTCATTCTCGTACCGTCTCTTGTACCAGTCCTGCAGTGTCTTAAACACACTACTAATAGTATTGGCAAAATTTCCATTTGGTACACCTCTAGCAGATATGATGCAGGAGATGGTTAGACTGCAGACATGGTACAAGAGATCAATGCAGCCTCGCCAGTGTCTATCAGAGTGGTGCTCTCCCGCTGTGTCAGAGCTGCATTTGAATTGCCCAGGCCCCAGTAAAAATGTCTGCCTCCCGTGAGCACGTCACACTGATGCAATGTCCTGGAATTGGGTCAGTGTGCCGCCTATCACAGGAGGTGGGACATTGTAACTGCAGCCCGGGCAATTCAGCCCGTGACACATATTACGGCTCTGTGAGGGAGGGGAGGACTCTGAGCCACCAGGAGGACAACCCTGCAATGGGCGACACCCTTCCCTTTCGGCCTGATGCTGAAAAACATTGTTTTCGGCTTTTATGTTTTGGCGGCCGAAATTTCGCTGCACCGCTAAGTGCGTGTCCCCTACCAACTGTAGAATACCAGAGCCGTCTTATTATATGTTCAGGTCTGTCCATGGGCAGTCAGACGAGTACATTTTACTTTTTTCTGATTGTATCCACATTCCGGGGAGAGGGGTCCTCTGTGTATGACAGGTTTACCTGGTTTACTTAAAATGATAGTCTGTCAGCCGGGTCAGAACTGACCTATAGACTTTCATTAAGGGGGGGGGGGGCGCACTGGACAAAGGGGCCAGGAGCACCGGCAGGGGGGGGGACCCGAGAAGAGGAGGTTCACGGCCGCTCTGTGCTATTTTACTACGGCGCAGGTACGTAGAGAGACGGATAGATTTATTTATCTCTATCCGGGAAGTAACCTATTGTACAGATGTATGCTATGTAAATGGGGGCATATGACAAATCTAAAATAGGTGTTCTCCTCATTTGGCTGCTGAAGTGGAAATACACTTTCAAGTGATATTAAAGATTTGGCTTTTAAAAAAAAAAACACAATTTCAATGTCATACTTGCCTGCTCTGTGCAGTTGTTTTGCCCAGAGCAGCCCTGATTCTCCTCTTCTCTGGTCCCCTGCCCAATGAGGAGAGGGAGTCCCAGGACAGCTGAGGCTCTTGTGCACATCGCTGGATCAAGAGGGGACTTTAAGTGAGTATTAGGGGGGGCTGCGGCGGGAGCAGCATACAGGTTTTTACCTTCATGGATAGAATACCCCTTTTAGCCATTACCAATCGCGTTAAGCTCTTATTAATAAAGTCTGCGTTAAATCGGTATTGACACTTGCTCCTATAAGTTTTTATAGAAAGAGGCTTAAAGGGGTTGTAAATGTATATATTTTTTTAACCACTTTCCATCACGCCTATTATATGACGTCCAGAAGGCGGCTCTGCCATCCTGGTTGGACGTCACATGACGTCCTCGGTGCCGCGCGCCCGCTGCGTCAGGTGCCGATGCGCGTGCCTGGTGGCCGCGATGTCCGCCAGGTACCCGCGATCGGCAGTTAGAGCCAGGGACATGGATCTGTGTGTGTAATGATGGGGTGTAAACACAGAGATCCAAGTCCTGTCAGGGAGAGGAGACCGATTGGTGTGTTCCTTGTACATAAGGACACCGATCTGTCACCTCCCCCAGTTAGAATCACACCCTAGGGAACACATTTAACCCCTCGATCGCCCCCTAGTGTTAACCCCTTCCCTGCCAGTCACATTTATACAATAATCACTGCATATTTATAGCACTAATCGCTGTATAAATGTGGTCCCAAAATGGTGTCAAGTGTTCGATCTGTCCGCTGCAATATCGCAGTCCTGACAAATTGCAGATATCCGCCATTACTAGTAAATAAAAAAAGTCAAATCTATCCCCTTTTTTTGTTTTTATAGCGCAAAAAATAAAAACAGCAGAGGTGATGATCAAATACCACCAAAAGAGAGCTCTATTTGTGGGGAAAAAGGACGTCAATTTTGTTTGGGAGCCACGTCGCACGACCGCGCAATTGTCATTCAAAGCGTGACAGTGCTGAAAATTGGCTGGCCTGGGCAGGAAGGGGGTGAAAATGCCCGGTATTGAAGTGGTTAAATAACAAACATGTTATACTTGCCTCCACTGTGCAGTTCGTTTTTGCAGAGTGGCCCCGATCCTCTTCTGGGGTCCCTCGGCGGCTGTCTAGGCTCCTCCCCTGCAAGAGCCAACCCCTTTCTTGGGGAAGCGCTCTCCCAAGGGGGGTTAGCTTGCGGGCGCGCTCCCGTGTATTACACATGCGGGGTTAGTTCAGCAATCTCCTCCGCTGAGCTGTTGTGTTCTGATGGGGATGGCCTGGAGTCAGCTGCTGGTTTTCCTGCCTTACAGAAATTGGCCGCCCCGTCTGGCTTCTGTCCAACAGACTGACACACATGGGCACAATGTCGGACGCTATTTTTTTTTGTCTCCTGACACTCTGCCCGTGTGTGCGGGGATTTACCTTGCTACAGTATACAATAGTGCAGCAGAAGGCACCACGGCATGCAGTGGGGTGTGCATGCGTCTGACCTTCCTGGAAGTCTTATGTGAAAGTTCTTTGGGGCATCTGAACAGAACAAAGATCAGATTAACTGGTGCCAGGACAGGCGATTGTTGGGTGATAATTGGCTACATATATTTAATCCCAGACAATTTCTTTTAAAACTTTATTGTAGGGTGAGAGCTCAAAATCTGATCCGGAACCTTTCTCTGCTTATGGTGGACTCGTCTGCCGGAGTGATCCAGTCTCTAGAGGAGATTGTGAGTAGGAGCAGTTTCTTGTCTTGGTTGGGTTTTGTTACATTGGAGACGAGCTCTACATGTTAATGTTATATATTTGGTAGGTTCTGGAGTTTGTGCAGAAGGGGGAAATCCACCCCACCGTCCCCCAGCTACTTTGGGAGAAGTTTACACTCAAGTCTCCTTGTTCTGACCTGGAGCGCCGAGCTGCCGTCATGATGCTGGGGATGATGTCTCGGTAAGTCCCTGGTATAGGTGCCTGATCAATATACGTTTTTAGAAGCGGCTTTCTGTACCCTTACTGGCCTATACTTCTCATTTTACAGGGGTCAGCCGGAAATTGTGCTGAGTAATATAGAGACTCTAGTGAATGTGGGCCTTGCCCAGGACGGGGAGAAGGATTATCGGCTCGCTCAACACGTCTGCAACTGCATCCTGAAAATTTCAGCTGGCCAAAAGGTTGGTCTAAACCTGTGAGGGATGTGCAAGTGGTAGCAGCAAATCCCCCCTCCCCAGAGTTGTGTTTTTTAATACAGCAAGTATTTCAGAAATCCTTTTCCTCAAAGTGTGTGTGTGTGTGTGTGTCGGAAAATGTGGTGCAGCGCTAAAATAAAAAGGAAAAGTTCAAGAAAAACACTCAAGATTCAGTTGGTGTGTAGATCCAAACTTGATGAAAAGTCCAAAAGGAGAGGAGAAAAACACTGGCAATGAAGATGAGAAGACCGCCACCAGCACCCAAACACACTGACTCTTAGGCCTCGTACACACGGCCGATTTTCTCGGCAAGAACCAGCAAGAAACTTGCTGGCAGAGGTCTTGCCGAGTAAATCGGTCGTGTGTACGCGGCTATCGGGTTTCTCGTCGAGAAAACCGACAAGAAACCTCGACGAGAAAATAGAGAACCTGCTCTCTATTTTCTCGTCGAGATTCTCCTCGGCATGTTTCTCGACGAGAAAAGTGAGTGTGTGTGTACACTTACCTGTCCTCCCGGAAGCCCGCGCATGTTCGAAATGAATTCGACGCATGCGCGGTAGCTTCCTAGGCATACGTAGGGTATACCAAGATGGTGGCGACGGCATCGAATGTGACGAGCGCATGCTCGTCGTAGTCGATGATGTCACCGCGTACGCTCCATTCAAAGAACCGCGGGTTCTTTGAAACGAGCGTGTGTACACTCGGCCGGGACAAGTTTCTTGTCCAAGGATCTCGTCGCAAAAAACGACATGTTTTTTTCAACGAGCATCTCGGCCGTGTGTACGAGGCCTTACAGTCAGTACATAATAAAGGCACATGAAAGATATCCCAATCCTGGCAGTAGATCTATTTGAAAATTCAAGGCAAAGATCAATCAGAAATTCCACCAATCCTCCTTCAATGGACAGAATGAATCCAGCTGCGCTTTTTAAATTTCAGCAATAGGAAAAGACACAGCAACTCCAGCAGCAAACATACATGTGATAAGAGATAAAGAAATACACCTCATTGCGCAGACGTCTAATCTCAATACAGATTTATTAGTAAAGAATGTAGAATGCACTCACATGATTCAATTAAAAAGGAGGCATTTATATGTTTAGGAAAGCGACCAGCGCTTCCTACCATTAAGATGGCGTCGTCTGTCCTTCCATCCCCAAGCGTGTAACCTTCCTCTGCCCCGACGTTTCTCCACCAGAGTGTGTCATCAGGGGCGTGGTTACAACACATAGGGATGCTGGTTAAATAAAGGGCGGAAGTGCATATGCGCTCCAAAGGGCGGAAGTGGTCATAACTCATGGAGGCGCAACACAAAACCGGAAGTGATGGGAACTAGAACAAAGATACGTTCTAAACAGTGGAAATAAAACAAAACTCCGCTGTTAGAATGTGGAAACGCATGTAGGGACTTTACTATTAATACTGATTACAAGAGAAAAATTGTACACTTACCAAAAAGCATTGGTACAAAAAAATAATCAACATATTAATCCAAAAGGTAAGTGTTAAAACACCAAACCACTGGGAAGGATACAAACGTCCTATAATCTAAAACAAAAACAAAAGTAAGATCCCCTAATAAAGATCCAAAAAGGATTCAGAAGGGGACCTGAAAAATGAGCAAAGAAAAAAACTTTATCCATAACAGAATATAGAAATTCCAATACAGGAAGTAGCTACAGCTATGGGGCTCGGAAGGGGACAGCGCCATCTTGTGGAAATAAAACATATTGCAACATTCAAAATGTGCAATATAAAGACTAATATACAAAAATATACTAAAAACATATAGAAATGAATAAAAACAAGAATATATTTTATAAAAAAAATTAATAAATGCATTAACGTCCCATTCAACGTTCATTCCAAAAGGAACATAAGTTTGGGCTTGATAAATCCACTTGGTTTCGAGGCGTGATACCTCTCTAACCATATTGCTACCTCTCCAATTCCCTGTGAATTTATCAATACCCAGAAACACAGTACCCTCCGGATTACAGTCATGTTTACGAGCGTAATGTTCTATTTTTATTGGCATTTATTTTGCAAATAGGACATCTCCTACAAGGGGGGAAAAAAAACCATTGTTTGGAAAAACGAAATCCTTCTGGGCGGGTCTATAACATTAGGGGCAATCTGTAGTCTTAAAGGAGGTACACCTCTGAAAGTAATACGAGGGGCTTCGGGAAGGGCAGGTCCCAATACACGATCCCCCTTGAGTACCTTCCAATGTGTTTGGATAATCCTTTTTAATATTGTAATGTTGATTCGAATAGCCAGTTGTAAAGGCAAATTTTAAAGGAATAATCCTCAGTCTTTACTCTAGGGATTAGAAGATCATTTCTATCACGTATGGAGGCTTGCTCAAAAGCTTTGACTACCATAGCATCATAACCCTTTTCTAGGAAACGTCCCTTAAGAATTGCGGCTTCTGCAGTAAAATCACAAGACTCGTGCAATTCCGCCTAAGCCTGAGAAATTGGCTCTTAGGGACGGATTCTAAACCATATTTTCGCCCACACAGAGACCTTGGATTAAGCGCATAATCCGTTCCAGGAGAATGCTTGTAATCCAAAGCACTTGCATATCAAAGCGAATTTCCCCATAGAAGTCAATGGAAACGATAATTTGTTCCGCATTGACTTCTATGGCATGCAATACCGCATGTGGCCAGAGGTGGGGGTGGCGCCGGAGAGCCTCAAATACTCGGAAAGGTTCGGGAACTGAGTATTTCTGAACGGCTCCGAACCGTTCCGAGTCACTGGCGCCCCCCCCTGCATCTCTGGCCAAATGCGGTACTGCACACCAAATTAGCATGAATTCTACTCGTTTTGCGAGACAACACTCGCAAACAGGATTAAAAAAAAAAAGTTGCCCGTTATTTAAACCGCTCGTTAACCGCGTTACTCGCAAACCAAGGATCCAAAATATATTCTCAAATTTTTTGGCTGGCGGGTTGTCAGATCTTCATTCTTGAATTGGTCTGGGCGCTGCTATAATCTGAAACGTGTGTGTTTTTTTTTTTTTGTTTACCAGATAATCTAATGGGAAGATTGCTGTAATAACTGGCTTGGCATAAGGCTCTCTACCAGGCATATCCAATAATTTGAGATGGTGTTTGTTTTTGTTTGCAGTCGCCCCTTGGTAAAAAATCGGCACCCCTTCGCCTTCCGAATGACCATTGTCTATTCCAAAACCTGAAAGAAGCTGTTGTGGGAGGTAAGGCTTGAATTTTTTTATTTATTTTTTTGACTGCTTAAATTGGAGCGTGACAAAATCCCCAGGTCGCCATGGTGACTCGAAATTGCATCCTGGCGCCTCGGCTTTTGTCAGTCCATTGACTGTTGCCAGGATGCACAATCCGAATCGCCCGATTGCCCGGGACTTGCAGGTAGTGTTTTTTTTTTTCTCCTACATTTTAGGAGCAGGGCTCATTTGTCAGATGGAAGCATTCGGGCGGCTCCGCTGCCACCTGCTTGCTTCCACACACGCAGGTAAAGTGTGCCCCCTGCTATGTGTGCACTATGGGTCCACCATGGACTAGCATAGAAGGTGCCACAGGGTTTAGGGCAGCAGGGACACATTCGCTCTCCTCCCTGTCTTGTTCCTGAGACTGTGACGTCCCCATTGACTGGCTGGCCTTTTTTAAAACTTTTTGTCTTAACTGAAACCACAAGGTGCCTACTGCCAATCAAGTTGGTTCTCTTTTTAGCCAATAACAGTGCAGTATTTATTTGGTTCCTGTCTTCTACTTTAACGCGGAGTTCCACTTGGTTATGTTTAAGTCAGCCGCTACACTTTTTGTTGCTGCTGACTTTTAATAAACACACACTTGCCTGTCCAGCCGCACATAATGGGCTGCCCTACACGCAGCAATCGCCTCAAAAAAGCTTCAGAACGCATAGTGGGAGCGAACATTTTGTCGTTTTTTTTTTTCCTGTGACACGCATAGGGCAGCCTGTTCATTTTAAATTGGCTGCACTACATCGGTTAATGGGAGATTTTGGCATTTTGTGGCCGCATTTGCCCCTCGTTTTTTCACATGGCAAAATGTGTGTTTGCTTCTGTGTTTGGTGTGTTAACAGTTAATGGCACTGAAAGCGCAACTATTAATTTTAGGTGCATAAAGATGGCCATACACTATGCAATCAGATTTTTATATTGTGTATTTAGTGAGAAGGGTGATGATCACCGCTTTAATTGCGTTTTTTTTTTTTTTTCGTTTTTTTTGTTTTTTTTTTTAAATGTGCACCTGGGGGGTGGGTGGATGATGCAGGGAGTGCGCTAATGAGATCAGTTGGTCAACTCCTTCCCATGTCATGACCTAAAGTCTGATCAGGAAGAAGACCTTGGCTGCCTGTATGACTGAGCTAAGGGCAGATGGATTCCAGGAAGTAAATGCTACATGAGTGATCTGCCCTTACTCAAGATGGCCACATCCAGAAATGCTAGGGGATGCTTTTCAAAGTGCTTTCTTGGTAAAAGTAAAGCATGGAGACCTGGGTGGACGGGGGGAGTTTGCTTTGAATAATCAAAATAAATTACCGTATATACTTGATTTATAAGCCGCGCTTTTTTTTGTGTGGGGAAAATGCCCCCTCGGCTTATACTCGAGTCTGTGTCCATCTTCACCTTTTGTGTGCCTGATCCCGGCCAGCCGTAGGTTCCCTGGACCCCAAACTTGGCACACATAACCCCACTCTTCCTCTACTAGTGTGCAAAGCTTGTTGGCCCGGGAGCACTGATTTTTCAAAGCTGGGCACCCGTTCACTGGAGAAATCACCAGTTAACATTGGAGTCTATGGAAGGGGTGCCCGGCTTTGAAAAATCGATGCTCCCTGGCCTTAGGTCCCCTAGACCAGTGTTTCTCAACTCCAGTCCTCAAGGCGCCCCAACAGGTCATGTTTTCAGGCTTTCCATTATTTTGCACATGCTATTTGATCAGTTTCACTGCCTTAGTAATTACCACAGCCGTTTCATCTGAGGGAAATCCTCAAAACATGACCTGTTGGGGTTGAGAAACACTGCCCTAGACAACAACAAACTTTTCACACGTGTAGAGGAAGAGTGGGGCTACATGTGTGCCAAGTTTGTTGTCCGGGGGAGCACCGATTTTTCAAACCCGGGCACCCCTTCCATAGACTCCAATGTTAAACGGTAATTTCTCCGTTGATTTTGGGGACTCGGTACTGGCCGGCCCTAGGTCCCCTGGACCCCAAACTTGGGACACATGTAGCCCCACTCTTCCTCTACACGTGTGCAAAGCTTCTTTATCCAGGGGACCACCAATTTTTCAAAGCCGGGCACTCCTTCCATAGACTCCCATGTTAAACGTCAGTCTAGTCACACAGCGCCGGAGATCAGGTAGGAAGATTGGGCACAGTGAGGCATGCAGATGGACACCCTAGGCTTATACTCGAGTCAAGTTTTCCCAGTTTTTTTGTGGTAAAATTTGGTGACTCGGCTTATACTCAAGTATATACGGTAAATGGCATTTTTGGCTTGTGGGTCTCGGCTGCTGTGTAGTTCCCCTTTTAAAAAGTATGTGTTTTTAGTATCGGAGGAGAATGGATTTGCTGGACAGGTAAGTATTAGTAATTGCCAAGTTTTCCTGAGATTTGAACCCGATAATGCACCACGTGCGCTCCTATCTGTGGCCCAGAACATGGGTAACAATAGAAAGGGTTGTTGCATGTTCATACTCAACTAATTTATCTAAAATGTATCTTTCTTTTTCGTACATCACGGGACACAGAGCGACTTAGTCATTACTAATGGGTTATATAGTTTACCTTCAGGTGCTGGCACTGGCCACTTCCAAACCGGAAGTACCTCCCCTATATAAGCCCCTCCCATCCGGGAGCACCTCAGTTTTTTGCCAGTGTCTAAGGTGTTGGCCAAAGAGTAACATGTGTTTTCACTGGGCTTGCGTACAGGTTCTTTTGGGCCTTAGTAAGCTGTTCCGGATCCCACCAAAAAAGCTTCATAGCTAAACGGTCGGTACCCGGGCCTTGCAGCAGAAGAGCAAGGTTTTGCCTGTAATGTCTCTCTTAGGAGGGCTGGACCCTGGGATCCAGAGCTCTGGTCATACCCACGACCAAGATGTTGTCTGTGCAGGGTGCTATACAGGTCCAGGGGAGTGGAATCCTTGGGAACTCGGTCCCTGAAGGTTTAATTACAATGCCTGCCGTGATAGGTGAAGTTTGGGCTTCTGTGGACCAAACAAAGTCCTGCGGCGGGGATCAGGTAAGTGGGGGGCCCCCAGGAACTTGGTTCTATTGGGGGACCCCTAAGCCTAATTTGTCTTTCTGTCTGTTATGCCTGTAACTACTGAAAATGTAAAATTTTAAGGGGACCGCGGTACCTGTGTTAAACCACTAGAGGCCGCTGTGGTCCATTTTTCTTGTCATGTGGATCTTTGGTTTTCTCAAGTCAAAAGATCCAGGCAGTTGGTAAGTTTCTCTGTGGGAATCCACTTCCTCTGCCCTGTTGCTGCGCTCATCCACCGCACAGGCCCTCCGGCAAAAAGGGCCCTGGCTCCTAGTCCCTGTTTGATTTTCGAAAAGGGCGCTAATGGGGCGCGTGCACGCGCCTCCTATTAAAAAAAAAAGGGGCGGGGCGGGTGGATGATGCACGCCACGGCGCTTCTGCGCATGTGCAGGCGTCCCAGCTTGTATAAAGACACAGTACAAGTGTCAGCTGGATGCAAACAGAGCTAGCAACAAACAGTGGCACACAGAGGCGGTTGATGCAGGCATCCCCATAGAAAGGCACTTTAGTGGACACCAGCGGGTATATAGCAGCACCTGTGTTAGACTATTACCAGCAAAATTGGTGTATGACGACGGGAATACCTCAGCTTTGTGCTTATAGGATATGTCGTCCAGACGCTCTGGAAATAGATCTTCCAAGAAGCGAAAGGGGTCTCCGTCGGGCTCTGAGGATTTTGGGCATGCTGTACTGCGCCAATCTCCCCTGAAATTTCAGAGGTCAGTAGCCGTAGGAACCCCGCAGGTGTACCTGGTACTGCGGCTGTCCCCAGTCCACCTGCTCCTGTATATATAACAGAGGAGGTTTTATCCTCAACTCTGGGAGGATTGGAAGAGAGATTAACAGCATTGATCGCTGCTTCCCTGTCACAGGAAAAGCGCGTCCGATCTCCGTCTCCTCCTGCAGAGTGCCTGTTAGTGGAGGAACAGTCCCAGAGATCGACCTACCTGAAGGGGATCAGGTGAGGTTGATAAAGTTATAGAGGAATCAACAGTGGAAGAACCTTTCTCAGCATCTCAGGCTGAAAGATTATGGGTTCAGTCTCTGACTAACATGGTCCGAGCAGCATTTTAAATGCCTCTGGCGGAACCATCAACCACTACTGTCTCCTCGCTGGGGTCGCTGAAAGCTCCCCAGACTGTCTGTTCCTTCCCAATCCACCCTTTATTGGAAGGGTTTATTTACCAGGATTGGGAGCATCCTGTAAAATATTTACTCCCCCCAAGAGATTTCCAGTGATCTATCCCATGGAGGATAAGTTCATTTAAAAAAAAAAAAAGAGGGTCCCTACAGTGGACACAGCCATCTCTTGTGTAAATAAATCACTGACATGTCCAGTAGATAATGTTCCAATGTTCAAAGACCCAATAGATAAAAAATTGGAGTCTTTACTAAAATCTGCTTTCTCTACAGCAAGTTTGGTGACACAACCTGCGGTAGCAGCGATTGGAGTCTGCCAAGCAGTGAAAGATCAGTTGAAACAAGTCTTAAGGGACTTACCAGATCAGCAGGCTCTTGCCCTAGCTGACCTGCCTAGAGCCTTGTGTTTTGCGGTGGACGCCATAAAGGATACAATCCAACAGGCCTCCCGCTTTACGCTGTCTATAGTACATATGCGTAGGCTTCTATGGCTCAAAAACTGGTCTGCTGAAGCTCCCTGTAAAAAACTGCTGGTTAGCTTCCCATTTCATGGAGAACGCTTATCTGGAGATGATCTGGACAAATATATCCAGAAAACTTCTGCCGGTAAAAGTACATTCTTGCCGGTTAAGAACAAGGGTAGAAGTCCTTCTTTTAAGAGGCCTACTTCTCCAGTCCCTGGCACATCGGCTGTGAAACAGTTCCGACGGCCTCCGCGGTCAAATCCAGGGGGCAGAAATCAGGGACAATCACAGGGTAACAAGAAACCCTGGGTCAAAAGAGGTACAAAACCTCCCCCTAAGTCATGAAGGGTTGCCCCCACTCAATCGGGTGAGGGGAAGACTTCAGTTGTTCAGAGACCTGGCGGGACACCATCAGAGATGGGTGATCTCCGCAGTAAGTCTGGGATACAGGCTGGAGTTAAAAGACATTCCTCCTGCCCATTTTATAAGGTCAAACGTGCCAAGCGATCCCCAGAAGAGTGGATCCCTCCTTCTGGCACTAGAGCAACTATTGCCCCAAGGGTAATCATGAAGGTTCCCTTGGAAGAAAACGGGTTCGGGTTTTACTCGAACCTTGTCACAGTCCCCAAACCAAATGGGGACATGAGGCCCATATTAAATATAAAAGGGCTAAACAAGTTCCTACATATCAGGACTTTTTCGGATGGAGTCGATCCGATCGGTGGCCACCGCCCTACAAGGGCAGGAATGGTTAGCCTCGATCGACATAAGGGATGCTTATTTGCATATTCCCATCTGTCCGGCCCACCAGAAATTTCTACGCTTTGCAGTAGAAGGGCGCCATTTTCAGTTCAGAGCCTTACCTTTCGGTCTGGCCACAGCACCACGAGTGTTCACAAAAATTCTGGCCCTACGATTGGCCAAACTAGGAACACAAGGTGTAACGATAATGGCATATCTAGACGACTTGTTGCTGATGGACCACTCAGTGAAAAAAAAATAGAAGTGGTCGTTCACAAGATAATCAAGTATCTGGAATCTCATGGTTGCATTATCAACCGAGACAAGTCAGCCCAAAAGCCTGGAATACTTGGGGGCTAAGACTGGATTCAAATCAGAGAAAGATTTTCTTACCTCCAGAGAAGGTGTCGTCTTTGAAAGATTTGACCCACTTAGTGGGTACAAAAAAGAAAAACCATCCATACGCCTGTGTATAAGGCTGCTGGGAAAAATGGTGGCTTCATTCGAAGCGGTACCCTACCGTCAATTCCATTCAAGGAACTTGCAGAGGGCCATACTGTCAGCCTGGAACAAAGTTCAGGCTTTAGACTTACCAATGTCCCTGTCCCCTTCCGTTCGCAAGAGCCTCCATTGGTGGTTGGTGCCCCAGAATCTGGAAAAAGGGAAACCCTTCAGTCCGGTTTCTTGGAAGGTGGTCACTACAGTTGCCAGCCTCATAGGCTGGGGGGCAGTACTGGAGCAATGGTCTCTCCAGGGCAAGTGGTCAGAAGCAGAGAAGGCCCTGCCCACCAATCTCTTAGAGATACGAGCAGCCCGGTATGCCCTAGTAGCATGGACATCCAAACTCCAAGGGTCGTGCAGCCCAGAGGGAAGCGAATTGCATCCTGGAATGGGCAGAAAGGTATGTCACAGCCATATCTGCGGTTTTCATCCCAGGAGTGGAAAATTGGAGAGCGGACTTTTTAAGTCGCCAGCAATTATGCCCGGGGGAATGGTCTCTTCACCCCGAGGTTTTCCAGGCAATATGCCAGCGGTGGGGAACACCGGATGTAGATCTGCTAGCATCCAGATTCAACGCAAAGGTGGACAGATTTGTGTCTCGCACAAAGGATCCCCTAGCTTGCGGTTCGGATGCCCTAGTGTTCCCTTGGGATCAGTTCAAGCTGATGTATGCATTCCCACCGCGATTAATCCGCAGAATCAGGGTAGAAAAGAAACCAGTGATTCTGGGGGCTCCAGCGTGGCCCCGAAGGGCATGGTACGCAGAGATTGTAAAAATGTCAGTGGGAAGTCCTTGGACCCTCCCACATTGTCCGGACCTGCTTTCGCAAGGACCGATATACTACCCTTCCTTACCAGCCCTAGGTTTGACGGCCTGGCTATTGAAGCCCACATTCTAAAAAAGAGAGGGCTCTCTAATCCTGTGGTATCTACCATGATCAATGCCAGGAAACCGGTATCCAGGCAGATCTATTATAGGATCTAGAAGGCGTACATCACGTGGTGTGAGGCCAGGAAATGGCATCCACGTAAGTACGTAATAGGTAGGATTCTGGACTTCCTACAGTGGGCTGTACATAGGAAGCTTGCCTTGAGTACTATCAAGGGTCAGACGGCCTTGTCAATATTTTTTTTCAAAGGCCCTTGGCTTTGCATTCATTAGTCAAAGCTTTCATACAAGGAGTGATGCGTATTAGCCCTCCGGTTAGTATTCTCATATGTCCATGGGACTTAAACCTGGTTCTGTCGGTTCTACAGAAACAACCATTTGAACCATTGCGGCACATTTCCTTGGTTCTTTTCACCAGGAAATTGATTTTCTTAGTAGCCATTTGTTCGGCTAAAAGAGTATCGGAATTAGCCGTCTTGTCCTGTAAGGAGCCATATCTGGTTATCCATAAGGACAGAGTAGTATTACGTCCTCATCCAGCCTTCTCCCTAAGGTGGTATCGAGGTTCCATTTGAACCAAGATGTGGTTCTTCCTTCCTTTTTCCCCAAACCAAGCTCGGTAGAGGAAAAGTTATTGCATTCTTTGGATGTAGTAAGAGCAGTTAAAGCTTATCTTAAAGCCACTGCTCAGATTCGTAGAAGGGATACTTTGTTTGTTCTGCTGGAAGGCCCCAGAAAGGGTCAGGCAGCATCAAAAATCTACTTTAGCCAAGTGGATTCGACAGGTCATAATACAAGCCTATGGCTTGAAAAGGAGACCGCCTCCGTTCAAAGTTAGGGCGCACTCCACAAGAGCAGTTGGAACTTCATGGGCAGTGCATCACCAAGCCTCCCTGGCTCAAGTCTGTAAGGCCACAACATGGTCCTTAGTACACACGTTTACTAAATTCTACCAGGTAGACGTTAGAAGTCAGGAGGATGTCGCCTTTGGGCGCAGTGTGTTGCAGGCCGCAAAAGATCCTCATGCCTGATGGCGCCCAGCTTATGTATCCCTCCCCTCATTTGGCATTGCTTTGGGACGTCCCATTAGTAATGACTAAGTCGCTCTGTGTTCCGTGATGTACGAAAAAGAAAAAGGGATTTTTATAACCGCTTACCTGTAAAATCCTTTTCTTGGAGTACATCACGGGACACAGAGCTCCCACCCCTCTTTTTGGGACACTTATTGCTTTGCTACAAAACTGAGGTGCTCCCGGATGGGAGGGGCTTATATAGGGGAGGGTACTTCCGGTTTGGAAGTGGCCAGTGCCAGCACCTGAAGGTAAACTATATAACCCATTAGTAATGACTAAGTCGCTCTGTGTCCCGTGATGTACTCCAAGAAAAGGATTTTACAGGTAAGCTGTTATAAAAATCCCTTTTTCTATGTGCCCACAAACACTTTTATGGTAGTAAACCCCCAACCCCGGTGTTCTTGTCAACGAAATAAAATCCGTTCTTGTGATTTGTGTAGCTGAGAAATTCATTCACCTCTCCATAGGGCAGTGGTTCTCAACTCCAGTCCTAAGGGCCCACCAACAGGCCAGGTTTGCAAGATAACTGAAATGCATCACAGGTGATATAATTTGCTGCTCAGGGATTGCAGTATTCTAGTCTGCATCTCACCAAGGTAATACTTAAAATCTGGCCTGTTAGTGGGTCCTGAGGACAGGAGTTGAGAACCACTGCCATAGGGGGTTATGTCTGCCTGATGTGCTCATAGATCTGCTTTCTTCTATTGTCAGGGATTGCCCAGCAGAACCCGTACTGGTTGCCCTTCAAAGAGACCGCTGTGAGGTTGGTGTATGAAATGGCAGAAGAGCCGGAGGAGATCTGCACTGAAGTGTTACAGCGATGCAGCCAGCAGGTCCTGCAGGAGTTTAACAACCAAGAAGGTGAGAGAAGGAGGGTGATGATGATGCAAGGAAAGTTGAGACACGGGGCTTCTTCTCTGGGACCAGAAATGGGGGTCATGCATTTTTAACTCGGCCAACTTCCCCAATGACTTCTGGGATTGGTTGGGATTTCTATGTATAGACCCGACCCAAGCTGTTTGGCAAATTTATATCACTGCCAAGGGGTTTATCATGTTTGAATACCCATTGCTGCAACTGCTCAAGAACAGAGGTCATGAAGTTGATTCCATACTAAAACTTTTTTTTTGTGTTTTTTTTTTTTTTTCCCTCACCATCTTTATCCCAGTGCAGAGATTTCCCTTTCACTTCCTGTTTGGCTATGGGACAGGAAGTAGAGGAAATCCATGCATATTAAAGTGGTTTTAAAGGCAGAAGGAGCATTCTATGCATTAAAGCAGAGGCTCTGCGGTCCATATTTATTTATTTTTTATATATTCATTCAATGTTACAACGTTAGCAATGCAAGTACTCACGTCTGCGGCAATTTAAAACAGCCCCCGTCTGTTTTGCGATAAGTTTATAAAACTCTTCCTGCTTTTGCCATTTTGCTTGTGGGCATCTTGAAGCCCACAAGCATATCCTTCCGGGTAGAGATGAATGCTTCTCTCCCGGCATTCATCTCCAGATCTCGAACATGCGCAGTGTTGATGGCGAGCAGTGCCGTCAACACTTACTGGTTGCCATCACAACGGGTGCATAATGGCAAAATACACCTGCGTGCCCTTATCTAAAATGGCGGAATTAGATCCGCCCCTGTCACGTGACCGGCTAGACGAGTCACGTGACGATATATGAATGGAAGGTTACATATTACTCCTCCGAAGCAGGGCAATTTGCTCCCAGGAGCCTCTGCGATATTAGGAGCAGAGGAAAGGACACGCCTACTCCCGCGGGAGGAAATCCCGGAAGTGGCAGTAACGAAATAACTTCTAAAGAAAACTACTGAGAAGAAAAAAAAAGGTTGGTGCACTTTTTTATTATGTGGTAAGAGGGACTGCTTTTGTTAAACTTAAATTTGTGGATGAACCTCCGCTTTAAGATAAAAAGCCTTCTGTGTTCAGCAGCCCCCCTAAAACTTACCTGAGATTCCTCTGTCCAGCGATGTCCACGTGTCTCGTACCATTGGCTCCCACTGCTGTCCAAGTCGGCTAGCCAATCAGGGAAAAGGGACAGGTTGGGGCTCTGTGTCTGGACACAGAGCTGTGACTCGGCTCGGGTGCCCCCATAGCAAGCTGCTTGCTGTAGGGGGTGGCACTGAACAGGAGGGAGGGGCCAGGATCACACCGTACTTTGCCGCCATTCCCCCGGGCAGACACAATTTTAAAGCATGACATGTTGGGTATCTATTTACTTGGCGTAATATCTTTCACATTATATAAAAAAAATTGGGCTAAATATTTTGTATTTTCCAAAATTGCATTTAAAAAACTGCTGGGCAAATATGCGACATTAAAACATTTTTTTTTCTCTAGGGCCTCTGCTTAAAAAAAAAAAATACAAATGTGCGTTTTGGGTGTTCTAAGTGATTTTCTAGCCAAAAAGTTGATTTTTACATGTCTGAGCGACGTGTCAGAATTGGCCTGGATACAAAGTGGTTAAAGGAAAGGAGGGAATAGGAGAGCAGAAAGGAGGGGGGGGGGGGGCTATAAGACCAGAAAGTAAACATTTAGTTGGACCATCCCCCGAAGAGGAAGCCCAAGGCACGTTCACATGTCGCCCATTGAGTCCATTCGCTGAAACTGATTTAGTTTGTCCTGGATGAGGCTAGCGATTTTTATTTCTGTTCAGTTGGTTTTTATTCACCATGGGTTTCATTTTTTAATTTTTTTTTTTTAGAATTGGTCATGCCGGCGTTCCTCTTCACCCACCTGCTGTCTCTAGCTGGAGACGTGGCCTTACAGCTGGTGGTGTATCTGGAGTGTACTGTCAGTGCAGAGCTCAGGAGGCAGAGACTGGTGAGGGAGGAACAAGCCGCTGAGAAACTGGGAAAGAACAAGCAAAGGAAGTCAAAGGTAAGTGCTGGAGGGTGTACAAATCTCCAGCCATCAGGTATTCTGGCTTTGTGCAACGTGGGAGGATCACCACGTCTGTTAGGTTTTTGTCATCCCAGATGCAGTAAGGGGGGAGGGGGGGATTCTTTAACATTTGTGTCGAGACTAGTGATTCTCCACTCCTGTTTTCAGAGGGGCAGCACAGCGGTGTAGTGGGCAGCACTTTCACCTAGCAGCAAAAGGGTCGCTGGTTCGAATCTCGACCCCCCCCCCCCGACACCATCTGCCTGGAGTTTGCATGTTTTTTCCCTGTGTCTGCGTGGGTTTCCTCCCACACTCCAAAGACATGCTGGTAGGTTAATTGGATCTTGTCCAAAATTGGCCCAGTATATATGTACGACTGTGTCCCAAGCGTGTCGAGATCCTACGGGGTAAAATGACTGCACCAGCGAAGCAGACACTGGCTGCAAAAAGCGCCTTGAGGCGATTCAGTTCACATGTGAGTGCTATACAAGTCATTCATTCAGGACCCACTAACAGGCCAGGTTTGCAAGATAACTGAAATACATCACTAGTCTCCATCTCCCCAAGGTAATACTTAAAAGTATGGGGTCCCCCCCCCTTTTTATACTTGCCTAGGTGGATGCAGCATCGGTCCCCTGCCACCTCTGTGCTGAAAACCAAGCGATTGAACATCGCTGATGTCTCGCTTCTCTCTGGTCCCCGAGCTGCTGCCTTTTAGTCAGCAGCTCCCCAAGTTCGCTGGAGCGCTGAGATGTGGAGGGGGTGGGGAGCAGCCTGCTCAGGCTCTCAGCCGGTTACAGGCATCAGTTCAGGCACCTGGTGGATCCAGACTTTGTCGGGATGACGCAGTGATCCTGGACTGATCCTGGTGACGTCGGCAAAGAGCAGCCTTCAGACCACTCTCTGCTGAAAAGGGTCACAGGAGTGCACAATGAATCGCACTCCTGTGACCCAGTGGAGAAGCCCAACCATACAAGCTCAGGCTGGACTTCTCCTTTTTAAAAATCTGGCCTGTTGGGTCCTGAGAACAGGAGTGGAGAAGCACTGCTCTAGAACATGTCCTCACTGAGATTTCCCCTTCCCACTTATGCCCCGTACACACGATCGGAAAGTCCGATGTAAGCTTTTTGTCGGCAATTCCGACCATGCGGAGGCTCCATCTGACTTTTTCTGTCGGAATTACAAGAGATTAAGAGCTGGTTCTCTTTCGGAAGGAACGTTTTTTTTTTTTTTTTTTTTTTTTTTTTTTTTAACCAGAAAATCCGCTCGTCTGTATGCAATTCCGACGTTCCAAAAAAAAACACGCATGCTCAGAATCAAGCAGAAGAGCCCAACTGCCTATTGAACTTCATTGATCTCGGCTCGTTGTACGTCACCGCGTTCTTGCTGGTCGGAATTTGCCACAAGATTTGTGTGACCGAAGCTTGAGCCAACATTCCGTCCTGAAAAAAATCCACGGTTTTCTTGTTGAATTTCCGATGGTGTGTACACGCCATTATACTCCGGGAATCCTAAAACGTAAGATTTTCTGTCTTTTTGACAACCTGTAAGAAAATATTTTCCAAAAGGACAGCAATAAGGATCGATGGAACTTTTCCACACACTATCCCAAAACGAGGTGACTTTAATAGGGTTATCTATTCCCAGATTCAGCTTAAAGTGATAGTATTCTCGCCTAGCAGTAAAAAGGGTCGCTGATTCGAATCCCAACCACGACACTACCTGCCTGGAGTTTGCATGTTCTCTCTGTGTCTGTGTGCGTTTCCCCCGGGTACTCCGGTTTCCTCCCACACTACAAAGACATGCTGGGAGGTTAATTGGCTTCTGTCTAAAAATTGGCCCCAGTATATGAATGAGTTGGGGACCTTAGATTGTGAGCTCCTTGAGGGTAGGGACTGATGTGAATGTACAATGTAAGTGTAAAGCGCTGCGTAAATTGACGGCGCTATACAAGTACCCAAATAATAGTCAACTTGTTTGACATTTTTACCTACAGGTATTCTTATAAGAAAAGCTTATTTGTAGGTAAAATGAATATCTCCTAAATGTGCAGTTAGATATTGCAGTCAGCAGCAGCCGGTGACGTCACCGTCACATGGCCTCTGAGGACACTGCATACCCGTGCTGTGTTTTCAGAGCTCTGCACCATAAACGAAGTTGCAAAAGTGACATCACAGCTCAGACAGCCAGGGCCTGCGAAACTCGTAAGGATGACACGGGAGGGGGGGGGGGGGGGTTAGGAGATGGGAACCAACCTATCAGCGGTAACAGTGCACCTCCTGGGCTTCGATTTAGAAGGCAAGTCTTAGAATCTTCTAGTATGAGATGCATACTAGCACATTTGCCTTGAAGGATTAATTTTTGACTTTACAAACTTTGATACTGCTTTAACCACTTCAGCCCCGGACCATTTGGCTGGCCAAAGACCGGGCCACTTTTTGCTATACGGCACTGCGTCGCTTTAACTGACAATTGCGCAGTTGTGCGACTTGTTACCCAAACATAATTGAATTTTTTCCCCCACAAATAGAGCTTTCTTTTGGTGGCATTTGATCACCTCTGCGTGTTTTTTTTATTTTATTTTTTTTGGGTTTTTTTGCGCTATAAACAAAATAGAGCAACAATTTTGAAAAATATTCTTTTTTTTACTTTTTTACTATAATAAATATCCCCCAAAAATATATAAACATTTTCCTCAGTTTAGGCCGATACGTATTCTTCTACATATTTGTGGTTAAAAAAAAAATCGCAATAAGCATTTGGTTTGCGCAAAAGTTATAGCGTCTACAAAATAGGGGTTAGTTTTATGGCATTTTTATATCTTATCGTGACTGTGACATTATGGCGGACACGACACATCGGACACTTTTGACACGCTTTTGGGAATTTTTACAGCGATCAGTGCTGTAAAAATGCACTGATTACTGTGTAAATGTGACTGGCGGTGAAGGGGTTAACCACTAGGTGGCGCTGAAGGGGTTAAGTCAGTCCTAGGGCGTGATTCTTACTGTTGGGGGGCGTGGCTACGAGTGACGTCACTGATCACCGTTCCCGATCACAGGGAGCAGTAGATCAGTGACGTGCCACTAGGCAGAACAGGGAAATGCCTTGTTTACAAAGGCATCCCTCTGTTCTGCCTTTGCCGACCGCAATCGAGTTTCCCGGGACCCGCGAGCACTCACGAGGCGGCCGTGCGCCTGCTGGGCGGCAAATTTAAAGGGACGTACAGGTTGCGCCCATTTGCCTGCGCCATTGTGCAGACGTAAAAGTGCGTGCGGCGGTCGGCAAGTGGTTAAATTAAATATGTAGGCTGCATTGCTGACCTGAAAATGACTAGGGGTGCTGAATTGTATCGCTGCATCACGATTCGGGGGTCCCCGATGCGGCATCGATGCATGTGACCCCAATAATCGATGTCCGTGACGTCATCCGACATGCCCCGCTCTGAGCGTGTCTGTCAAAATACCGTTTTGTAATAAATGCCGCGTTATAATCCATTAAGTGGGCACCGCTGTATGTGCTTTTTGTAATATATATGCAGATTGATGGCTCATTTCTCGGTGTGTGTGTATAACTGTATACGCTCATGTGACTGCATATGGTGCGGCCCGCCCCTCTCCTCTCACCTCTCTCGTCTCTCCTGACGTCAGCCCTGCCCGCCTCTCTTCTGATCTGATACGGTAGCTACAGCCGGTGGGCGGGACTGAGAAGTCCCACTCTCGTCAGAACGAGAGAGAGAGAGATGAGACGTGAGGAGAGGGGCGGGCTGCACCATATGCAGTCACATGAGCTGGATATACAGTTTTATATACACACTGAGATGAGGTATGAATCTGCATATATATTTTAAAAAGCACATACAACGGTGGCCACTTAATGGATTATAACGCGGCATTTATTACCACACAGGTATTTTAACAGCAGTATGTGACTGTGCACTCCTACACATGCTCTGTGCTGGCATTTCTCCGGCTCCCCGTTTGCACATTCCAGTGTGTTAACTCCTAGTGTGCTGGAATGTGCAAAGCCCAGAGAAATTTCAGCACAGACAGTACAGTGAAACTCTCACAGGTCTGTTTGTCAGTTGTGGATTCTAATCCCTCCTGACCTCCCAGCAGCCGTGTGTGTGAATTCCTGTACCCTGTAGTGCACCCTATTTTTATTTTATTAAAAGTCAGCAGCTACAAAAAGTGTAGCTACTGACTTTTATTAAACCGACACTTACCTGTCCCACGGTCCTTCGATGCGGCCGCACGGAGCCCCGCTCCTCTCCGCTGTCAAATCTACTGTGGGCACCCGGCCATGACCGCTTACGGCTTCAAGGCTGGGACCCGCGCACTGCGCTCTGCCATTGGCCAGCCAATCTTCTGGGACCTGTTGTCTGTGGTCCCAGAAGATCGCTGGCACTGAGGGGCCACCTAGGGCGAGAGGAGTCGCTGCCCAGGCGGCTGGGACAGGAAGGATAAAGTGAGACAAGAATGCCTCTAAAAAGAGGTTACACACACCCCCCCCCCCCCCCCCTAAAAAATGACATGCCAAATGTGGCATGTCAGAGCGAGGAGTGCTTAAAGCGGAAGTTCCACCGAGTGGAACTCGGCTTTAAGGGAGTGAGGTTATTTTTAATTCAAAGCAGTTTCAGTAAATGTTTTGTTTTTATTAAAAGTCAGCAGCTACAAAAAAGTATCTTCTGACCTTTAATAAAAAGACACTCGCCTGTCCCACAATCCAGCAACGTTGCCACCCAAACACTCCATGCTCTCCCCCGCCTGTCCACGGCGCTGGCAATACTGTGGGCATCCGGCTGTGATGGCTTGCAGCTCCACAGCCGGGTGCGCATGTCTCACTGAGCTGTCCTGCATAGCTGGGCAATCTTCTGGGACCTGTGATGCGGCGGCGAGTAGATGTAATTGGGGTAACGCCGCCCAGTGCCATTCCGGATACGCCCCCTGCAGCCCTGCTACGGAAACTTTGAAGGGGGAAAAAAAAAATCAAAAAAAATCGATTTTCTTCAAATCTGAATAGATTTGAACTCAAAACTCGATTCAAGATTAAAATCGATTTATTTATTTTTTATTTTTTTTTATTTTTTGTCCCTGCCCTAGTTCTATGCCTCCAGTACCCAACTGGGACAAATCTCGGGTCTCGGAGGCTTTTCTGACTAACAAAGCAAAGATTCTCTTTTGATGTATTCAGGACATTTAGAAATGTATTTTGCTCTTATAACTTGTAATGGAATAGCCCTGAACCCCCTCGGAGAACATTTCTCACGCTGTGTTGTGTCCTCTCAGGGTAATGATAGTATGGGAGAAGACGACATGGGGCTGGCTGGCGCCTCCGCTGATGATGCTGACGCTGAACTCATCCAAAAGATTTGTGAAAATGAGCTTCTGAATAGTAAGTGTTGTGTCTGTACACCAAACCGAAGATGTTATGTGGGAATTGCTGAGCTCGGTGACGGATGATATTTTGCTCTCCTATTTTAGCCCAACAATATCTGTCTGCATTTCTGCCGCTGGTGCTGAAGGTGTGTAAGAATTCTGGAAACGACAGCGATCCTGCGCTGTGCACCGCTGCCGCCCTCGCCCTCACCAAGTTTATGATGATCAGGTAAGATGAGGGGAGTAATGCTGCCGCCTTCTAGATTTCTCTGGATAGATCAATGCTCATGTTCCACCATAAATATCTCCTCCAGCTCAGATTTCTGTGACTCCCACCTGCGTCTTCTATTCACTCTCCTGGAGAAGTCGTCTTTGCCCGGCGTCCGCTCTAATATCATGATCGCTCTGGGGGATCTCAGCATCCGCTTCCCCAATCTCATTGAACCCTGGACTCCGCACCTCTATGCCAGGTAAATTCAATAGTAAATGGCTGCAACCTCTGCTCATGGGGAAACTCGATTGTGAGAAATGTGGAAGTTTTCATTGCTCACTTATATTTTTTTTTTAACTAGTTGATTGGCAGTCTCTGCCTTCTGTGTTTTCTGGGTCATTATTCTCCTCTAAAGCCTCGTACACACGACCGGTTTTCTCGGCATGAAAACTGCTGGCAGCTTTTTTTGCCGAGAAAACCGTTGGTGTGTGTGGTTTCTTGCCGAGAACTCCCGGGAATCTCGACAAGAAAAATGGAGAACCTGCTCTCCTATTTTCTCGTCAGGATTCTCGTTTTTCTCGTCGGCCTTTTCTTTTTCGTACATCACGGGACACAGAGCGACTTAGTCATTACTAATGGGTTATATAGATTACCTTCAGGTGTTGGCACTGGCCAATTCCAAACCGGAAGTACCCTCCCCTATATAAGCCCCTCCCACCCGGGAGCACCTCAGTTTTTTGCCAGTGTCTAAGGTGTTGGCCAAAGAGTAACATGTGTTTTCACTGGGCTTGCGTACAGGTTCTTTTGGGCCTTAGTAAGCTGTTCCGGATCCCACCAAAAAAGCTTCATAGCTAAACGGTCGGTACCCGGGCCTTGCAGCAGAAGAGCAAGGTTTTGCCTGTAATGCCTCTCTTAGGAGGGCTGGACCCTGGGATCCAGAGCTCTGGTCATACCCACGACCAAGATGTTTTCTGTGCAGGGTGCTATACAGGTCCAGGGGAGTGGAATCCTTGGGAACCCGGTCCCTGAAGGTTTAATTACAATGCCTGCCGTGATAGGTGAAGTTTGGACTTCTGTGGACCAAACAAAGTCCTGCGGCGGGGATCAGGTAAGTGGGGGCCCCCAGGAACTTGGTTCTATTGGGGGACCCCCAAGCCTAATTTGTCTTTCTGTCTGTTACCTAACGGTATTCCCGCTAAATATCTGTGTTTGCCTGTAACTACTGAAAATGTAAAATTTTAATAGTAGTCAAGAAAAAAAAAAAAAAAAAGGGACTGCGGTACCTGTGTTAAACCACTAGAGGCCGCTGTAGTCCATTTTTCTTGTCATGTGGATCTTTGGTTTTCTCAAGTCAAAAGATCCAGGCAGCTGGTAAGTTTCTCTGTGGGAATCCACTTCCTCTGCCCTGTTGCTGCGCTCATCCACCGCACAGGCCCTCCGGCAAAAAGGGCCCTGGCTCCTAGTCCCCTGTTTGATTTCGAAAAGGGCGCCAATGGCGCGCGCGCGCGCGGGCGCGTGCACGCGCCTCCTATGAAAAAAAGGGGCGGGGCGGGTGGATGACGCTCGATGCGCGCCGCGGCGCTTCTGCGCATGTGCGGGCGTCCCAGCATAGTTAAAAGACACAGTACAAGTGTCAGCTGGATGCAAACAGAGCTAGCAACAAACAGTGGCACACAGAGGCGGTTGATGCAGGCATCCCCATAGAAAGGCACTTTAGTGGACACCAGCTGGTATATAGCAGCACCTGTGTTAGATTATTACCAGCAAAATTGGTGTATGACGACGGGAATACCTCAGCTTTGTGCTTAAAGGATATGTCGTCCAGACGCTCCGGAAATAGATCTTCCAGGAAGCCAAAGGGGTCTCCATCGGGCTCTGAGGATATTGGGCATGCTTGTACTGCACCAATCTCCCCTGAGAATTCAGAGGTCAGTAGCCGTAGAAACCCCGCAGGAATGCCTGGTGCTGCGGCTGTCCCCAGTCCACCTGCTCCTGTATATATAACAGAGGAGGTTTTATCCTCAACTCTGGGAGGATTGGAAGAGAGATTAACAGCATTGATCGCTGCTTCCCTGTCTCAGGAAAAGCGCGTCCGATCTCCGTCTCCTCCTTCAGAGTGCCTGTTAGTGGAGGAACAGTCCCAGAGATCGACCTACCTGAAGGGGATCAGGATGAGGTTGATTCAGTTATGGAGGAATCAACAGTGGAAGAACCTTTCTCAGCATCTCAGGCTGAAAGATTATGGGTTCAGTCTCTGACTAATATGGTCCGATCAGCATTTAAAATGCCTCTGGCGGAACCACCATCCACTACGGTTTCCTCGCTGGGGTCGCTAAAAGCTCCCCAGGCTGTCTGTTCCTTCCCAATCCACCCTTTATTAGAAGGGCTTATTTACCAGGATTGGGAGCATCCTGATAAAATATTTGCTCCCCCCAAGAGATTTCCGGTGATCTATCCCATGGAGGATAAGTTCATAAAAAAATGGAGGGTCCCTACAGTGGACGCAGCCATCTCTTCTGTTAACAAATCACTGACATGTCCAGTAGATAATGTTCCAATGTCAAAGACCCAATAGATAAAAAATTGGAGTCTTTACTAAAATCTGCTTTCTCTACAGCAAGCATGGTGACACAACCTGCGGTAGCAGCGATTGGAGTCTGCCAAGCAGTGAAAGATCAGTTGAAACAAGTCTTAAGGGACTTACCAGATCAGCAGGCTCTTGCCCTAGCTGACCTGCCTAGAGCCTTGTGTTTTGCGGTGGACGCCATAAAGGATACAATCCAACAGGCCTCCCGCTTTACGCTGTCTATAGTACAGGCTTCTGTGGCTCAAAAACTGGTCTGCTGAAGCTCCCTGTAAAAAACTGCTGGTTAGCTTCCCATTTCATGGAGAACGCTTATTTGGAGAAGATCTGGACAAATATATCCAGAAAATTTCTGCCGGTAAAAGTTCACTCTTACCGGTTAAGAACAAGGGTAGAAGTCCTTCTTTTAAGAGGCCTACTTCTCCAGTCCCTGGCACATCGGCTGTGAAACAGTTCCGACGGCCTCCGCGGTCAAATCCAGGGGGCAGAAATCAGGGACAATCACAGGGTATCAAGAAACCCTGGGTCAAGAGAGGTACAAAACCTCCCCCTAAGTCATGAAGGGTTGCCCCCACTCAGTCGGGTGAGGGGAAGACTTCAGTTGTTCACAGAGACCTGGCGGGACACCATCAGAGATGGGTGATCCCCGCAGTAAGTCTGGGATACAGGCTGGAGTTAAAAGACATTCCTCCTGCCCATTTTATAAGGTCAAACGTGCCAAGCGATCCCCAGAAGAGTGGATCCCTCCTTCTGGCACTAGAGCAACTATTGCCCCAAGGGTAATCATGAAGGTTCCCTTGAAAGAAAACGGGTTCGGGTTTTACTCGAACCTTGTCACAGTCCCCAAACCAAATGGGGACATGAGGCCCATATTGAATATAAAAGGGCTAAACAAGTTCCTACATATCAGGACTTTTTTCGGATGGAGTCGATCCGATCGGTGGCCACCGCCCTACAAGGGCAGGAATGGTTAGCCTCGATCGACATAAGGGATGCTTATTTGCATATTCCCATCTGTCCGGCCCACCAGAAATTTCTACGCCTTGCAGTAGAAGGGCTCCATTTTCAGTTCAGAGCCTTACCTTTCGGTCTGGCCACGGCACCACGAGTGTTCACAAAAATTCTGGCCCTACGATTGGCCAAACTAGGAACACAAGGTGTAACGATAATGGCAGATCTAGACGACTTGTTGCTGATAGACCACTCAGTGAAAAAAACTAGAAGTGGTCGTTCACAAGATAATCAAGTATCTGGAATCTCACGGTTGCATTATCAACCGAGACAAGTCAGCCCTAAAACCAGTCAAAAGCCTGGAATACTTGGGGGCTAAGACTGGATTCAAATCAGAGAAAGATTTTCTTACCTCCAGAGAAGGTGTCGTCTTTGAAAGATTTGACCCACTTAGTGGGTACAAAAAAGAAAAACCATCCATACGCCTGTGTATAAGGCTGCTGGGAAAAATGGTGGCTTCATTCGAAGCGGTACCCTACGGTCAATTCCATTCAAGGAACTTGCAGAGGGCCATACTGTCAGCCTGGAACAAAAAAGTTCAGGCTTTAGACTTACCAATGTCCCTGTCCCCTTCCGTTCGCAAGAGCCTCCATTGGTGGTTGGTGCCCCAGAATCTGGGAAGGGAAACCCTTCAGTCCGGTTTCTTGGAAGGTGGTCACTACAGTTGCCAGCCTCCTAGGCTGGGGGGCAGTACTGGAGCAATGGTCTCTCCAGGGCAAGTGGTCAGAAGCAGAGAAGGCCCTGCCCACCAATCTCTTAGAGATACGAGCAGCCCGGTATGCCCTAGTAGCATGGACATCCAAACTCCAAGGGTCACCTGTCAGAATTCAATCAGACAATGCCACAGCAGTGGCATATATCAACCTCCAGGGTGGCACCAGGAGTCGTGCAGCCCAGAGGGAAGCGAAATGCATCCTGGAATGGGCAGAAAGGTATGTCACAGCCATATCCGCGGTTTTCATCCCAGGAGTGGAAAATTGGAGAGCGGACTTTTTTAAGTCGCCAGCAATTATGCCCGGGGGAATGGTCTCTTCACCCCGAGGTTTTCCAGGCAATATGCCAGCGGTGGGGAACACCGGATGTAGATCTGCTAGCATCCAGATTCAATGCAAAGGTGGACAGATTTGTGTCTCGCACAAAGGATCCCCTAGCTTGCGGTTCGGATGCCCTAGTGTTCCCTTGGGATCAGTTCAAGCTGATATATGCATTCCCACCGCGATTAATCCGCAGAATCAGGGTAGAAAAGAGACCAGTGATTCTGGTGGCTCCAGCGTGGCCCCGAAGGGCATGGTACGCGGAGATTGTAAAAATGTCAGTGGGAAGTCCTTGGACCCTCCCACATCGTCCGGACCTGCTTTCGCAAGGACCGATATACTACCCTTCCTTACCAGCCCTAGGTTGACGGCCTGGCTATAGAAGCCCACATTCTGAAAAAGAGAGGGCTCTCTAATCCTGTGGTATCTACCATGATCAATGCCAGGAAGCCGGTATCCAGGCAGATCTATTATAGGATCTAGAAGGCGTACATCACGTGGGGTGAGGCCAGGAAATGGCATCCACGTAAGTACGTAATAGGTAGGATTCTGGACTTCCTACAGTGGGCTGTACATAGGAAGCTTGCCTTGAGTACTATCAAGGGTCAGACGGCCTTGTCAATATTTTTTTTTCAAAGGCCCTTGGCTTTGCATTCATTAATCAAAGCTTTCATACAAGGAGTGATGCGTATTAGCCCTCCGGTTAGTATTCCCATATGTCCATGGGACTTAAACCTGGTTCTGTCGGTTCTACAGAAACAACCATTTGAACCATTGCGGCACATTTTCTTGGTTCTTTTCACCAGGAAATTGATTTTCTTAGTAGCCATTGGTTCGGCTAAAAGAGTATCGGAATTAGCCGCCTTGTCCTGTAAGGAGCCATATCTGGTTATCCATAAGGACAGAGTAGTATTACGTCCTCATCCAGCCTTCTTCCTAAGGTGGTATCGAGGTTCCATTTGAACCAAGATGTGGTTCTTCCTTCCTTTTTCCCCAAACCTAGTTCGGTAGAGGAAAAGTTATTGCATTCTTTGGATGTAGTAAGAGCAGTTAAAGCTTATCTAAAGGCCACGGCTCAGATTCGCAGAACGGATACTTTGTTTATCCTGCCGGAAGGCCCCAGAAAGGGTCAGGCAGCGTCAAAATCTACTTTAGCCAAGTGGATTCGACAGGTCATAATACAAGCCTATGGCTTGAGAAAGAGACCGCCTCCGTTCAAAGTTAGGGCGCACTCCACAAGAGCAGTTGGAACTTCATGGGCAGTGCATCACCAGGCCTCCCTGGCTCAAGTACTGTAAGGCCACAACATGGTCCTTAGTACACACGTTTACTAGATTCTACCAGGTAGACGTCAGAAGTCAGGAGGATGTCGCCTTTGGGCGCAGTGTGTTGCAGGCCGCAAAAGAGCCTCATGCCTGATGGCGCCCAGCTTATGTATCCCTCCCCTCATTTGGCATTGCTTTGGGACGTCCCATTAGTAATGACTAAGTCGCTCTGTGTCCCGTGATGTACGAAAAAGAAAAAGGGATTTTTATAACAGCTTACCTGTAAAATCCTTTTCTTGGAGTACATCACGGGACACAGAGCTCCCACCCCTCTTTTTGGGACACTTATTGCTTGGCTACAAAACTGAGGTGCTCCCGGGTGGGAGGGGCTTATATAGGGGAGGGTACTTCCGGTTTGGAATTGGCCAGTGCCAACACCTGAAGGTAATCTATATAACCCATTAGTAATGACTAAGTCGCTCTGTGTCCCGTGATGTACTCCAAGAAAAGGATTTTACAGGTAAGCTGTTATAAAAATCCCTTTTTTCCCGACGAGAAAACCGGTCGTGTGTGCGCTTTTCCGAGTCTTAAAAAAAAAAAAACGCATGCTCAGAATTAAGTATAAGACGGGAGCGCTCCTTCTGGTAAAACTAGCGTTCGTAATGGAGATGGAGCATTCGTCACACTGTAACGGACTGAAAGCACGAAGACTGACAATCGCGAATCGTCTCTCACCAAACTTTACTAACACGAGATCAGCAAAAGCAGCCCAAGGGGTGGCACCATTGGAATAGAACTTCCCCTTTATACTGCTGAATGGGTTATATGTTGGGTATAACAAGTTGTGAAAAGTGAAGACAGTGCTGATGTATTCCCAGCTGCACAGATGTCCCCTGGGAAGAAATGTCATGCACTTCATCGCATGCATCAAATGGCATTCAGGCAGGACAAAAATAGGAAAGTATGAAGGCACGTGTGATTGACGTATTTTTCTTTCCTTCTAAAAGTATAATCAAAAGGGGGGAAAACAAGGTTTACCGTATGTACTCGCGTATTAGCCGAGGCACCTAATTTTACCACAAACTGGGAAAACGTATTGACTCGCGTATAAGCCTAGGGTGCCCATGTGCATGCCTCACTGTGCCCATGTGCATGCCTCACTGTGCCCATTCTCCCTACCTGATCTCCGGTGCTGTGTGACTAGACTGACGTTTAACATGGGAGTCTATAGAAGGGGTGCCCAGGTTTGAAAAATCGGTGCTCCCTGGCCATAGGTCCCCTGGACAACAAACTTTGCACACTTGTAGATGAAGAGTGGAGCTACATGTGTGCCAGGTTTGGGGTCCTGAGGACCTAGGGCCAGCCAGTGCCGGGTCCCCAAAATTACCGGAGAAATTACAGTTTAACATGGGAGTCTATGGAAGGGGTGCCCGGGTTTGAAAAATCGCAGGTCCCCCGTACAACAAACTTGGCTTATACTCGAGTATATACGGTGCTATTTGATCACCTATGCGGTTTTTATTTTTGCGCTATAAACAATTTTTTGCGGGACTGCGACATTGCAGATCGGACACTTGACATTTTATACAGCGATTAGTGCTATAAAAATGCACTGATTACTGTATAAATGTGACTGGCGTGGAAAGGGTTATAAATGTGTTCCCTGGGAGTGTTTTCTAACTGTATGGGTATAAGGGGGAAGGGTTGGGACTTTGAATGAGGTGTATGTGGTGGAACCAAAACATGATCACGTGGATGTAAATAAATGTCATTTTATTGATGCACCAAAAAACTTGTTTCATAACACAATGTGATTTGTATAAGAACTTTGACAATTCATTAACCAATAACATTATGACCATACAGCACATAGTTCCACATGTAGTGGATAAAACGGGTCATAGCATAAAATGGTGTATCCATCTATAATTGTTGAAATATGTTTTGTGGATGCATCGGAAATAAGCTTGACACGTTTCGTGGGATTATACCCACTCGTCAGGAGCACGATTCATCAAATTCTGAAAGAGAAAGGGATAAAAAAAGACCAACGATGCACTGCAATTACCCATGGGGAAAATAAGAAAAAATAAAGATGACTGTGCCCACTTGGTACTCACGTATAATCCAAAAAGAAACCATGTCAAGCCATATGCCCAAAGGCACCACATACATCTCATTCAAAGTCCCAACCCTACACCCCCCCCCCCCCCCTTATACCCAAAGACAGGGATGGGGGTGTGAACTTTCCCTCACGTCCCAACATATGTTACATTTTTTTTATTTTTTTCCTTCTAACTGTATGGGGGCTGGGCTGACTGGAGTAGGAGACAGATCACTCTTCCTGATCACTAGGAAACGCAGATCTCTTCCTCTTTGCGCAAAAGATATTGGAAAGTTAGGGGATGAATTTATAGCTTTTTTTTTTCTCGTGTTTGCGGCAGACAGATCGGACATTTTATACAGCGATCAGTGCTATACAAATGCACGGATTACTGTGTGTAAATGTCACTGGCAGGGGGTTAACACTTGGGGGCGATCAAAGGGGTAAGCATGTTCCCTCGGTGTGTTCTAACTGTAGGGGGTGATGGGCTCACTACAACATGACAGATCATAGCTATGACTAAGCACTGTTAGTGTGAAACGCGGCAGCTTTTTTTTATCCTGTACCCTGTTGTGGTGTGTACTTTTTTGTTATTTTGCACAATAAAGGCGTTTTTATTGGAGTGCGTGCGGCTGTCCAGACCTTCGCTCTTCTACTTAACATGACAGATTCCGGATCCTGGTGACAGGGAGCAGTAGATCAGTGTCTTGTCACTAGGCAGAACGGGGAAATGCCTTGTTTACATCAGCATCTCCCCGTTGCGCCATGATCGTGGACCACATTGAGTTTGCGGGCGTGGTGCGCCCGCTAGCCGACAATGACTGAGTGACGTACGGGTACATGGTTTTTGAGCACCTGGTGCCATTCTGTATATCGGCGTGAGCCGGTCGGCAAGTGGTTAAGGGTGCAGACTGAAGCCATGAGAACCCTTTTCAGAACGCAAATTTAGTTTTATTAGGAATTGCATTTTATCTGCTTTGTGAATATATACATTTGTATTTCATATTTATATACAGAATGAATGATTGTAGGGTGTTTAGGTAATTTGTCTGAATTTAGGACCCTAGATAATTGTAGAATTTCTCCTAAATGAGATGAACCATTTTGTAATTCTGTGACTAGTAACACGCACACCATGCAGAACAATGACATTTTTATTTATTTTTGTGGCAAAAGGCCATAATTTGTTTCTGGCAAATCTCCTGCGACCAGACGCCTTCACTCACTCCCCGTTCTGCTCGTGTTCTTACAGACTCCGAGATGATTCCCAGGAAGTGCGTAAAACCTCTGCCATTGTAATGACCCATCTGATCCTGAAGGACATGGTGAAGGTCAAAGGACAAGTCAGTGAGATGGCCGTTCTGCTCATAGATGCTGATCAGGAGATCTCCTCATTGGCCAAGAATTTCTTCACTGAGCTGTCCAACAAGGTGTGCCAAGTGACACGTCGTGTGTGGGGGGGGGGGGGGGTTTAATGTCATCCAATTACAGGAGGAATTTGTTTACTACTTTTTTTTTTTTTTTTCTCTTGTACCCCCAGGGCAATGCTGTTTACAACCTTTTACCTGATATTATCAGCCGCCTGTCTGATCCCGAGTGTGGAGTGGAGGAAGCGGCTTTTCATACCATAATGAGGTGATTACATGAGACCATAGGTGTGTGCAGCCCATTGCATCAGGGTGTGCACCCCAAAGCTCAAACACATGTTAATGTATATGTGTATTTATATACTGACTGTGTCATTAGAGCAGTGGACGGTGTCAGTAGGGTAGAAATTGGTGTGTTTTTTTTATTTTATATTCTTTTTTTACAATTTTTAATGTTTCATTTTTTAATAATTATTGAAAATAGGGGGAATGTGTGGCACATGGGGTCATTTAGGGTGTGCCTTGGCACACCCTGTGCGCACGCCCTTCGCATGAGACGATTCTGACCGTTCTTCTCTCTGCTCTCATCACTTCATCTCATTTATACCGCACTCTTCATCTCATATGTCACCATTCATTCCCTAAATGTCAAATCATTATTTGATCTTCTAAAGATGGCTAGAACCTCGCCTCCTACACACAATAAGATCGGGCGAATAAATAGAAAGGACTATTTTTTGGTAGTCTCCTATCGAAACCCAAACTTATCAAAATTCTCGTACAGCAGAATACAACCTCGGAAGTGATGTAATGTATTTGGTGAGGCACCAAAATCAGCCGAAAATCAGCGCTGTGCTAAAACAAAGACGCTGATAATTAGAGGTCGACCGATGTGGGTTTTTCTCTGGCCGATGCCGATATTTAGAAATCGTGATGGCCGATATATGCCGTTTTTTTTTTTTCCCCCTTCATCTCATAAAATCTAACAGTTGGACCCCTTTCACACTGGGGTGTTTTTCAGGCACTTTTGGGCTAAAAATAGCACCTGTAAAAGTGGCTTCAAAACCGCTCCCCTGCAGTCTCACACTGAGGCGGTGCGCTGGCAGGACGTTAAAAAAAAGTCCTGCAAGCAGCATCTTTGGAGCGGTGTATACCACTCCTCCACCACTCCTGCCCATTGAAATGAATGGGCACTGCTTCCGCAGCGGTGCTACACGGGCGCATTTAACCTCTTCATCGGCCGCTAGCTGGGTTATAAGCGCCCCGCTAGCAGCTGAATAGCGCCGCTAAAATGATGGTATAGCGCCGCTAAAACTAGCAGCGTTTTACCGTCAACGCCTACCCGCTCCAGTGTAAAAGCAAAGTTCCACCGAAAAAAAAAAAATTTAAAGGTCAGCAGCTACGAATACTGCAGCTGCTGACTTTTAATTATATGGACACTTACCTGTCCTGGGCGCCCGCGATGTCGGCACACAAAGCCGATCTCTCCCTTGGCTCTCGGGTGCTGCCGCCGCCATCTTCGGTAAGGGAAGCAGGCACAAAAACAGGTAATCAAGATTTTTAGACGAAAAAAATAAATAAAAACGGCTAACGTTCTTTCTCTCTTTTCTCTCACTTGGCAGGATAAGAAGAAACATTGTATCTCTTTTCTCTCACTTGGCAGGATAAGAAGAAACGTATCTCTTTTCTCTCACTTGGCAGGCTGCCCAGAGACACAGTTGCTCCACCTCCACAGGAAACTTCAGGCAACTTGCATTGACTTCTATGAAAGAAGTTCTTTGCAAGTTGCGCTGAAGTTTTTTAAATCGGCTTTTCTTTTCAGCACGATCGGCCGATGCCGATTTAATTAAAAAGTGCCAAAAATCGGCCGATATATCGGTCGACCTCTACTGATAATGGCTGCCGACACCGCCTGCCATTCTTATTGTCCTATTATTAAAAGTAGGATTGTATTGGGTCCGATACTGAGCATTTGCGCGAGTACTTGTACTCGCACAAATGCTCCGGATGCCTAACCCGATATCTGGGATGGGGGGGGGGAGGCGGTGTGAAATGGGTGCGGAGTCAGCCGGCGGACCGGAGAGCGAGTCCACAAGCAGGTAAGCCTGGCATGGCACAGCCGCATCATCCATTGTGATCGGTGAGCAGGGCCGTCTCATTCGGTAACTGAAGTGACGTTCCATGTTACCGTCAGTGCTTGGACATCCTGACGCCCGTCTTGGTACACCTTGCACTCGGCTGCATTAAGGCGGCAGTGGACATCTTGTTACACCCAGCCCGAACTTTATGGGCTGGGTGTAACCAGATGTCCACTGCCGCTTTTAATGCAGCCGAGTGCAAGGTGTACCAAGATGGGCGTCACAGGCAGCATAGCAAAATGGTTTAGTTATTTTCCTCTCATGTCACTTTAAGTGCCAGCGGTGAGTGGCCAGCCATCAGTGTGTGCCACCTATCAGTGCTGCATAATTGGTGCCAGCCATCAGTGTGTGCCACCTATTGGTGCCCATCCATCAGTGTCCCTGTCAGCTATCAGTCAGTGCCACCCTTTAGTGCCAGCCATCAGTCTGTCACATGACAGTATCGGCGAGTACTGGGGGGGGGGGGGGAGGAGTATCAGTACTTGTACTGTCTTAAAGTGGTATTGGGACAACCCTAATTAAGTCAGCAGCTTTAGTGTACAGCAGTATTTTGAAGCAGTGTTAAAAATCCTGCTTGGTGCACATTTGCTCAGCCACCTCCCCATTAAAATGCAGCAAGAAGCATAAAAAATGCACCAGCATTGTGTTTTTGATGTATTTGAGTCCCATGACCTATGAAAACCACACCATGAGTGCGGGCTTATGTGTTTTTCATAGGTCATGTGATTCAAATGCATCAAAAAGCACAATCTGGGTGCAATTTTTGATGCTTTTCTTGCTGCATTTCAATGGGGAGATGGCTCACCAAATGTGCACCAAGCGGGATTTTTAACACTGCTTCAAGAAGGTGCTGAAAAATTCATATTGTATTAAATTCATGATGTTAAAGCGGAGCTCCGCCCACCCCTGCAAAAATTTTAAAAGCCGGCAGCTACACACCCTGTACACATACTGAAGCTGCTGACTCTTGATAATCAGACACTTACCTGTCCTGGAGTCCAGCGATGTCTGCATCCGCAGCTGATGTTTCCGTCAGGTGCCGTCATCGCGGGTAAGGGAACTTGGCAGTGTTGCCTTATGGCTTAACGTCGGGAACCCTACTGCGCATGCGTGAGGATTTTCTCCTGGCCCGGCAACTGGGAGGAGGGAGCCAAGCTGCTGGCGTAATTTGCCGTGGGGATGGGATGCTTGTCAAGACATATCTGCTCCCCCCCAAAATGTGGCACCAGGGGGGAGGAGACAAATGAGTGGGTGAAGTCTTTATTAATATTATTATTTTCCCTGTCTGTTTTGGATAAGTACATCTGGAATTTTCATTTCGATGCACCGCTAAATGTATTTAATTTCCAAGCATGCACGGTCTCGGTCGCCCATTTTTTTTATTTTTATTTTTTTTACCATACAGATTACACGGAAATCATTCAGTCTGTTATCTTACGAGAAATATTATGCCTGTCCCTTTAAATATTTTTGCATGAACTCGTGATTGGCTCTCGAAACCCGTGTATTCTGTGTCCGATTTTTATTTTATTTTTTTCTCATAGGCTTTACTTTTGATGCTGCAGTTATGTGCTTTGCCAGCAGGGGTCCTCGGCACCAGCAAGTAAGGTGAAAGGTCCTCATCCTGTCAGGAAGTGATCGATGGGGAGGGGGGGGGGGGGGGTTAACGTGCTGCTACATCAGATGTTCTGGTTTTTGTAGTGGCAAAGGTGAAATGTTGTATATTCCACTAAAAAAAGGCCTCAGGCTGCCACTTAACTACTTATTGAGGTTCCAGTGTTCTTCCTCAGCCTTGTCATTCTTCGCAGCGCTGATCACGCCGATCACACATGCTGGTTGTTGGATAAGTGTAGCTGCACTAAGCAAACGTATCGCCTTTTCAACAGTTTTAGATTGTAGGTTTTTACCCCCTGAGATTGGTCACTTACTGCCCTCAGAACCATTACAAACAACTTTTAAATTTGTCCTTTTTTGTAAAAAAAAATAAGTTGTCCCTCCATAACCTGTGAGGCGGCTGGATGTGCGGCTCTGTATACAGCATTCCGCCCTGTGTTCCAGCCGGCTCTTCCTGTCTCATACCCGGGAGAGTCTACAGCAGCGGCGCTCAGAATACATCACTTGCTCCATCAATGAATAGAAAGCTTTCTCTGATTGGCTGAGTCGGAGGCAGGCTGATGTCAAAACTTCTGACTCGGCCAATTAGAGAGCTTTTGAATACATTGCTTGCTCTGAGCGTCACTGCAGTAGACTTCTGTGTTTCTTTTTGGGTTTTTTTTTTTAAGGAGAAGTATGGGATGGGTTAATAAACTAGTACATATCACATTAGTCGCATCAGCTAGTGTTTTTTTTTTTTTTCCTACCCTTTTTTTAGTTTTTACAGCATGTGCACATGAACTTTCCTTCTGCTGGCAAAAACGGACCATTTTCAGTTTGAAAAGTTTTTTTTCAGGGTGTGTGTACATCTTCACCAACACACCCCCTGCCTCTGTCCCCCCTCCCTTAAGAGACGTGGCTGTGCTGATGGATAGAGAGGAGGGAGCAGCTATGCTCTGAAGTCTCAAACAAGCAGAGGGAGGAGAGAGGACATCAGTCAAGCAAAATGACAGGGAAGGGGGTGGATCCAGACTCTATAGTCACACCGTTGTCTGGATGATGCTGTATGAAAGACTGTAGAACCTCCCACAGGTATTTATCCAGATTTTAACAGAATGGGGGCACTTCTGAGAGGGCTGGAAAGATTTATAGATGTCAGCAGCTCGCATAGAATAGATTTAAGTAATAAAAAGGAAACCCATACTTCTCTTTAACTACTTAAAGACCACCTACCACACATATATACAGAAACAGGGCGGCTCTATTGTGCGCAACGACTTACCTGTACGTCATTTTGTGGAATAGACAGTGGGGGGTGGGAGCGTGCGCACATGCTGATTGGCTCCCCCTCTGGCCAATCAGCAGGTCCAGCAGACGCGATGTCCGCAGGGATCTTTCCCCAGAGGCAGATCATTGTTCTGCCTCATGTAAACAAGGCTGATCGCCGTTCTGACAGAAGAAGCAGGAACACAGATCTGTGTTCATCCAGTCAGTCCATCCCCCACACAGTTAGAAAGGATCCCCCTAGGTCAGCGATGGGGAACCTCGGCACCCCAATGTTTTGGAACTACATTTCCCATGATGCTCATACACTCTGCAGTGTAGCTGAGCATCATGGGAAGTGAAGTTTCAAAACATCTGGGGTGTTGAGGCTCTCCATTGAGGGTGTATGGACACACTTAACCCTTTTGATCTTCCCAGCCGGTGTCATTAGTACAGTGACAGTGCATATTTTTAGCACTGATCACTGTAATGTCACTGGTTCCCAAAAGTGTTACTTAGTCTTTGATTTGTCCTGCTAAAAATCACTGATCGCTGCCAATACTAGTAAAATAAAATGCCATAAAAATATCCCATAGTTTGTAAAGGCAATACGTTTTGTGTAAATTAATTACGCCTATTTTATTTTTTATTTTTTAAACCACAAATATGTAGCAGAATACATATTGGCCTAAATTGATAAAGAAATTTCAATTTTTTAACTGGTTTCTAGTGCAAAAAATGAAATCCGTAGAGGTGATCAAATACCACGAAAAGAAAGTTCTATTTGTGGGGGGGGGGGGTGTGGGGGAGAGCAATTTTATTTGGTTACAGCGTCACACAACCGTGCAATTGTCAAAGTACAGTGGAACCTCTGATTACGAGTATAATCCGCTCCAGGAGAATGCTCGTAATCCAAAGCACTCGCGTATCAAAGCGAGTTTCCCCATTGAAGTCAATGGAAACGAAAATAATTTGTTCCACATTGACTTCAATGGCATGCAATACCGCATGTGGCCAGAAGCGGGTGGGGGGCGCCGGAGAGACTCAGAAATGGCCGGAAAGGCCCGAGGACAGCTCGGAAAGACTCCGTTCACGAGCCTTTTCCGTGGTCAGTCGAACTGTCCTCGGGCCTTTTCGTGCATTTCCGAATGGCTGCGACCGGCGCCCCCACCTCAGGCCAAAAGCGGTACTGCACACCGCTTTGGCCTGAATCCTGCTTGTTTTGCGAGACAACACTCGCAGACCGAGTTAGGGTTTTTAGAAATACAAAGTGCTTGTATTGCGAAACGCTCGTTAACCGCGTTACTTGCAATCCGAGGTTCCACTGTATTGCAAAATGGGCCTGGTCATTGGGGGGGGGGGTTAAAACCTTCCGGGGCTGAATTGGCTAAAGCCCATCTCCGACTTGTGGTTCCAACATTGCATGGGTTAAAGGGTTAGTTGACCTTTGCATTTTTTTATTTTTTTATGTAAAAGGGGAACCCCAACTTGGTTTACATAATTCCTTCCCCTCCCTAGTAATTGTTTTTTTTATTTTCTTCACTCCCCTGGTAATTGCCCCATGGTGCTGGGGATGTGGTTAGCCCTTTACCATCCTCCTGTACACTGCTGGGTCCTTCATTGTATGTTGTGACCTTGGAGCGCTTCGCACAGCGTGGGGAGGAGCAGCCATTGTGATTAGTAGATTCCATGAACATCTGTACTGTACATTCTCTGGGGTGCAGTGTGCAAGTTTTTTTGTTCCCACCCCCCTGTTTTGGGGTGTATGTGGCAAATCGAGGTGTAAATCTTGATGAACAATGAGTGCACATTGGCATTGTGCTGCACTTCAAAGCCCAACATTTGTATGCAGCACAAACATGGCCCCCCCCCCCCCCCCCTCCAGGGGTTTTCCATCTTCCCTTTAAGCTACCAAAGTAGTACTTTAGACAGCAGTGATGGACGGCGAGGCACGCACAAACATGAAACGGGTTTGTACATGGGACCCCTCCCCCACATTCTCCAGACAGCCGTCTTCTTTCTTTCCCCTTCTGCTCCAGGGTGGAAGTTTTTTTTTTTTTTTTTTTTTTTTTTTTTTTTTTTTATTATATTGCTACAAATGTTAAAATCAAATCTTTGTTCTGGTAATGTGTAAAAACAAAGTAAGGTTTTGACATGTTGCCTTAACCACTTCTACACCGAGGACGTCCTATGACATCCTCGACTTTGTGCAGTGATATCTGAATGATGGGTGCAGCTACAGGCATCATTCAGATATCACTGTTTTCTGCCCGCCGATTCGGTGCACGATAAGAACAATCATAGCGGCAGGTCCGCAGCTTGATCGTTCTTGTAGGCGGCGGGAGGGGAAGCCCCCCGCCGCCATCTGGGGCTCTCTCGTGCCATGAGGGGCCCGGAGAACAAATCGGCCGGCTCACGCTGATAGAGATTTCCGGTGACCAGATGGTCACCAGTCATCTCAATGACCATTGGAGGCCCGGGCGTGACGTCACGCCCGGTACCCGGAAGTAAACAAAGCCGCAATCGCAGCTGTCAGCATGAGATCGGTGTTTTTTTTTTCTTCCCTCGCTCTCATGCTTTCCAGCCTGGAGGAGAGATGTGAGGGGAGGTCTTATTGACCCGCATCTCTCTATAAAGAGGACCTGTCACAATAGATTCCTATTACAAGGGATGGTTTACATTCCTTGTAATTAAATTATGACAACTCGTGAAACATTTAAAACCATGTGTAACGGCACCCCAAGTATGAAAGGGGTTAACGCAGTTTAGGATATTCCCTCTCCGAACACACGACAGACACCCAACCAGCCGAATAAGATCCATACAAGTACTTCTCCCTCCACAGACGAGACAACCACTCTGTATGAGGTTTCCAACTGGTCTGACAATCTCTTTAATGAGAGCAGGCTCTTTTTGTACACCAAAATAATCCTGCATTAATCTAAATGAACAATGGTCCAACTCCACCCACAACATAAGGCCCAATACACATTATTTTGACATCTCTTAGCAGACAGCAGGTGAGGTCATTAGCTAATCCCTTTTTATCTTAAATGACTATGCATGACCTTTATGTTCCCCAGACTGTCTGTTTGCTACTTTACAATACACACAAGTACAGAGTTAATTTTCACAATGAAAGATCCTCAGAAGCCATCCTAGGTTCATTTTACATCACAACAGGCAGGTGGCACATCAGCATCTCTCAATTAACTTGTTGAGTTCAGGATCAACAAACAGTAACTAGTTATTTACAGATATCCTGGGGAATATGGTGGATTAATATTACAGACCCATTTTAGGTAGTCCAAGATATATTCTTAATGTCCATTATTTTCTTGCTCACCCTGTGCCCAAAGTGACCCCTGTCACACCATGAAATGAATGAAAGACAAATGATACACTAGCCATGATTCAAAGCCTCCAGATCATCTGGAGACAGTCGAGCAGTAGCTTTAGCCAACGCGTTTCAAACAGTTATAGTTCTTCCTCAGGGATATTTATTTTTATCTTTTTGTCTCATAAAAAATTCATTTAGTACAACGGTATTGATTCACCTTCCCACACCCCCCAAAGGTGGAAGTAAAAGGTGACTCTCCATTACATTCTTTAAAACGTGTATGTGTACTGTCTCCAGATCTGGAGGCTTTGAATTATGGCTACTGTATCATTTGTCTTTCTTTTATTTCATGGTTTTAATGTTTCAACATAACAACACATGTATTATATACAATGATATTTTTGTACATATATTTTTCTGTAATTTGTTTCGTTGCCAACATAATCCCCATATCAGGTTTTCCACACAAATTACATTCCTTGTAAAAGGAATAAAAGTGATCAAAGAAATAAAAATGATAAAGTAAAATTAAAACGCCCCTGTCCCCCCGGTAGCTCGCGCTCAGAAGCGGACACGCATGTAAGTCCTGCCACATATGTAAACGCCGTTCAAATCCCACAAGTGAGGTATCGCCGGTGTGCGTTAGAGTGTGTGCAACAATTCTAGCTTTAGACCTCCTCTGTAACTCAAATGGTAACCTGTATAAAAAAAAAAGGGGCGTTGCCTATGTAGATTTTTAAGTACCGAAGTTTGGCGCCATTCCATGAGCAATTTTAAAGCGTGACATGTTGGGTATCTACTCGGCGTAACATCTTTCACATGTACAAAAAAAATTGGGCTAACTTTACTTTTTTTTGTTTATTTTTAATTCATGAAACCGTTTTTTTTTTCTCCCCAAAAAAAAAAAGGCGTTTGAAAAATTATTGCGTAAAAATTAGCGTGCAAGATAAAAAGTTGCAATAGCTGTCATTTTATTCCTAGGGTGTCTGCCCAAATTTTTTTTATATATATATATGTGTTTGGGGTTCTGAGTAGTTTTCTAGCAAAAAAAAATATGATTTTTACATGAAGGAGAGAAGTGCCAGAATAGGCCCGGTGCTGAAGTGGTTAGAAAAAAAAAGAATTTGTATTGTAGACGGGTGGAAGTGAGGGAATATTCCCCTTGGGGGTCTTGCCTGCCCTCGGCTTTAGAAAGTGTTGCTGAATATTTCTATGTCTCGGTGACTATAATCTTGTTTTTGGTGTTCATCCTTCTCAGGCATCTCCTCTCCTACATCACCAAGGACAAGCAGACTGAGAGTTTGGTGGAGAAGATGTGCCACCGCTTCCGGACCGCCAGGTGAGGGCGCAATGCTTGCTGCTTCCTTGAAAAGAAAAGGGGGTTAAAGTGGTTGTAAAGACTGAAGGTGTGTGTTTGTGTGGTGTGGACCCCCCCCCCCCCCCCAATATTTACCTGAGCCCGATTATAATCCAGTGACATGCACGAGATCTGAGGCTCTCCATCCTGATTGGCTGAAATGCAGGAGCCATTGGCTCCATGTCAGGATGCAGAGAGCCGCCTCAGGACTGAGCACGTACGAGTGCCCCCACGGCAAGTGGCTTGCTACGGGGGCATTCGGCAAGAAAAGGAGGGGCCCAGAGGCCCACCAGGGACCCGAGAAGAGGATGCTCTAATGCAAAGATGATATAAGGTAAGATCATGGACTCTGTCATTTGTATACATACAACCCAATTTATCAGGATACTCTTTGCAACAGCAATAAAACATTTCTCAACACATACATACTCCTAGCTCTGCCCGCACATCTGTTTAAATAAAAAAAAATCCTAAAACTCTGTACCTGGTGGGGTTGGATCACTACTAATAGCTTTTGCCCACTTTTTTGCCCCGCTGGCATATGCTGCGTCTCAATGGTGCAATGATAGAAATTGACTCAAAGGCTCTCATTTCCCCCGCCGGTGTCATATTTGGCACCTTTCATGGGGGGGGGGGAGTGAATACCTGTAAAAACGAGGTATCCACTTCTGGGAAAAGATCGCCGCAATCTTGTGCAGTGATCTACACAATTTCCTTTTTTTTTTTTTTTTTTTTTTTTCTATTTTTTGTTTCCTTCTAAAGAAAAAAAAAAGTATTTTGAGACTGTGTGACCACTCCCTTGTAATATGCACTTCCAGAAATGTAATAGTGTCCACCCTTTCCACCTCCTCACCACCTATATCCACTCGCCACCCCCCTTTTATTGGATCCCCCCCCTGCTAGTAGTGGGTTGGACCCCCTTTATTAGATCCCCCCCCCCCCCCGCTAGTAGTGGATTGGACCCCTTTTATTAGATCCCCCCGCTAGTAGTGGATTGGACCCCCTTTATTAGACCCCCCCCTTAGTAGTGGATTGGACCCCCTTTATTAGATCCCCCCCTGCTAGTAGTGGGTTGGACCCCCTTTATTAGATCCCCCCCCTGCTAGTAGCGGGTTGGACCCCCTTTATTAGATCCCTCCACTGCTAGTAGCGGGTTGGACCCCCTTTATTAGATCCCCCCCCCCCCCAGTAGTTTGGACCCCTTTATTAGACCCCTCCCTGCTAGTAGTGGGTTGGATCCCCTTTATTAGATTCCCCCCCCCCTGCTTGTAGCGGGTTGGACCCCCTTTATTAGATCCCCCCCCCCCCGCTAGTAGTGGGGGTTTGGACCCCCTTTATTAGATCCCCCCCCCCGCTTGTAGCGGGTTGGACCCCCTTTATTAGATCCCCCCCCCCCCGCTAGTAGTGGGTTGGGACCCCCTTTATTAGATCCCCCCCCCCCCGCTTGTAGCGGGTTGGACCCCCTTTATTAGATCCCCCCCAGTAGTTTGGACCCCCTTTATTAGACCCCTCCCTGCTAGTAGTGGGTTGGATCCCCTTTATTAGATCCCCCCCCCCCTGCTAGTAGTGGGTTGGACCCCCTTTATTAGATCCCACCCCGCTAGTAGTGGGTTGGACCCCCTTTATTTGATCCCCCCCCCCCGCTAGTAGCGGGTTGGACCCCCCTTTATTCTCCCCCCCCTTGCTAGTAGTGGGTTGGATCCCCTTTTATTAAGTCCCTTTTGTTAGTAGTGGTTGGGCCCCCTTTAATTGGATCCCCCCCCCCCCAGCTAGTAGTGGGTTGGACCCCCTTTATTAGACCCTCCCCCCCCTGCTAGTAGCGGGTTGGACCCCCTTATTGGGTACCCAAGCTATCTCTGCTCTCGTTTTCATAACAAGCTTTTGTTAGATCACTCAGATCTACCGGCAGAGATCTCCTCCACATCTTGGTGCCCAAGAAGATCCAGCGTGGTGGTCGGGGCTTCTCCCACCAGGGTGCCGTTTTGTGGAATAGCCTCCCTGTCGAGCTGCAGGAGGCCCCTACTATCCCGGTCTTCTGCGGGTTACTGAAGACTTGGCTTTTCACGCCTTCCTGAGTAGCCTCCCTTCCACCCTTTCTACCGCTCTGTGCTGCTTCTGGGTCCTCTTTTCCCAGGAACTCTGCTATGCGCGTCGGGACCCTTCAGGGTAAGACCGCGCTATATTTAAGATACCTCTCAACTCAACTTTATTGGGTACCCCTTGATAGTACCGGATTGGACCCCCTTTGGCCTTCATTCTTGGTGGCAGAGATACAACAAGGTGTTGGAATTTGAAACATTCCTCCAGAGATTTTGCTCCATAGTGACATAACATCACACAGTTGCTGCAGATTTTTCGGCTGCACATCCATTAAGCCGATCGCCTGTTCCACCACATCCCAAAGGTGCTCTATTGGATGAGATGTGATGAGTAGTGGAGGCCATTGGAATGCAGTGACCTCATTGTTCAGTGGGGAGATGATTGGAGCTTTGTGACATGGTGCATTATCCTGCTGGGAGGAGCCATCAGAAGATGGGGACACTGTAGTCAAAAAGGGATGGACATGGTCACCAACAATACTCGGGTAGGTCGTGGTGATTAAACCATGGGGGGCCCCAAAGTGTGCCCATCCCCCACACCATTACACCCCCACCACCAGCCTGAACCGGTGATACCCCATCCCCCACACCATTACACCCACACCACCAGCCTGATCCGGTGATACCCCATCCCCCACACCATTACACCCCCACCACCAGCCTGAACCGATGATACCCCATCCCCCACACCATTACACCCCCACCACCAGCCTGAACCGATGATACCCCATCCCCCACACCATTACACCCCCACCACCAGCCTGAACCGATGATACCCCATCCCCCACACCAATACACCCCCACCACCAGCCTGAACCGATGATACCCCATCCCCCACACCATTACACCCCCACCACCAGCCTGAACCGGTGATACCCCATCCCCACACCATTACACCCCCACCACCAGCCTGAACCGGTGATATCCCATCCCCCACACCATTACACCCCCACCACCAGCCTGAACCGGTGATATCCCATCCCCCACACCATTACACCCCCACCACCAGCCTGAACCGGTGATACCCCATCCCCCACACCAATACACCCCCACCACCAGCCTGAACCGATGATACAAGGCAGGATGAATCCATGTGCAAAATTCTGACCCCACCATCTGAATGTCGCAGCTGAAATCCAGACTCTTCAGACCCGGCAACGATGCTGCACTCAGTGATTTTGGGGGTCAGACAGAAGTGATGTTGCACCCTGTAAATGTTGCAAGGGGCCGGTGGAAGAAACCTCAGAATGGGACAAGGCATACTCAATCACTTAGGGTGGGTGGTTGGGATATGGGGGCTCCCAGATTCCAATAAGTCCCCGCCCGCAGACCCAGACAACCACCGGGCAACGTTTGTCAGGAAGAGGCCCCTTGTCCTCATCATTATGGGGACAAGGTGCTTTGGGGTGGGGGGGCACAGAGCTCCCCCTGCACCAACCGCCCCCCCCCCATGTTGAGGGCATGTGGCTTGGTATGGTCCAGGAACTGCCGGGCTGCGTGCTTGGATAAGCTTTTCCTTTTTTTGGTGTGGGGGGGTTCCCTTAAGATCCATACCAGACTGAAGGGTCTGGTATCGTCTTGGGGGGGGTTCCCCCCTTCAAGATTCTCAGCACACAAGTCGCACCTCAAGTTGGCTCTTCCTTGATCCGACTTCTGGTGCAACTTCTATTCAAAGCAGTGGGCTCCCATAGGAAACCATTGATTTTGAATAGAGAAAAACGCCAGACGAGGCTTAACACAGCGTTGAGCCTCGTTAAACCGCGTTTAACACCTTTTGCGGCCTAAATACGGCTATGCCATTTACAGCTCAAACGCCATGGTGGGCATGAGGCCATAGGCTAACATGGAGAGGCGTTTTTAAGCTGCAAAAAACGCTTATAAAAGTGGCTGTAAAAACGCCCGTGGGCATGAGGCTTTATAGTTAAACTAATCCCTCCTCTCTAGTTTTCTCGTGTGGTGGCTGATCAGGTAGAAGATCAATTTTGATGCATTTTGAACAGAATTGCGCTCTGTTGGCCACTCTAGAAACTTCTGTTCTAATATCCTGGTGTAATCTTTTTTTTCCTTTGCAGAACTGAGCGCCAATGGCGGGACCTCGCTCACTGCCTCTCCCTCCTGCCGTTCTCAGAGAAAGGACTGGTGAAAATTCAGGATTGCTTTGACTGCTACGGGGACAAGCTGAGCGATGACGCAGTCTACAATTCCTTCATAAGCGTCATAGGGAAGATGCGCAAAGGAGCCAAACCTGAGCTGAAGGTGAGAAGATGAACCGACTTGGTGCGCGAATCCCCATTGTGACAGCAAGCCAGAGATCCCCAAACCCCCCCCCCCCCCACTCCGAACTTGCTGTCATAATAAAAGGGGCAGAGCTATACAGGCTCCACCCACCTAGCCGTGTCATTCATCAGAGTTCTGTGAATAGAAGAACTACTGTCAGCCTTTTGCTGCTGACGGCTTGCAGTCCTTAAAGTGGTTGTAAACCTGCAAGACAAAGGCATAATGAGCTAGTATGCAAAGCATTCTAGCTCATTATGAATTGCTTACCTTGCATCGAAGCGGTCCGCGCTGTGATTTGCTGGAGCCGCGATGACGTCACTCCCACACGAATGCGTGTGGGAGCCACCGGTAACGGCACATGGACTGAAGCAACAGCACATACGTGCCGTTGCTTTGCCCCAGTGCACATGTGTCGCTGATATCGGCACATACAGGGGATATCTCCTAAGCCGTACAGGTTTTAAAAGATATATCTGGGGTGTGTGTGTGTGTGTCTTAATGTAGCTGTACCATGAGCCCAATTGGTACAGATCAGACTGGATTTCTCGGTCACCCTGTGCCCCTATTAGAGACACAGGATGATGTACACATAAGAGGGGTTGGGGGAAGCTGGACACAGTTTCCAGAGCTCTCCAAGGTAAGCTGAGTTGCACACACCCCACCCAAAGTGACTCCCGTCACACTGGTTATGGACTTTTCACATTTATTTTATGTGCACTTTATTGATTGTATTAACACTATTTTATTAATATTCTAATCACTACTTTGTCTAATTGCGCACTTTATTTGTATTATTTAATGAACTATTAGTTACCACTAATTTTTAGGTGCAGCATTGGAAAATTTAGACCCTTGTTTTTGGCGCCGTTACCCCATCTCTTCACTTTTTTTTTTTTTTTTTTTTAACGTTGGTTACTATCTGTCAAGTTAAATCGTTCAGGAGTGGTTGTAGAAACGTCCCGTGTACATGAAGCCTAAAGTGTTTTTTGAATTGAACTTTTGGACTGACTCAGTGAATATTTGGATAGTTTAGCTGTATAAACAATTCCTAGAGTCTAAACAATGGGGTTTCATTTAGATATGGGTGATTTCTCTTTGAGAACAATCCAGTTAAGCATCCGTGTCCATCTTTAATGCGGCATTAGGCCTTTTCATCTACCCACCCAAAACATGTAAATCTCTTGGGTTTCTTTTTCGGAATTTGTTTGTATTATTTAGTGAGGGTTATACATTGAAAGTTGTCATGGTGATCTTCAGTTCACCTCGGTCTTGAGGCCTAACTGACTTTGCAACCATTTCTCCCCCATCTTAAACTTATGAAATCTGGTTATTTCTTCATCATAAATGACAACACTATGCAGAAGTGAGCCTGGATTTTTGCACTCTCCAGCTTTGGTAAATCGCACACTCTGCATTCGGGGGGGGGGGTCGTGCACCTGCATGGATGTCCAATCAGGAGCTGCATCTGTGTCCATGTAGCTGCCCAATTCGTAGGAATGGGACTTCCTGTGCATTTCTGTTCTGGTGAACACCTGTTGTATGCTGTAATACACTCTGTGCCAATGAGGCCTATGAGCTGGCGTTAAGCTCGCCATAGTCTGATCCATTATTTGCCCAATTCAACAAAACAGCCTGTTATCTGGGGGGGGGGGGGGAGGAGTCCCAAGTGTTATGTTGGTATGCGATTTATCAGATTTCAGGTCCTGTAATTGTCTCCTCATCCATCCTGTGTGGACGTTCTCACTCACAATGAGAGCGGTCTGCATTCCTGAGTCTCCAGTGTGGCGTCCAAACCCCCCATCCCCCCTCGTCAGGGAATGGTGCACCGTGTAGAAAAACAAATATTCTGTGCCAGAGATGGAGGGTGAGGAATCTGCTCCGGTTCAGTCTGCCAAGGCTGGCAGTCCTTACAATACAGCATTGTTCTGAACCAACTCTCTCTTTTACTGTCCCCTGTAGTGAAGGCTAAGCCGGTGTTATAAAAGTCTTCTGTTTAAAGAACCAGGATCCCCCGAAACACACAACCTGAATCTGAAAACTTCTCAAGGTTTAGAAATGTACGAGGTTCACCTACTAAAAATCCTCAAACTTCGTGTTTTTGCTGTGCACGCCGCGGTCCATCCCATCCATAAAATTCAGGCCGCAGCGTGTAGTTGGCAGAGCCCCCTTTTTAGTTGATGGAGCACAGAAAGCTCTGTGATTGGAGGCGAGCTGGTCATGTGACATTGGCAGATCACCAGATCAGACTTGCCTCCTGGCTTTTTTTTGCCCCCAGTTCGGTTGTGCTTTTGTAAAGCAAGCATTTATGTCTCTATCACTATCGGGTGTTGCACGTTGCACAGTATTTGTGCAGCGTTTTTTTTTTTCAAACGCAATTTTTGAGGGAAAATACATAAAAAAAAATTAAATTAATGCAAAAACACAATTACATTTCCCAATTATTGTGTAAACTATAAGATGTTACACTGAGTAAATGGATACCAAACCTATCACGCCCGCACAATGGTAACAGACGTACATTTTACTATCCATGGGCGACGCTTTAAAAGCCTTTACAGAGGAGGTCTGGTGATGGAATTACTGCCCACAATCAGACGTTCGCGGTGATACCTCGTGTGTGGGAACTATTGTGGTTTTGCATGTGTGTGTGTGGGACTGGCGCACGCGTTCCCCTTTGCACGCTGGGGGGACGACACCAAGTGTGTGGGGTGTGTTTTTTTTTTTTGTTTTTTTTTTGTATATCATTGCTGTCACAAGAATCGTAAACATCAGCAATAGGCATGTGACGGGTCCTCTTTATGGAGGGATCTATAAGACCCAAAATCCCTCCTTTTGCACTTGAAAGCATTCAAAACACCAAGATCAGCATTTTTGAATAGTTTTTAGATTTTCAAACGGTCGCCTTTTTTAAGATGACGGTAAACCGGACTTGATGTGTCATCGCTTCCAGGTTACCATAGCGGAGAGCCGTTCAAAGCCAATCCTGGCTTTCTTCGGGTCTCCGGCCAGCCTGCAGGCGTGCCGGCTAGTAGCTCTTGTTTTCTTGGTGGGATGGTGGAGCCTGAGCGAGCCGCGGAAGGTAGGGGGGGGGGGGTGTCTCCTCTCACTACTTGTAATGGCAATTGAGTGGTAGTTGGCAGAGCTAACCGCCGGCTCTAAGAAAGGGTAACGGGGTGATGCAGATCATCCCACTACAACCGCTTGAAGTCCAATGACGTACTCGGTACGTGATTTGACAGAAGGTGGTTAATAATGCTTAAAGAGCTTCAAAAAGTCTGAGACTGCTGCTGGGTGCCGCCATCTTTAAATGTGATGTTAGCAGACGCGGAGCTGTCACTCAAGTGACACACTATAGCAGTGATATGCAATTGGTGGTCCTGCAGCTAATGCAAAACTACAAGTCCCATCATGCCTCTGGGTGCCATGCTTGTGTCTGTAAGTTTTGCTGTGCCTCATGGGACTTGTAGTCCTGCAACAGCTGGAGGTCCGCTAATTGCATATCCCTGCACTATAGTATTCCCCTTGGCTCCTCTCTCCAGCCATGCTGCCTCTGCCAACACAGCGGGGACATGTCATTACCATCTTGGTGTTATAGATGCACCCGTTTTGGGATTCTTCCCCATTCACTGTCCGCTTGCAGCAACAGTCCTAAGGAAGCGGGTAGTCTGTTTCCCCGAAACGCATTGGCTTGTTAACTTGTTGCTGTGTTCATTAAACTACTTCAAATTCAAGTGGGTCGGGGGGGGGGGGCTGGTCAGCCTCTGAACGTGGGGTCGGGGGGCTGGTCAGCCTCTGAACGTGGGGTCGGGGGGCTGGTCAGCCTCTGAACGTGGGGTCGGGGGGCTGGTCAGCCTCTGAACGTGGGGTCGGGGGCGCTGGTCAGCCTCTGAACGTGGGGTCGGGGGCGCTGGTCAGCCTCTGAACGTGGGGTCGGGGGCGCTGGTCAGCCTCTGAACGTGGGGTCGGGGGCGCTGGTCAGCCTCTGAACGTGGGGTCGGGGGCGCTGGTCAGCCTCTGAACGTGGGGTCGGGGGCGCTGGTCAGCCTCTGAACGTGGGGTCGGGGGCGCTGGTCAGCCTCTGAACGTGGGGTCGGGGGCGCTGGTCAGCCTCTGAACGTGGGGTCGGGGGCTTTTCATATACAGATTTGATTATACGGAGGTCTGGCCTGGATATCCGGTCTGCTCACCATTGCCATTCTATTTTGTTTTGTCTTCTGTCTGCACCCCAAATGATATGTTGACTTGATTGAACTCTCATTACAGACTATGATTGATGAGTTTGAGAAGAAGCTGACGGTGTGCCATAACAAAGGTCTGGAGAACATGGATGTTGCAGAGGAGGGGATCCCGGACGGTGAGAACCCTCCGCCTTCCACTGTGAAGAAGAATGTTCCGGGTAAGTCCAGGAATGTGCAAAATGTCGATCCTGTGAGCCGTCCTGGAAATGTATTGTGTATGTCATATCTATTGCACTAGCTTCACTTCACATGTGCGTTTTAAGGCCGTATTAAAGAGGTTGTGAACTCGCACATGTAGTATTTTTTAATTGGCATTGCATTTCTTCACGTTTTGTATACCGACCTATCATGCCAGCTACTTTTTTTTATTTATTTTTTTTCTCTAGCGTGGACTACCTGTAATTTGGGTTTCAGCTTTTTGTTTTAAGCAGAATCTTCGCCGGTTATAATGGAATTTTGGTGCTTCTGCCACCATGGACAGAATTGGTTAAATCACATGGGCCTTAAAAATCGTGAGCCAGATCTGATCCCTATAGGGAAACCTCCAACACTAAATACAGTTTTCCATTTTCAAGTCCAAATGATGGATTGACTTGCAGTCTGGTTTATGGCAAATCCTTAAAGCTGACCTTTTTTCAGGCATAAAAATGTTTTATTTATTTTTTTGTTAATATATGGCGTCGGTAGGGGGCGTGGTGCCCCATTTGATGGCGTCGGTAGGGGGCGTGGTGCCCCATTTGATGGCGTCGGTAGGGGGCGTGGTGCCCCATTTGATGGCGTCGGTAGGGGGCGTGGTGCCCCATTTGATGGCGTCGGTAGGGGGCGTGGTGCCCCATTTGATGGCGTGGGTAGGGGGCGTGGTGCCCCATTTGGTGGCGTGGGTAGGGGGCGTGGTGCCCCATTTGGTGGCGTCGGTGGGGGGGCGTGGTGCCCCATTTGGTGGCGTCGGTAGGGGGCGTGGTGCCCCATTTGATGGCGTCGGTAGGGGGGCGTGGTGCCCCATTTGATGGCGTCGGTAGGGGGGCGTGGTGCCCCATTTGATGGCGTCGGTAGGGGGGCGTGGTGCCCCGTTTGATGGCGTCGGTAGGGGGGCGTGGTGCCCCGTTTGATGGCGTCGGTGGGGGGCGTGGTGCCCCATTTGATGGCGTCGGTGGGGGGCGTGGTGCCCCATTTGATGGCGTCGGTGGGGGGCGTGGTGCCCCATTTGGCGTCGGTTGGGGGGCGTGGTGCCCCATTTGATGGCGTCGGTTGGGGGGCGTGGTGCCCCATTTGATGGCGTCGGTTGGGGGGCGTGGTGCCCCATTTGATGGCGTCGGTTGGGGGGCGTGGTGCCCCATTTGATGGCGTCGGTGGGGGATGGTCCCAGGTAAAGGGGTTGCTTGCACACAGGGCCACAGTTTGGAGACCACGGGTTTAAATCCTCATTGACCTCAGAATCAGAAAACATTTTGTTTTTACAATGACAATCATAAGATAAAACGGAGTTGTAGACATTTGATGGCGTTCTTTTTCTCCTCAGCTAAGCGGCGCCCCCTTAAGTCTGTAAATAGATCGCAGAAGGTAACTGAAGAGGGCGAGTTCCAGACCCCAAAAGCTCGCCCCCCGAGGAGAACGCCGAGGAAAGTGACCATTACATTCTCCAGTGATGAGGAGTCTGGTGAGTGTCGCTGTAAGGAAACCTTGGAGGAGATTTACTAAAACTGGAGCACTCCGAATCCAGTGCAGCTGTGCATGGGAGCCAATCGGCTTCTACCTTCAGCTTCTTCAATTCAGCTTTGACAATAAAACCTGGAAGCTGATTGGTTTCAATGCAGAGCTGCTCCAGATTCTGAACTCTCCAGTTTTAGTAAATCTCCCCCATTGAGTCTTTTTGTATCTTTTATTAAAGTCCCATTATTCATTGTATGTTTTTTTGTTTGTTTATTCATCAGACCTGGAGGCAGAACTGAGTGAAGCCGATACACCCAAAAACCCCACCCCCATCAAACGCACATCTACTCGCTCCCGGGCGCGGTGACCTTAAACGTCTCTCCTGTGTCCTTTTTTTTTATCTTCTGACTTTACTCCTTTTTATATTTGTATAAAACCTTCATATTTCCAGATCCGAGTCAGATTTTCCTGTTGCCGGGTCCTGTCTGTGTCCATGACTCAATAAAGTTTTCACGTGTTTTACACCCGAGCAGTTTGATGCCTCAGTATGACGCGGAACTTGCTGCACCGGTGTTCTGGGTTCACTTAACAGATATATTGTATATGTACCTGAAATTAAAAAAACAGAATTTTGGGCCTTTCTTAAAACAAAAGACAAATTAAATTCTGTTCATCAATTTTGCACCAAGTGGCTTCCATGTAATTTTAAAGTGGTTGTAACCCCTCCATATCCCCAGTGAAGTGACTAGCCTCGGGTGATACAGAGATGAAACCCTCATACATAAGTTGTAACTCTTTGTCTTCGTCTTCTCTTCAGCCTGCTAAATCACTTGGTTTACAAAGCACTTGTCTGCTCCAGAAGGCAAGGGCTGTCTCCCATTGCACAGCAAAGAGCTGAGTGTAATCTGAGACCTGAGTGGAGGGAATGGGCATGCCCTGACCCCAGTCTTCTAGGGGTAGTGGTTCTCATCCTCAAGTACCTCCAACAGGCCAGGTTTCATTTACTTTGCACAGCTGTTTTAAATCACTATAAATTCCTTTTTTAATTTTTTTGTGTGATATAAATTTAAAAAAAAAGACCGAAAACGTTGAAAAATAATTTTTTACTTTCTGCTATAAAACATATCCAATATAATCAAATGTATGCATAGATTTTGGTCAAAATGTATTCTGCTACATATCTGATTAAACAAAAAAAATATCTCAATAAGTTATATTGGTTTGTGTGAAAGTTGTTGTGGTTTTTTGTTTTTATTTTTTATAATTTTTTATTTTTAGTGTCTACAAACTATTATGTATATACTGGAATGTGTGTTTGTTTTTTATCGGTAATGGTGATCAGCAACTTCTAATGGGCCTGCGATATTTCTGTGACAATGCTGACACTAATGGGGCCCTGCCGTCTAACGGGGCCCCTGCCGTCTAACGGGGCCCCTGCCGTCTAACGGGGCCCCTGCCGTCTAACGGGGCCCCTGCCGTCTAACGGGGCCCCTGCCGTCTAACGGGGCCCCTGCCGTCTAACGGGGCCCCTGCCGTCTAACGGGGCCCCTGCCGTCTAACGGGGCCCCTGCCGTCTAACGGGGCCCCTGCCGTCTAACGGGGCCCCTGCCGTCTAACGCCGTCTTGCTGTGACAAGACTGGTACACACTAAGGCTACTTTCACACCGGGGTGGTGCCGGCGTTGACCGTAAAGCGCCGCTCGTTTTAGCGACGTTATAGCAGCGATTTCACAATGCTTTTCGGGTGGTAGCGGGGGTCCTTTTTTTACACCCCCAAAAAAGGGGTTAAAAGTGCCCGTGATGCGGCGCTTCAGACGTGGTGCCCATTCATTCCAATGGGAGCGCTGTGTACACCTCCTCAAAGATGCTGCTTGCAGGACTTTTTATTTTTTTCCCTTCCTGCAAGCGCCCCGCCTCAGTGTAAAAGCACTCGGGCTTTCACACTGCGGTGGCTTGAGAGGCAGTTTTCAGGCACTTTTTTTTTTTTGTGCGCCTGAAAACTGCCTTTAGTGTGAAAGGGGTCTAATTTTAAAATGGTTTGTTCAGCCCAGCCCCCGGAAAAAAAAACAGCAGCTCAGGAGGAGCTGCCGTACGAACAATCGAATGTTGGTACAGAGCCCCCCCCCGCCCACTGAGAGCTGGCCTATTGGCTGAGAGCAATGATCGTAAGCTGGTCGACTGCTGGTTTACCAGCATACACGTCCAACTTGTATAGGCTGCCATACAGACGGGCCAAATGTTGGCCATTTTTTATATTGAACCGACCGGTGTCACCCGCCATTCAGCCCGTGTGTATGGGGCTTTACTGATGGAGGGGAGGAGACCCACACTGGGGACCAGTGACAATACTATATACTGTCACTGTACTAATGATGCTTGCTGGGGGTTAAATACGTGCCCAACAATGTGTGCTGATTTTTTATTTTTATTTTTTTTACTAAAGATCTCCTTGATTCTTATCCCTGCTTTGCTGAGAGATTATTCCCGCTCTACAGGGCTGTGATTTGGACACAGCCAATCAGCAGGTCTCGCCCATTAATTATTGGCTGGCACCTGCTGACTAACCCCTGCTGTGACTACAGTGTCCCCATCTTCTGATGGCTCCTCCCAGCAGGATAATGCACCATGTCACAAAGCTCCAATCGTCTCACCCCTGGACAATGAGGTCACTGGACTCCAATGGCCTCCACACTCACCACATCTCATCCAATAGAGCACCTTTGGGATGTGGTGGAACGGGAAGTTGGCGTCATGGATGTGCAGCCGACAAATCTGCAGCAACTGCGTGATGTTATGCCACTATGGAGCAAAATCTCTGAGGAACGTTCCCAACACCTTGTTGTATATATGTCATGAAGGCAAAAGGGGGGGGTCTAATTTGGTACAAGCAAGGTGGACCTAATAAAGTGGTCGGGGGGGTTCCCCTTTAGTTCATATTGGTACTTTAATGCTAAAGGTGAAATTTGAACGGTTATCCACAAAGCAGTGCATGTCCAGATCCATGTTCAGGCCTCTGGGGACAAGGGTGTCAATTTCGTGAATCCAACAGGTTTCTGTTTTTGGGGGAAGAACTCTCCAGTGTGGATTCACAACCTCAATCCCTATAAATTTAGGTGAACGAGCATCCCTATGGTGGAACTTCCTGAAGTGGGCTGATAAAGTACGGTATGTTCTTTAATGCTTATGCTATGTACTTTTTATATTTTATCCTATTTTAAACTGGTGGGCTTCCGTTGGTGATTTATAGATATTTTATAATCTCTCTTGTGTCTTCCTCCACCTAATTCCCAAGAGAAGCTGTGAAGACACATCCCCCCCCCCCCCCCCCATAGGGGTTGAGGCTTACTTTGTTTGATCCTCTACTGGTAATTAGACGGTTTCACAAAACTGGGTGGACTGGTATTGTGGTCTAAGGCTGTTTATTTACACTTAGCGGGTAAATAAGTTATTGAACACGTCACTATTTTTATAGGTAAATATATTGACATTAAATGTATCCCCCGTCCCTTCGGCCTAGTCCGTGAGGCCGGATGCTGCGGACTAGGCTGAAGCCGCAGCCTCGCCTAAAAACGCCTGTCCGCAGCTCTTTAGGACCGGCGTTGTGTCCAAAAAAAAACAACTTGATGCGAATTGTGAATCAAGGGTTTTTTTTTTAATTGCAGATTTTTTGGGGGGTGGGGGGGGGTAGTAAACCACCCAGCTCTAGTGTCCAGTATATCCTCAACAAAGTTAATCAAGCTGAGACCGGTGAGTAACCCGGGATGGTAATACAGTGAATGACCTAAACGGATAATGGTTTTTCCCGTGGGATTTTTTTTTTCAGTAGCAGCAATAAATAATATGAAACAGAATATTTTAGTAAAAAGTGGGGAATTACTTTATTCAATAGTATGGGCTCATTGTACCACTATGCGGGCATGGAAGGCGGGTGAGGCACTAAGGGCACCCCAGCCGAACTCTTGGTCTCCTCACACCCCCCTGTGGCTGAATCCCAACCTATCACAATTCCACACTATCCCCGATCCGCAGGCCTGGGCCAAGTATAAAATACTGACCCTCAAACATATCATCACCAACGGAGATCTCCCTCCCTTTCACACTTTATGTGCTAAATTCAATGTACCTGACCGAGCCCGCTTTAGATATCTCCAAATTGCACATGCCTTCAGGTGCCAATTTTTGGGCAGGCCAGTCGAACTGGCGTGCTCAGAGTTGGAATCTACTATCCGGGTGAAAGACCTGGAGAAACCCGCGTCTCAGATTTATGGATCCCTGCTGGTTGCTGCTATCCCCGAGCTGTCTTCCCTCCGCAGGAAATGGGTGGAGGACATACCGGGGCTGGACGCGGACGACTGGAGGGAGGTCTGGGATTATCCCTTCTCCCCTCTGATCTCAGCAAGGGACAAATTAGTCCAATATAAAATTGTCCACAGAGCTCACTACACGCCTCACAGGCTGCACCAGATGTCACCGGAGCATTCTCCGGAGTGCTGGCGCTGCGCCTACCGGCCAGGGGGTTTCTTCCATATTTTCTGGGCTTGCCCAGCAATTGTACAGTATTGGAGTGAAGTGCTACGGGTGATCAATAAGGCCACCGGGACTTGCGTCCCATGCGAGCCCATACACTGTTTGCTAGGACTGGTTGACCAACTGCCAATACTCAGAGCCAGAAAAACACTCATATCCCTGTTGTTGTATTATGCGCGCAAAGCCATTACAATGAATTGGAAACAATCGTCTCCCCCCTCTGTTAAATTTTGGAAAAACGTAATTCATGCCATTTTGCCCCTGTATAGAGCCACGTACTTGTCTAGAGGTTGTCCGCACAAATTTGAAAAGGTATGGAACTGTTGGTTAGATGACAGAAGCACGGCAAGTGATACAGTGACCACTGTCTAGACTTCTATTGTATCATTGAAATATCGATCTATTAACCCAAATAATGTTTCCAGGCTACCTTCCTCTAATAATAACACTTTGAAGCATGATGTATATTGAATGAACCCTCTCCCCAAGCTTGGGGTTGTAGTATAGACTAAGTTAAGTTCTTTGTTATTTGTCGCCCTGTGACGGTCTGATGCCGAAACGGGGTAATGGCCCCTGCGTGGGCAGCTGTTATGCCTAGGTGTGGGCAAAATGTGTGTATGTTTTATAAAAATTCAATAAAAAGATTTAAAAAAAATAAAAATAGTATGGGCTCATTAAAAGTCAATGATAAGGTTGTTTTTGTGAGCTCTGGTATAAATACAGGCCAAGTACATGTATAGACAATATAATACATATAAAGTATAAATGAAATCAAATATGTATATGCATGTAACAGGCAGAAAGCAAGCCCCGATGCATTTCGACCTGATTCCAGGTCTTCCTCGGGGGGGTTCTTATGCTCTAGAACAGGGATAGGCAATTGGGGGACCTCCAGCTGTTGCCAAACTACAAGTCCCATGAGGCATAGCGAGACTCTGACAGCATCAAGCATGACACCCAGAGGCAGAGGCATGATGGGACTTGTAGTTTTGCAACAGCTGGAGGTCCACTAATTGCATATCCCTGGTCTAGAAGGTATAGATGAGTAAATACATTAGTATATGACATATTGCTAAAATTATCCCTCATCAATTCTCATTAAACCTCATTAACTTGGTGTGTGTATATATACAGTAATTCATGACATCTTAATCTTCACCATAATATTATCTTAATGTCTATAGAGGGGAATGAATAGGGAGAGAAGCAATTTTATTGTATATTTACCCCTTTGAGTTACATGAGTAGACCGGAGACTTGAAAGTTCTGATTCCTCTAGCTCTCACCGCTGGTAAAGTCCCTGGAGCAGTGCTGGTGGTGTCCTCCCCCCCCCACCCCTGTGCGGGCCCCCTCCACCGACAGAGGCTGCCCTCAGGGGATCACACTTAAACTGTGGAGGCAATTGATTGCGGACTGTAGGCAGATGGGTGAACCTAAACGGATAATATCCTGATGGAAGTATCAATACAAGAGGAGGGGCAGCGAACCAACAACGGGGTCTGACCATTCCATTGGGTATTGATTCGATCGAGGCTCGACTAGTTTCATGCACCCATGTGCTTCTTCAGGAGCCAATCATATCTAATGAATAGAATGCAAAGAAAGAAAGCATCAATGATATGCTGATAATCACATACATGGTTTTTGTTTATTGGCTAATTATATTGTGGAGTGCGGCACTTACCTGGTTTTGGATGTTATTTAGGGAGTTGTATGATCACTCTTATGTGCTAGCAGTATATCTCTCTACACGCAGGGATATGCAATTAGTGGACCTCCAGCTGTTGCAAGTCCCATGAGGCACAGCAAGATTCTGACCGCCACAAGCATCATCTTTAGAAGAGACTTCCTTCTGGGACGACAGCCATGCAGACCAATTTGATGCAGTGTGCGGCGTAAGGTCTGAGCACTGACAGGCTGACCCCCCCACCCCCCCTTTCCACTTCTGCAGCAATGCTGGCAGCACTCATACGTCTATTTCCCAAAGACAACCTCTGGATATGACGCTGAGCACGTGACCTCAACTTCTTTGGAGGACCATGGCGAGGCCTGTTCTGAGGAGAACCCGTCCTGTTATACCGCTGGATGGTCTTGGCCACCGTCCTGCAGCTCAGTTTCAGGGTCTTGGCAATCTTCTTATAGCCTCGGCCATCTTTATGTAGAGCAACAATTCTTTTCTTCAGATCCTCAGAGAGTTCTTTGCCATGAGGTGCCATGTTGTACTTCCAGTGACCAGTATGAGAGAGTGAGAGCGATAACACCAAATTTATCACACCTGCTCCCCATTCACACCTGAGACCTTGTAACACTAACGAGTCACATGACACCAGGGAGGGAAAATGGCTAATTGGGCCCAATTTGGACATTTTCACTTAGGGGTGTACTCACTTTTGTTGCCAGCGGTTTAGACATTAATGGCTGTGTGTTGTTTTTTTGAGGGGAGAGGAAATTTACACCGTTATACAAGCTGTACACTCACTACTTTACATTGTAGCAAAGTGTCATTTCTTCAGTGTTGTCACATGAGAAGATTTACAGAAATGTGACGGAGGGGTGTACTTACTTTTGTGAGATACTGTAGAGCGAGGTTATGAAATTAGTGGACCTCCAGATGTTGCAAAACTATAAGTCCCATCATGCCTCTGGGTGTCATGCTTGTGGCGGTCAGAATCTTGCTGTGCCTCATGGGACTTGTAACAGCTGGAGGTGACGGAGGGGTGTACTTACTTTTTGTCAGATACTGTTCACTTTTTTTTTTTTCATTTTAATTTTTTCACTTTTTTTTTTCCCTTTTGTACATTGTTTCATCTTTTATATGTGACTTTGATGTTTTTATGTATGTGTATAGAGGTGAGTTTTGTTCGTGGTCTGGGGATGGTGATCTGTGGGGTCAGGTGAGTGTTTCACTCCTCCTCCTGGTTTCTGATTGGTCTCAAACTTTCGACTACAAAAAAAAAAAAACTTGCACACCCTGGGTGTCATTTTAGTGATGAGTAAGCAGGTTTGTGTGAAACGCGTCCAGTGAGCACCTCGGCTCGGTGTGTTCCATGTTCACACGACTAAATGGATCTTCAATAAATATTGATTTGAATTGATGGATGTGCCGCCACCCTTTGTCACGCCCCCAAAAAAAAAAATCCCCATCAGACGCACATCTAGTCGTGACCTTAAGGCCCCTTTCACACTGAGGCGTTTTTACCGCGTTTTCGCGGTAAAAATAGCGCTGTAATAACGCCTGAAATAATCCTGCCCCAGCATTCTCAATGTGAAATCTCTGAGGGCTCTCACATTGAGGCGTTTTGCTGGCTGGGCGTTGAAAAAAAATCCTGCAAACAGCTTTTTTAGAGCAACTTTAGGGCGCATAAAATAGCGCTGTAAAAACGCCTATCCCCATTGAAATGAATGGGATTCGCGGTAAAAACGCATAGGCATAAGCGTTATGTTAAATAGCGCAAACGCGGTAAAATCGTGGTAAAAACGCATAGGCGTTAGCGCTATTTTTACTGCGATCGCGGTAAAAACGCAGTAAAATCGCGGTAAAAAATGTCATTATTTTTTAGCGTTTTTTCAACGCCTCAGTGTGAAAGGGGCCTAAATGCCTCTCCTGTTTTTATCTTCTGACCTCCCTTTCTTCCTCCTTTATATTTCTATGATCCTCGTGTTTCCAGTCGGATTCTCCTGTGGCCAGGTCCTGTCTGTGTCCATCACTCCTCAATAAAGTTTTCACATGTTTTACACACGAGCCGTTGTAAGACCCGGAGCTTGCTGCACCGGTGTTCTGGGTTCACTTACCAGAGTGTCATCGTCCATACAAAAGACACCTGCGAAAGTTTTACTTGGCCTGTGTGGGGTGTGCGCTTGTGAGCCGTATATTGAATACATACCTCCATTTTCAAAAACAGAAATTTTAGGCTTTTCTTAAAATTAAGGAAAAAAATGTGTTCATCAGTTTTTGCACCAAGTGGCTTCCCTGTAGTTAAAGTGGCTGTAAACCCTCCATATCCCCAGTGAAGTGACTGGCCTCAGGTGATACAGAGATGAAACCCCTCATACACAAGTTGTACCTGTTTATCTGTAGTCTTCTTTTCTCTATACCCTGCTAAAGCACATCGTTTACAAAGCACTTTTCTGCTCCAGAAGGCAAGGGCTGTCTCGCACTGCACAGCAAAGAGCTGAGTGTAATCTGAGACCTGAGTGGAGGGAATGGGCATGCCCCCCCCGACCCCAGTTTTCTAGGGTAGTGGTTCTCAACCTCAGTCCTCAAGTACCCCTAACAGGCCGTGTTTTCCTTTTACTTTGCCCAGCTGCTTTAATTCAATGACATGATATTGGTGAGAGCGATTTTATCCAAGGGAAGTTCCCAAAACGTGGCCCGTTGGGGGGTATTTGAGGACTGAGGTTGAGAAGCACTGTCCTAGGGCAATCTGTGTGCTTGGGGGGTTTTGTCCACCAGGAATCTCTGGTGTTGGCATAGACCAGTGGTTCTCAACTCCAGTCCTCAGGGCCCACTAACAGGCCAGGTTTGCAAGATAACTGAAATGCATCACAGGTGATATAATTTTCTGCTCAGGGATTGCAGGATTTTAGTCTGCATCTCACCAAGGTAATACTTAAAATCTGGCCTGTTAGTGGGTCCTGAGGACAGGAGTTGAGAACCACTGGCTTAGACGGTCAGAAGTGAACCATGCTGATAGAGGGAGGGGAGAGCGGATAGGAGGCACATTAGATGCTTTGGAATTAAGGCAATGACACTATAGAGAGGCATATGCTTTGACCATTTTTATTTTTATTTTTATTTGGAGATATTAAATGAAAAAAGACAAAAAAAAATAACAATTTTTACTCTGTTATAAAACATATCCATTTAAAAAAAAAAAAAAAAAAATTTATGCATGCATGTTTTCTAAGTGCGAATCCCCACCAGTCTGTTGGACAGGTTAACTCCGTTGGTAAGCAGTCTGTGTTAAGAAGGTGCATTCTATGCATTAAGATAAACCCCCCCCCCAATTACTTACCTGAGCCCCCTTTAGATCCAGCGATGTTGCATGAGAAGACTCGGCTGCCTGAGACTCTCCTTCCTCATTGGCTGAGACAGCATTGGCTCCCCACTGCTGTGAAAGTCAGTGAGAAAATCAGGGGAGAGAGAGTGGGGTGGTGCCGACCCACAGTTCTTTGTCTGAATGGGGACACACGCGCTTGCGCGCCGGTGCCCCCCCCCCCCCCCCCCCTAGCAAGCTGCTTACTGTGGGGGCACTCAGCAGGAGGGAGAGGTCAGGAGCACCAACGGGGGACCTGAGAAGAGGAGGATCAGGGCTGCTCTGTGCAAAACCAATACAGAGCCGGTAGGAATAACATGTTTGTTACTTTAAAACGAAAAAAAAAAAAAAAACCTGAGACTTTAGTATCACTTTAGTACAGCTGCCGTCCGAAAATACAATTAACCACTTCCCGCCCGGCCTATAGCAAAATGACGGCCGGGCGGTGGTTGCGTTATCCTGACTGGGCGTCATATGACGTCCTGCAGGATAACAGCCGCCGCGCGCCCAGGGGGGGCGCACATCATGGCGATTGGTGGTGTCGGCGTGTCAGTCTGACACACCGATCTCGGTAAAGAGCGCTCTTTACCATGTGATCAGCCATGTCCAATCACGGCTGATCACGATGTAAACAGGAAGAGCCGTTGATCGGCTTTTCCTCACTCGCGTCTGACAGACGTGAGTAGAGGAGAGCCGATTGGCGGCTCTCCTGACAGGGGGGGGGGGGGGTTGCGCTGATTGTTTATCAGCGCAGCCCCCCCCCCCCACACGGATGCCCACACTGGACCACCAGGGAAGGGGGCAACATGTGGATGGCCAGGTATGTTCCCAATGGCCATCAACATGTAAAAAAATATGTGCAATAAATGCCAATCAGTGCCCACAAATGGGCACTGACTGGCAACATTATAGATGAAAAAAAATGTGATGCCCAGTAATGCCACCCAACAATAGCATCAGTGCCGCCTATCGGTACCAATCGGTGCCGCCATATCAGTGCCCATCATTGAAGAAGAAAACTTACTTATTTACAAAAAAAATTAACAGAAACAAAGAAAAACGTAATTTTTTTCAAAATTTTCGGTCTTTTTTTTTTGGCGCAAAAAAATAAAATCGCAGAGGTGATCAAATACCACCAAAAGAAAGCTCTATTTGTGAGAACAAAAATGATAAATTTGTTTGGGTACAGTGTGGCATGACCGCGCAATTGTCATTCAAATTAGGACAGCGCTGAAAATTGGCCTGGGTAGGAAGGTGCGTAGGTGCCCCCCCCCCCCCCCCCCGGTATTGAAGTGGTTTAAATACATTACAACACGTGACATCACTTCCGTTTTTTTTGTTTTTGTACGAGAATCTTCGTCACTTTAGTAACCTCTCCATTTTCGATACGCGACTAGTATGCAATTAAAAAAAAAACTGACAATCTGTCGTCCAATTTCCAGATTGTGTGTGTGTGTGTGTGTATGGGTATGTACGTATGTATGTACGGTATGTATGTTTTCTTAATGCTGTAAGGTGAATGTTTGTTTTGTTCTGCAAATCCTGGAAAAGGTGTGACCGTCCTCTACATCTAAACGATATAATCTGCGCTCCGAGTTTCGCTAGTCAGGGCCCAGGTGGTGTGATCCACTCTTTGGATTAAAGCGGAAGTAAACCCATCGATGTAACATTTTCAAAAAAACGTTAACGTTTCCGGCATGCCGGGAATGCCAACTGTCACATTGGTTGTGCTCTCAACCAAACTGTCAAACCATCCAATGGCTGGTGTCATAACTGATCACATGGGCAGCTTCATGGCAGTTGAAGATTAAACAGAGGCCAAGATGGCAGCTTCCTTGGCTGAAAACGATAGGAGGGTTTACTTCCACTTTAAGGCAAAGTCTAGAATCTTGCGGCTCTCCTCTGAACAGTGGGTATTCATACAACTAGAATGAAAAAGAAAAGGAGGAGGGCGCACCGACCTAGTGCATTACCGATATAAAAGTTTTATTAACCACTTGCTTACCGGGCACTTAAACCCCTCCCCCCCCCCCCCGCCCAGACCAGCTTTCAGCGCTGATGCACTTTGAATGACAATTGCGCGGTCATACAACGCTGTACACAAACTACATTTTTTTTCCCCACAAATAGAACTTTCTTTCTTTTGGTGGTATTTGATCACCTCTGCGGTTTTTATTTTTTGTTATAATTTTTTTTTTTTTAATTCTGTATTTAATTTTTTTTTTTTAATTTTGTTATAAAATTTTGCAAACGGGTAATTTTTTCTCCATTGATGTGCACTGATGGGCACCGATAAGGTGGCACTGGAGGGCATTGATAGGTGGCACTGGTGGGCACTGAGAAGTGGCATGAATAGGTGGCACTGATGGGTGGCAGTAAGTTACTCTGATAGGTGGCATTGATTGGCACCACTGGTGGGCATTGTTAGGTGGCACTCGTGGGCATTGATAGGTGGCACTGGCAGGGGGGGGTACTGACTGCACTTATGAGGCGGATGTGCCTCCTTCCTCTTCAGGAACACATAAGCCGGTGATCGGCTGTCAGCGTGAGGAGAAAAAAACTATTACCAGCTTTTGTTTACATCACGTGATCAGCTGTCATTGGCTGACAGCTGATCAGTGGCGGATCCAGGGGGGGGGGGGGGCGCAACAGGGCAATTGCCCCCCCCCCCATCTGTCACACTCACTTGCTTGCTCTGTTTTTTTTTTTTTTGCGCCTGATCTCCCGAACTTTGGGGACTCGGTACCGGTCGGACGTAGGACCCCTTGACCCCAAACTTGGCACACATATAGCCCAATGTCTCTTCTACAAGTGTGCAAAGTTTGGTGACTGGGGGACCTACGGCTGGGGAGCACTGATTTTTTAAATCCGGGCACCCCTTCCATAGACTCCAATGTTAAACGGTAATTTCTCCAGTGATTTTGCGGACCCGGTACCGGCCGGTCGTAGGTCCCCTGAACCCCAAACTTGGCACACATGTAGCCCCATGTCTTCTCTACAAGTGTGCAAAGCTTGGTGTCCGGGGGACCTACGGCCGTGGACCACTGATTTTTTTAAACCGGGCACCCCTTCAATAGACTCCAATGTTAAACGGTCATTTCTCCAGTGATTTTGCGGACCCGGTACCGGCCGGTCGTAGGTCCCTTGAACCCCAAACTTGGCACACATGTAGCCCCATGTCTCCTCTATAAGTTTGAAAAGTTTGGTGTCTGGGAGAACCGATTTTTCAAAGCCGGGCACTCCTTCCATAGACTTCCATGTTAAACATCAGTCTAGTCATGGGCACAGTGAGGCATGGGCACAGTGAGGCAAAGTGAGGCAAGTATAAGCCTAGGACACCCTAGGCTTATACTTGAGTCAATAAGTTTTCCCAGTTTTTTGGGGTAAAATTAGGTGCCTCAGGTTATATTCGGGTCGGCTTATACTCGAGTATATACAGTACTTGTTCTGCGGCTGCCTCTGAGTCTCTCTCTCAGTTTCTCACATCAGCCGATCAGCGGCGCCGAGAGAGAGACTCGTCTAATGTAGTTACGTGGCGCACTGACACGATACCAGGAGCGGAGGAGGAGGTGGGTGGAGCCTCTTCCCTGCACTCGCTGCTAACGCCTGGGCTGCTTGGCGTCTAGCAACGAGTGACGTCAGTGAGTCACGTCGGGCCGCTCTGCGGGCAGGTGCAATAGCGTGCGGCTCCACAGACGGGTAAGAAAGCGGGCGGCTCCGCTTGCGGCGCGGTTTGTTGTCGGGGGGCGGCGCGGTTCGTGGGCAGACCGTGCTGCTCAGTGTGTTGGCAGCGCAGGTGAGAGTGAGAGAGCAGGCTCAGTGTGGCAGCCGGCCAATCAGCTAGCGGGGAGCGGGGGAGCAGAGAGATGAGATCATCTCTCACCGCCCGTGCCTGCCCTGCATTCCTGCAGTGACTTCCGCCCTCACTGTGCAGGGAGCAGAGAGATTACATTATCTCTGGGAGTCTGGGACACAGCAAGAGACAACCAAAACTACACCTTAGCAGGCAAGTTAGAGACAATCCGCAAGGTGTGGCAGGCGACGTGGCAAGTGACCATCCGCAAATTGTGTCAGGTGACGTGGCAAATGACAATCTGCATCTGGTGGCAGGCAAGTGACAATCAGCAAGGTGTGTCAGGTGACGTGGCAAATGACAATCTGCATCTGGTGGCAGGCAAGTGACAATCAGCAAGGTGTGTCAGGTGACGTGGCAAATGACAATCTGCATCTGGTGGCAGGCAAGTGACAATCAGCAAGGTGTGGCAGGTGACGTGGCAAGTGACAATCCGCAAATTGTCAGGTGACGTGGCAAATGACAATCTGCATCTGGTGGCAGGCAAGTGACAATCCACAAAATGTGGCAGGTGAGGTGGCAAATGACAATCCACAACGTGTGGCAAGTGACACGCTCAGGGCTCCCACTAATTGCAGGCGACGGTGGCAAGTGACACACTCCCACTGATCCCACTGGTCCCACTGATTCTGAATTGAACTATTTAATTTCATATTACATGTAATAATAGAAATAATGTGCTTCAATCATCCTGACACCATAACAACCATGGTGCCGGGATGATTGAAGCGCCGACGCCAACCATTTCCCCGATAAATTTCCCACAAAAAAATCATTTTTTGGCAGTGCCCCTCCCGAGAAAAGACTCTGGATCCGCCCCTGCAGCTGATCATGTGGTAAGGGCCCGGGACCGGCCCCTTACTCGAATCTGTGATCACCCGAGTCTCAGTGACTCGGGTGTACACAGCGCGTGCCCCTGCAGGGGAGCGCACGAAGGGGAGGATGTCTATTGACGTCCTCCCAGCATTTGGGGGTCCGCGCTGTAGCCATCATTCGGCTATAGCACGGGCGCCAAGTGGTTAAAAGTATAAAAGCAATAATAGTTCTCACATACGAGAACATGCAAAGGCTTTTCTATCAATTGAACTGCATCCCTTGGCACCTGCAGACAGGACCTGATGACGGGAGGATCAGATGGTACCCCAAACGGCTGAATAGCTGACGCGAGTCCGCTTAGGCTCTGAAGAAAAGGGTATGCCCCTGAAACCCGTCAGCCGTTTGGGGTACCATCTGATCCTCCCGTCATCAGGTCCTGTCCGCAGGTGCCAAGGGATGCAGTTCGATTGATAGAAAAGCCTTTGCATGTTCTCGTATGTGAGAAGTATTATTGGTATTAGTATTGGTTTTATACTTTTAATAAAACTTTTATATTAGTAATGCACTAGGTCGGTGCGCCCTCCTTCTTTTCTCCTCTACATCTGACAGCTCTGCTGAATGTCACTTCTTCTCTATTTTGGAGATTTTTTTAACTCCCTTCGGGGCTCTTCCAATCTCAATGTTAGGCCAGAGGTGACCAACTCCGTGTCTTTCACCATTCACACAAACAAGGCAAAGCTGGAGAACCGGTTTCCTCCCCCGATAGACAGACAGGTGTTCCTCCAGGCTCTTCTGTCCCCTGGGTGGGCATTGTGGTCTCAGCTGTCCCAATGACACAAGACTCCGCTCTGTGTTCTTACCCTCCCCCGCCCGTCAGCAGATCTGCTGTGTCTGAATGGGGGGGAGGGGGGGGGTTCAAAAGCTGAAGAATATAAAGAGGAGGTATTTTTTTTTTTTAAATAGATTAAAAAATATATATATATATATATATATATACATACATACATACAACACTTGGGGCCGTTTCCTTCAGATGTATCTGAAATTCTCTTCTATATTGGATTGGCTGCTGTTCATGTCCAACGCCCGCTAGAGCTGCACAATTAATCGCAAATTCAACCTCGATTCTCGATTCAACCCCCCTGACGATCTCCAATGCAGAGTTTGCCGATTCTTTCATATTAAGCCCCGTACACACGGATTTTTGTCTGAACGGAGTTGGCCGGGAACACCCATAGCATACACACCACAGGACTTTTCTGCAAACTTTCCCAAAACTTCTTACAACATCACGTGGTTTTTCTGCTCTTTACCGCCACCCTTTGGTCAACTTCTGCTATTGTTGGTTGATTTTAACATTAGTTGTTTTGTCCATCGGACAAAAGTCCGATGGTTTTCTGTACACACGGTCGGACTTTGCTCCATCGGACTTTTGTTGGCCAAAATTTTGTCCGTTTGCAGACCCAACTTGTGTCCGATGAAAACAAAAAAAAAAGTTTGTCCGATGGAGCGTACACACGGTCGGATTGTTGGTCCAACTTGCTCAAAATGAAGTTTGTTGGCCAAAAGTCTGACCGTGTGTACGGGGCTTAAAGTGGTTGTAAACCCATATACATTTTTATTTTATTTTTTTGTAACCCACCTGCAAGACAAAGCTATAATGAGCTAGTATGACTAGCATACTAGCTCATTATGTACCACTTACCTTAGATCGGGGCCCTCGAAGCCGTCCGTGTCCCTCTCTCCAGCCGCAGCCATGTTACTTCCGGGTATCGCCGCTCCAGCCAATCACAGCGCCGCTCCGGTGCTGTGATTGGCCGGAGCGGTGAAGACATCACTCCGCGCATGCGCGGGAGCCGTCAAATTCGGCTAAGCCCAAGCATTGCTGGGACTTAGCCGAATTTGTGAATGGGATTAACCCCATGAATGCGCCGTTGTCTACGGCGCCTGTGATTTTAGTAAATATCTCCTAAACCGTGTAGGTTTAGAAGATATTTCTTGCACCTACAGGTAAGTCTTAAGCCCCGTACACACGGTCAGACTTTTGCCCAACAAACTTCGTTTTAAGCAAGTTGGACCAACGATCCGACCCGTGTGTACGCTCCATCCGACAAACTTTTTTCGTTTGGTTTTGGATTTCATCGGACAAAAGTTGGGTCTGCAAACGGACAAACTTTTGCCCAACAAAAGTCCGATGGAGCAAAGTCCGACCGTGTGTACAGAAAACCATCAGACTTTTGTCCGATGGACAAAACAACTAAATGTTAAAGTCAACCAACAATAGCAGAAGTTGACCAAAGGGTGGCGGTAAAGAGCAGAAAAGAGCAGAAAAAACACGTGATGTTGTAAGAAGTTTTAAGAAAGTTTGCAGAAAAGTCCTGTGGTGTGTATGCTATGGGTGTTCCCGACCAACTCCGTTCGGACAATAAATCACGGAAAAGTCAGATGGAAGTCCAACCGTGTGTACGGGGCATTAGTCTAGGCTTACCTGTAGGTGCAAGTTGCAAAAGTGGGTTTACAACCACTTTAACAAGTGGAGAGACTTCTCAGCTGTGGAAAGAAAATATCCAGTCTGCCAAGTTTTTAACATGAAACATTGTAACTAACGCTTCCTTCTTGGATCAAAGGGATAAACTTCTGTGTGTAAAGAAAAATCTGGGCAGTCTGCCAAGTTTGTAACAACATGAAACATTGTAACCAACGCTTCCTTCTTAGATCAAACTTTTGTGTGTAAGAGCCGGTTCACACTGGGGCAACACGACTTCCAGCGCGACTTTACAAGGCAACTTCGAGGCAAGGAGCACTAAATGTTTTTTTTTTTATTATTAACAAACATGTTATACTTCCCTCCACTGTGCAGCTCGTTTTGCACAGATTGGCCCCGAACCGCCTCTTCTGGGGTCCCTCGGCGGCTGTCTTAGCTGCCCCCGGAAGAACTCACCACCTTCATGCGAGCTTGCATGGTGAGGAGTTCTTGCGGGCGCGCTCCAGTGATACAGCCGGCAGCCATAGCCGCTTACTGTATCACTCGGCCCCGCCCCCCAGCGTGCCGCATCATTGGATGTGATTGACAGCAACACAAGCCAATGGCTACGCTGCTTTTAATCAACCAATGAATGAGCCGAGATGCCTGCGACTTTCGGGGGGGGGGGGGTCCGCTAAGTAATCGGGGGGGGCGCTAATCCAGAGATGTGTTTTCACCTTAATGGATAGAATGCATTAAGGTGAAAAAACTTTTGCCTTTACAACCCCTTTAAGCTCGTGCATTGTTGGTTCGCTTATCTTTTCCTTCGATTTCCCTTCTAAATGTTTTTTTCTTTGTCTGAACTTCTCACTTCCTGTTCCTCCTCAGTAAGCTGTTCTGGCTGACTAACACCCATGGATGATGGGGGGAAGCTTACTGAGGAGGAACTGGAAGTGAGAAGTTCAGACAAAGAAAAAAAACATTTAGAAGGGAAATTGAAGGAAAAGGTAAGTGAACCAACAATGCACTAGCTTAACCACTTAAGGACCACCGCACGACGATGTACGTCGACAGAATGGCACAGGCACAAGGGCGTACAGGTACGTCCCTTTTTAAGAACCTGTCCGTGGGTCACGCGCTCGCGACCTGGTCCGACGCTCCATGACCGCATCCGCGGACCTGATCGCCGCCGGTGTCCTGCGATCGGGTCACAGAGCTGAAGAACGGGGAGAGGTAGGTGTAAACAAACCTTTCCCCGTTCTTCCTAGTGGCATGTCACTGATCGTCTGTTCCCTGTCATGGGGAATGACGATCAGTGACGTCACACGCCAAGCCACGCCCCCCTTCAGTTACAATCACTCATTAGGTCACACTTAACCCCTACAGCGCCACCTAGAGATTAAACCCCTTCACTGCCAGTGTCATTTTCACAGTATTCAGTGCATTTTTATAGCACTGATCGCTGTAAAAATGACTAGTCCCAAAAAAGTGTCCGCCATAATGTCGCAGTCACGATAAAAATCGCTGATCGCCATCATTACTAGTAAAAAAAAAAATTACATAAAACCACCCCCTATTTTGTAGACGCTATAACTTTTGCGCAAACCAATCAATAAACGCTTATTGCGACTTTTATTTACCAAAAATATGTAAAAGAATACGTATCGGCCTAAACTGAGGGAAAAAAAATTTTTTTTAGATATTTTTTGGGGATATTTATTATAGTAAAAAGTACAAAATATGTAATTTTTTTTTCTAAATTGTCGCTCTGTTTTTGTTTATAGAGCAAAAAATAAAAACCGCAGAGGTGATCAAATACCACCAAAAGAAAGCTCTATTTGTGGGAAAAAAAGGTCAATTTTGTTTGGGTGCCATGTCGCACGACCGCGCAATTGTCAGTTAAAGTGACGCAGTGCCGAAATCGCAAAAAGGGGCTTGGTCATTAAGCAGCCAAAATGGTTCCGGGGCTGAAGTGGTTAAAGGAACCTATTTAGAAAATAAAAAATGAACCTTTACAACCCCTTTAAAGTCCAAATCTTTTCCTGGCACTTGTTTCTTAATTTAAAATCAATATTTTTTGCTAGAAAATCACTTGGAACCTCCAAACATTATAAATAATTTAGCAGAGACCCTAGGGAAAAAAATGGCCATTGCTGCAATATTTTATGTCACACGGTATTTGCCCAGCGGTCTTTCAAATGCAATTTTTTTGGGAAAAAATACACTTCAATTAAAAAAAAAATAACGAAACCATAAAGTTAGCCCAATTTTTTTTTTTTTGTATAATGTGAAAGAAGATGTGGTGCCGCGAGAATCGTGATCTTTATTCTAAGCAAAAATTTGTGATTCTCATTTTAGCCCAGAATGGTGCAGCTCTAAACCCCGCCCATGTCTGCTTATTGGGGCTCTCTCGGGGTGTATTTGGCTGCCCCCCCCCCTCCCAAGCCACACTATTAGAGCTGTCTAATTACAATTTTTATTTAATTTTTTATTAACATTTTAACCCCCTGACCCCTGGAAGATTTCCCACTGACACCAATGATGGGGGGGTCGCCATTCCTCCCACTGACACCAATGATGGGGGGGCGCCATTCCTCCCACTGACACCAATGATGGGGGGGGGCGCCATTCCTCCCACTGACACCAATGATGGGGGGGGCGCCATTCCTCCCACTGACACCAATGATGGGGGGGCGCCATTCCTCCCACTGACACCAATGATGGGGGGGGGCGCCATTCCTCCCACTGACACCAATGATGGGGGGGTGCCATTCCTCCCACTGACACCAATGATGGGGGGGCGCCATTCCTCCCACTGACACCAATGATGGGGGGGCGCCATTCCTCCCACTGACACCAATGATGGGGGGGCGCCATTCCTCCCACTGACACCAATGATGGGGGGGCGCCATTCCTCCCACTGACACCAATGATGGGGGGCGCCATTCCTCCCACTGACACCAATGATGGGGGGGCGCCATTCCTCCCACTGACACCAATGATGGGGGGGGCGCCATTCCTCCCACTGACACCAATGATGGGGGGGCACCATTCTTCCCACTGACACCAATGATGGGGGGCACCATTCTTCCCACTGACACCAATGATGGGGGGGCACCATTCCTCCCACTGACACCAATGATGTGGGGGCGCCATTCCTCCCACTGACACCAATGATGTGGGGGCGCCATTCCTCCCACTGACACCAATGATGGGGGGCGCCATTCCTCCCACTGACACCAATGATGTGGGGGCGCCATTCCTCCCACTGACACCAATGATGGGGGGCGCCATTCCTCCCACTGACACCAATGATGGGGGGGCACCATTCCTCCCACTGACACCAATGATGGGGGGCACCATTCCTCCCACTGACACCAATGATGTGGGGGCACCATTCCTCCCACTGACACCAATGATGGGGGGCGCCATTCCTCCCACTGACACCAATGATGGGGGGCGCCATTCCTCCCACTGACACCAATGATGGGGGGCGCCATTCCTCCCACTGACACCAATGATGGGGGGCGCCATTCCTCCCACTGACACCAATGATGGGGGGCGCCATTCCTCCCACTGACACCAATGATGGGGGGCGCCATTCCTCCCACTGACACCAATGATGGGGGGGCGCCATTCCTCCCACTGACACCAATGATGGGGGGCGCCATTCCTCCCACTGACACCAATGATGGGGGGCGCCATTCCTCCCACTGACACCAATGATGGGGGGGCGCCATTCCTCCCACTGACACCAATGATGGGGGGCGCCATTCCTCCCACTGACACCAATGATGGGGGGGCGCCATTCCTCCCACTGACACCAATGATGGGGGGGCGCCATTCCTCCCACTGACACCAATGATGGGGGGCGCCATTCCTCCCACTGACACCAATGATGGGGGGGCGCCATTCCTCCCACTGACACCAATGATGGGGGGGCGCCATTCCTCCCACTGACACCAATGATGGGGGGGCGCCATTCCTCCCACTGACACCAATGATGGGGGGGCGCCATTCCTCCCACTGACACCAATGATGGGGGGGCGCCATTCCTCCCACTGACACCAATGATGGGGGGGCACCATTCCTCCCACTGACACCAATGATGGGGGGGCGCCATTCCTCCCACTGACACCAATGATGGGGGGCGCCATTCCTCCCACTGACACCAATGATGGGAGGCGCCATTCTTCCCACTGACACCAATGATGGGGGGGCACCATTCCTCCCACTGACACCAATGATGGGGGGGCACCATTCCTCCCACTGACACCAATGATGGGGGGCACCATTCCTCCCACTGACACCAATGATGGGGGGCACCATTCCTCCCACTGACACCAATGATGGGGGGCACCATTCCTCCCACTGACACCAATGATGGGGGGCACCATTCCTCCCACTGACACCAATGATGGGGGCGCCATTCCTCCCACTGACACCAATGATGGGGGGCGCCATTCTTCCCACTGACACCAATGATGTGGGGGCACCATTCCTCCCACTGACACCAATGATGTGGGGGCACCATTCCTCCCACTGACACCAATGATGGGGGGCACCATTCCTCCCACTGACACCAATGATGGGGGGGCACCATTCCTCCCACTGACACCAATGATGGGGGGCACCATTCCTCCCACTGACACCAATGATGGGGGGGCACCATTCCTCCCACTGACACCAATGATGGGGGGCGCCATTCTTCCCACTGACACCAATGATGTGGGGGCACCATTCCTCCCACTGACACCAATGATGTGGGGGCACCATTCCTCCCACTGACACCAATAATGGGACACCATTCCTCCCACTGACACCAATGATGGGGGGCACCATTCCTCCCACTGACACCAATGATGGGGGGGCACCATTCCTCCCACTGACACCAATGATGGGGGGCTCCATTCCTCCCACTGACACCAATGATGGGGGGCACCATTCCTCCCACTGACACCAATGATGGGGGCACCATTCCTCCCACTAACACCAATAATGGGACACCATTCCTCCCACTGACACCAATGATGGGACACCATTCCCCCCACTGACACCAATGATGGGGCACCATTCCTCCCACTGACACCAATGATGGGACACCAATGATGGGACACTGACACCAATGATGGGACACCATTCCCCCCCACTGACACTAATGACGGGGCACCATTCCTCCCACTGATACTAATGATGGGGCACTATTCCTCTAATTTAAGCTCCTACTGGCTACAGTTTGCCCCCCCCCCCTTAAGCCTGAAGGACAGTAAACTGACCCTTTGCTCAAAAAGTTTTAACATCTCGGACTCAAAATACAAGGGAAAAAACTTCAGTAAACAAAGCAGGAAAATTCCAAATGAACTTGAGACCATTAGAGCCCCTTCTATCACAGTGTAAGCTCTATTACTCCTGGGTAATAATCCAAATCTTGCTACAGGCCGGATTCGGCCCACTGGGCATGGTTTGGCGATGCACTATATTACCAAAAGTATTGGGACGCCTGCCTTTACACGCACATGAACTTTAATGACATCCCAGTCTTAGTCCGGAGGGTTCAATATTGAGTTGGCCCCGCCCTTTGCAGCTATAACACCTTCAACTCTTCTGGGAAGGCCGTCCACAAGGTTTAGGAGGGTGTCTATGGGAATGTTTGACCATTCTTCCAGAAGAGCATTTGTGAGGTCAGGCACTGATGTTGGATGAGAAGGCCTGGCTCACAGTCTCCGCTCTAATTCATCCCAAAGGTGTTCTATCAGGTTGAGGCAGTGGCGTTACTGGGGGAGGGGGCCACGACCCCCCCCCCCCCCAGGTATTAACTTATAGAAAAGGCCTTCGCCGCAGCCCTCTGGTGGACTCACTCATCACTCTCGGAGGAAGACGGGGCTAGCCGACGTCAGTGATCTGACGTGACGGCCGCCGCTGTTGCTTCTGGAAGTTGTAGTCCGTGGCTGCCTGCTCAAGCTCTCTTCTCCCGGTGGGTGGAGTGCAGCCTGAGCCTAGTGAGTGAAAGGAAACTAGTACTACAACTCCCAGTCAGATCTTTCTTGGAGTTGGAGTAGGACACGTGTCTGAATCACTGGCTCGGGCTAGCCTGGGCGTGCCGCTGGCTGCAGTCGGTGCATGCAACAGAAGTTGGCTGAAGCATTGTCATCAAGCCCCCCCCCCCCTCAGGACTGGAGGAGATGGTGCAACTTGCAAGGAGGAGGACCTGTCCTGCTGAGCTGAGCCAGAGCTGAAGGACCCTAACACCCCCAGCTGACCCTCAAATGATCATCCCATCTATCTGCCCCCCCCCCCTGCTGGTAGCTGCCCAAGTGCCCATGACTTGTGGATCCTGCTGGGAGCTGGCCGCGAACCTGTGGGTCCTGCTGGCCAGTGACCTGTGGTGGGTTCTGCTGGCCATGGCCTACAGGCCAGCAAGACCCATAGGCAATGCTTCCAGCAGGATCCACAGGTCCACAGCCAGTTTCCAGCAGGACCCATAGGCTGTGGGGCTCAATATTCCGGACTAAGACTGGGATGTCATTAAAGTTCATGTATGTGTGTAAAGGCAGGTGTCCCAAAACTTTTGGTAATATAGGGTATATACACACACACAGATCATTTTTGTGTTATTGTAAGGGAAGTATAGTTATATAATTAGTGAGGTGTTGTCCTCTACTAATGCAAATTATTAATTGTTCGATTGCAAAACCAAAATAATAATAAATAAAAATCCACCCATTTAATAAGCATGTATTTCCATTTCCCTTGTTTTAGCACAGACTATAGAGATGAGCAGGGTGAAGGTGCTGAGGGTGAAGGTGCTGAGAGTGGAGGGTCCTGAAGGATGAAGGTGCTGAGGGTGGAGGGTCCTGAAGGATGAAGGTGCTGAGGGTGGAGGGTCCTGAAGGATGAAGGTGCTGAGGGTGGAGGGTCCTGAGGGTGAAGGGTGCTGAGGGTCCTGAGGATGGAGGGTGCTGAAGGTGGAGGGTGCTGAGGGTGGAAGGTCCTGAGGGTGCTGAAGGTTGAGGTGCTGAGGGTGGAGGGCGCTGAAGGTCTGGAGGGTCCTGAGGGTGGAGGGCGCTGAAGGTCTGGAGGATGCTGAGGGTAAAGGGTCCTGAGGGTGGAGGGTGACACTCATTTGTCTGGTGGTTCGGTGTTGTCTGCCTGCCTCTCCCTCCCATCCTCCATACTGATGCATGTGGTGACGCCGCACCCCATGGCAATGTCACCTTGGACACAGAGCAGCGGGGGTGGAAGGATGGCTCGCTGTCTGACCCCAATGTATTGCCTGGGGGGCCCAGATCCTGTGCAAGTCACTCAGTGAGTTCAATAATTCCTCTCCATTGGGTCCTGAGGGTGGAGGGTCCTGAGGGTCTTGAGGGTGGAGGGTCCTGATGATTGAGGGTGCTGAAGGTGGAGGGTCCGGAGGGTGCTGAGAGTGGAGGGTGCTAAAGGTGGAGGTGCTGAGGGTCATGAGGGTGGAGGGTCCTGAGGGTGAAGGGTGCGGAAGGTCTGGAGGGTGCTGAGGGTGAAGGGTGCTGAAGGTGGAGGGTCCGGCGGAGGGTGCTGAGGATTGAGGGTGAAGGGTGCTGAGGGTGGAGGGTGGAGGGTGCTGAGGGTGGAGGGTGCTGAAGGTGGAGGTGCTGAGGGTCATGAGGGTGAAGGGTCCTGAGGGTGAAGGGTGCGGAAGGTCTGGAGGGTGTTGAGGGTGAAGGGTGCTGAAGGTGGAGGGTCCGGAGGGTGCTGAGGATTGAGGGTGAAGGGTGCTGAGGGTGGAGGGTGGAGGGTGCTGAGGGTGGAGGGTGCTGAGGATGGAGGGTGCTGAGGGTGGAGGGTGGAGGGTGCTGAGGGTAGAGGGTGCTGAGGGTGGAGAGTGCTGAGGGTGGAGGGTCCTGAGGATGGAGGGTGCTGAGGGTGGAGGTTGGAGGGTGCTGAGGGTAGAGGGTCCTGAGGGTGAAGGGTGCTGAAGGTGGAGGGTCCGGAGGGTGCTGAGGATTGAGGGTGCTGAGGGTGGAGGGTGCTGAGGGTAGAGGGTCCTGAGGGTGAAGGGTGCTGAAGGTGGAGGGTCCGGAGGGTGCTGAGGATTGAGGGTGCTGAGGGTGGAGGGTGCTGAGGGTAGAGGGTCCTGAGGGTGAAGGGTGCTGAAGGTGGAGGGTCCGGAGGGTGCTGAGGATTGAGGGTGCTGAGGGTGGAGGGTGCTGAGGGTGAAGGGTGCGGAAGGTCTGGAGGGTGCTGAGGGTGAAGGGTGCTGAAGGTGGAGGGTCCGGAGGGTGCTGAGGATTGAGGGTGCTGAGGGTAGAGGGTGCTGAGGGTGGAGGGTCCTGAGGGTGGAGGGTGGAGGGTGCTGAGGGTAGAGGGTGCTGAGGGTGGAGGGTCCTGAGGGTGACACTCATTTGTCTGGTGGTTCGGTGTTGTCTGGCTGCCTCTCCCTCCCATCCTCCATACTGATGCATATGGTGACGCCGCACCCCATGGCAATGTCACCTTGGACACAGAGCAGTGGGGGTGGAAGGATGGCTCTCTGTCTGACCCCGATGTATTGCCTGGGGGGCCCAGATCCTGTGCAAGTCACTCAGTGAGTTCAATAATTCCTCTCCATTGCTGCTGAGATGATTTAGCAAATTTCAGAATACAGAAACCGAGGGAAGAAATCCAACAGCCGGGAATAAAATAATTGATGTCATAGTTACATAGTTATAGTTAATCAGGTTGAAAACAGACACAAGTCCATCCAGTTCAACCATAAAAATAAATAAGAAGAGAGAGAAGACGGGACGGTCCATCTATTCCTATTCACATTCAGGATGTGCTTCTACAGGGAGAGCCTGAGCTCCTGTGCCTGACATGATAGTAAAGAGGAGTGTCCGGTAGTTATAAGATATAAAATGGTACAAAGATTGGTGGTTATAAAATAATGCCATTTAATCTGGTTCTGGATTATGGAAATATATATTTATTATCTGTGCACATTAAACAGCTGGTTGTATCTCCCCTTCTATTCTTTATAACGCGGCAAATGAGATACAAAGTATCAGCAATAGTTTTGAGTAGAAATGTTTACCGGCAAAAAATTTGTTTTAATTTCATTGTTTTTTTGTTCTCGTTTTTCGGGTCATTCGTTATGATCGAAATTCGTTATTTCAAATAAATTGGTAACGTTGGAAAAATTTGAATTCGTTACGGTCCATTCGTTATTTTGGACAAAAAACACAAAAAAACAAGGGTGGGACTTTGTATGAAGCATGTATCCCAGGAGATAACACCAAACAATTGAATGTGGCGGGTACCTAGTCTAATAGAAGCAAAGACATTACATGAAAGCATTGCATGACAACAAGTGGCAGTCAGTATATTAATCGCATATAGAATAGAACAAAAACAATGGTGACATGGCATACCTAGTATAGTAGTCAGAATTGAATAGTACATAAAACGTGACAATTAATAGTATTAGAGTCTAATGACATAATTGGTTCAATATAAAACAGTAAAAAATAAGATTTCATTGAAGCGTGTCTCCATGGTAAAAAAAAAAATAGCTTTATACCTCATACCTGCTCCTGAAGAGTGGCAGTAGCCACGAAACGCGTTGAGCCAATAGATGCCCCCTCGCTTACATATTGCTACTGCACCACCATATTGCTACTCATACATCGATTGGATCTCACCAACCAATCATGATCGCAATCACTATGGAGATACAATTTAAGGAAACTGGTTTTGCATAATGTTTACAAGGCATTTCCCTGTTCTGCATAGTGACACAGCACAGATCATCTGCTCCCTGTGATCGTGAGCAGTGATCCATGTCGTGTCACAGGTAGCCCAGCACCCCCACAGTTAGAATCACTCCATAGGTCACACTTAACTCCTTCACTGCCAGTGTCATTTACACAGTGGACCGGGAGGGCCCGTGGATCCCAGAATCTCTTGGAAAGTATGGGATACCCTTGCTTCAGCTCCCCATGCACCTCTTATGTCTAAATCACCCTGTGTCCATTAGGGGCATAGGGTGACTGAGAAAATATATCTTGGACGGACTACTTCAAATGGGACAGTAATATTCATTAACAATATCTCTCAAGAAATATGAAGATGTTATCCCCTGTACACTGTGAGGTCTATGCACAGGAAGTAACTCCTAATATAGGCATTCCAGGATATATGTAAAGACTATTCTTGGTTTGTTTGATTCTGAACTCAACATGTTAATTGCTTAATGATGCTAATGTCATCACCCCCAGCCACCTGTCTGGCTGTTGTAATGTAAATGAGTCCCAGGCTAACTTCTAAGGATCTTTTCATTGTGGCTTACACTAATTAACCCTGCAATTGTGTGAAGGAGTTCTGTGTTGATATGTATGATAATGCATATTGTAATTTAGGAGACAGCCAGGCTGCTTCAAAGCATTAGGTAATGAGCTCATGTTAATTAGGTCTGGTGACCGGTGTATTTTCAGAGTAATATGAGCAGGATATGTATGCACCTCCTCTTTTACTGTATATAACCCTGTAGCCTCTCAATAAAGATTGTCAATCCTGCTTGAACCTCAAGACAGAGCTTAGTCTCGTTATTGGGGGGAGAATTATTTTTATGGGTCTTGTTCGCCTGACTGGAGTGTCGGTAGCTGCCTTGGTGTTCGGAAATGGAATGTCCTAAACGGCGTTAACCCCTTTCATCCACAGGGTGCCGTTACACACAGTAATCAGTGCATTTTTATAGCTATAAATGTGAATGGTCCCAAAATAATGTCAAAAGTGTCCGATGTGTCCGCCATAATGTCGCAGTCACGATAATAAAACCTGCTGTTCGCCGCCAATACTAGTAAAAAAAATAATAATACTAAAAATGCCATAAAACTATCCCCTATTTTGTAGACGCTATAACTTTTGCGCAAACCAATCAATAAACGCTTATTGCGATTTTTTTAATTTTTTTTTTTTACCAAAAATGTGTAGAAGAATACGTATCGGCCTAAACTGAGGGGAAAAAAAGTTTTTTAATATATATTGGGGATATTTATTATAGCAAAAAAGTAAAAAATATTGTTTTTTTTTTTCTAAATTGTCGCTCAGTTTTTGTTTATAGCGCAAAAAATAAAAACCGCAGAGGTGATCAAATACCACCAAAAGAAAGCTCTATTTGTGGGAAAAAAAAACCCATCAATTTTGTTTTGGTGCCACGTCACACGACAGCGCAATTGTCAGTTAAAGCGACGCAGTGCCGAATGGCAAAAAGTGCTCTTTTCAGGAAGGGGGTAAATTCTTAAGGGGCCGAAGTGGTTAATAATAATAATAATAAAAAGTAATACCTATAACATGGACGCCATCCCAGCAGTTTAGGCCCACGGTGTCGCAGTCTTTCAGCTATAGCACAGGTGCGAACAGGTAAAGATCAAGAAAAAAAAGGGGGGGGGGGAATGCAACAGGCTGCATCAAAAACGCTCTGGAACACGTCAAAAACACGCATGCAGAACGCACCCGGACTGCGTTTCTATGGAGGGAACTGCCCCTAATTCTGTTTTTTAATTAATTTATTTTTTCTGACATGTTGGTGTTCTATCTTTCACTTGGATGTTATAAGGTGCACTTAGGAGTAAATACAGCTGGATAAAACAAAAACTGTGTCTGTCTTCATTTCAGGCTGCAAAGCAACAAAATGTGATTATTTTAAAGATGGGGGGGGGGGCGATTCTTTTCTGTTCCCCGCTGTAACTTGCTGTACAGTGATGGAGGTCTGGCATCTTTACAAGCTCAGTAATGCGGTGGTGACCCTGGCGGGGGGTACGGTGACCTTGGACTGGCATTTCCTATGCCCACCATTGATCCCCAGTCTGGGTCGCCTCTTCCTCCGTCACACAGAAGTGACCTCGGTTGTCGGCATTTAATGTGAGATAATAAAATATTCATATCATCCTTCTACAGAATGGCCGAGGAGTGTGAGAACTTGTATACACTTGTGGTTACATAGTTATATATAGTTACATAGTCTCCAGTCCAAGCTGAGTGAGTGTCTACAATTCTCCCTATCCCTGTACATTGTGTCTCATTATATTATTTTTATTTAAGGTACCCATGTAATGCCACCAACCTATGCAGCGCCCCACACACACCCACATCGGTCCCTACCCTCAAGGAGCCCACAATCCAAGGCCCCAAACTCACACCCTCATACTAGGGCCAATTTTGGACAGAAGCCAATTAACCTCCCAGCATTTCTTGCAATTGTGGGAGGAAACCGGAGTACCCGGAGGAAACCCACGCAAACACAGGGAGAACATGCAAACTCCAGGCAGATGGTGGCGGGATTCGAACCAGCGACCCTTTTTACTGCTAGGTGAGAGTGCCGCCCACTACACCACTGTGCCACCCAATTACATATAGTTATAGATACTGTATTTATTGGCGTATAACACTCACTTTTTTACCCTGAAAATAGGGGGTAAACTGTGCCTGCAGGGGGCTGTGGTAAGTTTTTTTTTCCTGAAACTTCCCTCTTAAAGTTAGGGTGCGTGTTATACGCCGATAAATACGGTAGTTACACATAGTTACATTACATATTAGTTACATATAGATACATAGTTATATACAGTTACACATAGTTACATATACTGTATATACTCGAGTATAAGCCGAGGCACCTAATTTTACCACAAAAAACTGGGAAAACTTATTGACTCGAGTATAAGCCTAGGGTGTCCATCTGCATGCCTCACTGTGCCCATGACTAGACTGATGTTTAACATGGGAGTCTATTGAAGCAGTTCCCAGCTTTGAAAAATCGGTGCTCCCCGGCCGTAGGTTCTCCAGACAAAAAACTTTGCACACTTATAGAGGAGAAATGGGGATACATGTGCGCCAAGTTTCGGGTCCAGGGGACCTACGACCGGCTGGTACCGGGTCCACAAAGTCACCAGAGAAATTACCGTTTAACATGAGAGTCTATGGAAGGGGTGCCCGGTTTGAAAAATCAGTGCTCCCCGGCCGTAGGTTCCCTAGACAACAAACTTTGCACACTTGTAGATGAAGAGTGGGGCTACATGTGTGCTAAGTTTGGGGTCCAGGGGACCTACGGCCGGCTGGTACCGGGTCCCCAAATTCCAGGAGATCAGGCGCAAAAAGGTGACTCGAGTATAAGCCGAGGGGGGCATTTTCAGCACAAACAAATGTGCTGAAAAACTCGGCTTATACTCGAGTATATACAGATCAGCAGCATTTGTCGCCCGCAACTCCTTCCCCAATACAGTGGAACCTCGGATTATGAGTATAATCCGTTCCTGGAGAATGCTTGTAATCCAAAGCTCTCGCATATCAAAGTGAGTTTCCCCATTGAAGTCAATGGAAACGAAAATCATTTGTTCCGCATTGCCTTCAATGGCATGCAATACCACATGCGGCCAGAGGCAGGGGGCGCCAGAGAGCCCCGGAAGCAGCTGGAAAGGCCCGAGCACAGCTCGGCTGACCTCGGCAAGGCTCGGAAACGTAGTATTTCCAAGTCTTTCCGAGCATTTCCGAACGGCGCCAATCGGCTACGATTGGCACCCCCCCCCCCCCCCCATCTCAGACCAAACGCGGTACTGCACACCGTTTTGGTCTGAATCCTGCTCGTTTTTGTGAGACAACACTTGCAAATCGAGTTTTCCAAATACAGTGCTTGTATTGCGAAACGCTCGTTAACCGCGTTACTTGCAATCCGAGGTTCCACTTCCACAGACCTCAGTCGGATGTGTAGCCATGCCGTTGCAGCAATCCCCTGCTTTGTGGCCGCGGCAGGAATTATACCAGCCCCCCCCCCAGTCGTTTTTTTTTCAGCAGGCACTGCCGTGACCTATATAAGTGAACGGGACTGTGCTGCAACCTCTTGTAACACACGCAGCTGCGGCTCGGTGGTGCAGCATTTAGGGGGTTAAAACAGGCACTGAGGAGGTGTAAAACAAGCCCTAGGGCTAGGCGCACACTGTGCGAGTGCCGGAATCGCAGCTGTCCCCACATGCTGATAGGAGGAGAGAGCAGAGTGACAGAGAGATGAGCTCATCGCTGTGCTGCTTCTCCTTTCACTGTCCCGGTTGGAGGGACAGCCTGGGCTCAGAGGAAGTGGTTGCTCATCACACTGAGGACTGCAGGGGGGGGGGGGTCTCTGGATTGAAGGTAAATATTGCACCAAAAGCTGGTTTTATTATTTATCTTTTGACGGGCTGTTGATTTTTCTCTTTTTTTTTATTATCTGGAGTTCTGCTTTAAGTAATGGCGGCATCCAGGGCAGGGAAGGTCCCCTTTACCAGGACGCTCCCATGCAGCATGCGCTGCTCCTTTCCCGGCTGCCATGGAAACCGTCCCAGCTGGAAGACGCTGATACTGAATTGTGGTTGGAGGTCATCGCTACCGTGTAACAAAACATAGAAAAGAAACGCGCCCTTAAAAGGAAGTTGATGGAAGAGATTCGGATCCTCATGAAATATTCAGCAATGTGCCGGTCTGAATACTAAGAGAAGAGTGTCCGTCCGGAATAACCTCCTCCTGCCCGGTGTGCAGCCACAATGTACTCCCCTCCTTCTACAAACTATGGGAGGGCAGCGACCAATCCAATCCCAGGTCCCATTTATAAATGTTCTGACAAAACGAAAGGCAGGATCTTACTGGTTATCATGTTACTGGGACACCGACCATGAAAACCCCTCCTGACTTTTCATCTTCTGGCTTCACTTCCTAAAGCAATCATTGGCCTGAAACATGCCTGCAGCCGGCGAATGCAAAACACCCCCCTTAACCCTTTCACAATCCGGTGTTTTGCATTTTTCTGCACACATTTTAGGTCTGAAGATTAGTCAAAACCCCCCAAACATTGGCTTGGACAAAAACAACCAATTTAGAGTAAACTGAAGGCTGGAAAGTGGGAGGTCTGGGGAACAACCACCATTACCACCCCCCACTCCCCCTTATATCCTCCCCTACCCCTGACCTGCCATTTTCTTTACTTTCTTGTGCTAAGATTTGTACCCTTATGTACCTGTAGCACTTAGGGTGCCCACGTGTCCCGGATTGCCCGGGACTGTCCCGCAATTGACATGTCTGTCCTGGGTCCTGGGCAGCTTCATTCCGGGACAATACAATGTCCCGGAATGAAACAGAGGACACAGCCACCCCCTACTAACTAATAACTACATTTCCGGAACTGGTTGCTAGGGCCGGCGCTGCCTGGCGTCTTGTAACCAGTGACAATTTACTCTCAGACAGTGAGACCGGGAGCGAGGCCTGCGCCTAGTGCAGCACTGCTGTCCCCACCCACTTCGGCAACTCCTCCTTCTCCGGCACCCAGCGGCAAGCAGCAGAGACTGGTGTGATCTTCACTCTCCAGATAGTGACGCCACTCCTTTCCTTCTACGCATGTGGCTCATGCAGAGGGAGTGACAGCAGCACTGCATCTGGTGGCAGGCTATGGGTGGCAAGCGGCACTGCATCTGGTGGCAGGCTATGGGTGGCAAGCGGCACTGCATCTGGTGGCAAGTGGCACATTCACCTGACAAATAACCCACCGCCAAACAAATTCCCCATCACCCCCGAGACTACATTTCCCCCGTCCCCTCTCATCTTTTTTTGGGGGAAGGTGAAAGAGGGGGTGTGTCCCTGAATGGAAGTTTGGAAATGTGGTCACCCTAGTAGCACTACTCCCGTAGGAGCTTCTGGTTTTTGGGTCAATGCACGTTACCCCACCATTCTTTGTCTAGGGGATGAGAATCTATACACTTCAGGAGAAACCTCAATGTCCACACAAGTTATAAATCCTTTTTCTTTGCTTTTATTTCACACCAACTTGCTGGGAAAAAGGACGGAGTGTCGGGGGAAGTTCAGGCACGGGGTGCAGACCACTGAGGAACTTTTAAGTTTCAAAACGACACCAAACAAAGTACACTCACCACTTTCCTTCGAGTGGAAGTTGCTCACCCGGATAGACCTCTCTCACCGGCCCAGCAGCCGGGGTGGAGCACGGACCCAAAGTCTCTGCCACAGACTTGATGAAAGTAGAACAGGTAGACAATCCTCTGCCACAGGATTGGGCGATGTGGACAAATTGTAACTTGGTCCTCCGCCAAAGGATTTAGCAAGTGTTCAGCTGAGCAGTACGAGAGCCTTTAAGCCGGACCGGCGATACTGCAGGGTAGCATTTGGCTAGGGTGTATCCTCCAATAGAGTCACCTGGGCCTCCTCCCAGGATACCAGCCTTCCGCTGGGTTCTCTCCAGGACGGGTCCTCCCCTGGTTCCTCCATTTAGTGGCTTCTTCCCTCAGGACAGACAGCACAGGACCACCCCCGAGCCGTAGGCCCCAGACTGGACATCTGGGCCTACTTTGTAGGTGCACAGCCTAAGGCCAGCAGGCCCAGAGGCGGGAAAACGAGACAGGCAGTGACACACGCCTTGGGCCAGGAGGGCCACATGGCAAAACGAGCCATGGGATATAATAGACGTCTATGGCAAAGTGCAGCTAACCAGCGGGAAAACCACAGATACACTGCGCCGCAATAGACAGCAGACCATCAGTGTAAAAGCAGCCTTAGGCCCCTTTCACATGATCGGTCCGACCCCAATCAGACCCAATATTCACCTCTATGGAGCAGCAGATGTAAACAGACTTTTGTCTGTTTACACCTGCCTACCTCCAATCCGATCTGCTAAAAAAAAAAAACTGAAGTGGATCTGCCCCCTTCTATCTGATTGGATCGGAGGGCCCATAGAGTAGATTGGGCTGTGTTTGTGTCTGCTTTGCATATGCAGACTGGACACAGACCTGTCATCTGCCCACTCTGCTCATTGTGGCCCGCTACTGGTTATAAGTCGCTTAAGTGGCCCTCGGACTTCAAAAGGTTGGGCACCCTTGGTTTAAGATGATGATGACCTGGCAGTTGGGTGGCCCCAATGACATGGTGATGTAACAAACATATGGGTGATCCAACCAATGTGACTTTGGGTAATAGGGTTCCTGGTCTGTACCCCTTAGTATCGGTTAAGATGATGATGACCTGGCAGTTGGGTGGCCCCAATGACATGGTACCGGTTAAGATGACGATGACCTGGCAGTTGGGTGGCGCCAATGACATGGTACCGGTTAAGATGACGATGACCTGGCAGTTGGGTGGCCCCAATGACACGGTACCGGTTAAGATGACGATGACCTGGCAGTTGGGTGGCCCCAATGACACGGTACCGGTTAAGATGACGATGTCCTGGCAGTTGGGTGGCCCCAATGACACGGTACCGGTTAAGATGATGATGACCTGGCAGTTGGGTGGCCCCAATGACACGGTACCGGTTAAGATGATGATGACCTGGCAGTTGGGTGGCCCCAATGACACGGTACCGGTTAAGATGGCGATGACCTGGCAGTTGGGTGGCCCCAATGACACGGTACCGGTTAAGATGACGATGACCTGGCAGTTGGGTGGCCCCAATGACACGGTACCGGTTAGGATGACGATGACCTGGCAGTTGGGTGGCCCCAATGACACGGTACCGGTTAAGATGGCGATGACCTGGCAGTTGGGTGGCCCCAATGACACGGTACCGGCTAGGATGACGATGACCTGGCAGTTGGGTGGCCCCAATGACACGGTACCGGTTAAGATGACGATGACCTGGCAGTTGGGTGGCCCCAATGACACAGTACCGGTTAAGATGATGATGACCTGGCAGTTGGGTGGCCCCAATGACACGGTACCGGTTAAGATGATGATGACCTGGCAGTTGGGTGGCCCCAATGACACGGTACCGGTTAAGATGGCGATGACCTGGCAGTTGGGTGGCCCCAATGACACGGTACCGGTTAAGATGACGATGACCTGGCAGTTGGGTGGCCCCAATGACACGGTACCGGTTAGGATGACGATGACCTGGCAGTTGGGTGGCCCCAATGACACGGTACCGGTTAAGATGACGATGACCTGGCAGTTGGGTGGCCCCAATGACACGGTACCGGCTAGGATGACGATGACCTGGCAGTTGGGTGGCCCCAATGACACGGTACCGGTTAAGATGACGATGACCTGGCAGTTGGGTGGCCCCAATGACACGGTACCGGTTAGGATGACGATGACCTGGCAGTTGGGTGGCCCCAATGACACGGTACCGGTTAGGATGACGATGACCTGGCAGTTGGGTGGCCCCAATGACATGGTACCGGTTAAGATGACGATGACCTGGCAGTTGGGTGGCCCCAATGACATGGTGATCTACCAAATGTATGAGTGATCTTATGAACGGCCAACGCCTGGTCTCTTGCTGTCGTTGTTTTCAGCCATTGTTTTGTAACTTGTAAAACTTTAATTAAACTTTATCTAAACAGAAAACTTGATATCTTCAGGGGAGGAAATCAGAAAGGCCAAGCGGGATTCAGAAGTGCCTGTGGTGCTATTTTCGGCTCTATCACTATACGAAACTCGCCTCATCGCAGCCCCACAGTGTGAAGACCCGCCGATCGCAGGAAACAAAATATATACACAAGCTGAGGGTTCCTGTGAACCGGAGAACCCGGACCATGTGTCCCTGTCCTTCTACAAGTGACCTCTGCACCTGTCCCCCCCTCCCCCCCCCCCCCGCAGTGTCACCTCCCTGACCCAGCAGCTCCGGGTCCCGCTATGACACCGCTGGCACTCCAACTCCTCCAACTTGTCTGACCTTTATGTAAAGGTCGAACCCACGGCCGGCGCTATTTTAAGACGCTGCCCTTCAAACACCCGCGTTCCTTCGGAGACGCCGAGAATAGCGACAGGCTCCTTTGGAGAGGTCACATTGGAACATAAGGGAGATAAAGAGACGCCGGGCAGCAGAATGTTCTTCCGAGGGGTTCCCGGTGACTATGGATCTGCTCTGCAGCGCAGGAACGCCGATTTCCCATGGGCGCTGATAGCGCTATTCTTCAGAATCTACCATTGCTGCCTATTATTATTATTTTTAATAATTGTAACATTGTATGCAATAAAAAAATAAAACGTAAGGCTCATTCACACGACTGATTTGCTGCACTGCCCGTTCCCACAGCGCGCGGCAACCCCTTCACGCCATGTAGTATATTGGCGCCGCCATTCATTATAATGGGAACCGCCTGTCACTGAGGGGTTCCATGATGGAAGAAATAATGGGGCCGGTCTGGTAACAATATACGCTGCAGTGCGTTGGGCGCCCATTGGAAACGCGTTGACTACTTTAATGCAACGCACATGAAAGTGAACCGCAACCCGAAAAGTGAAGATTTTCCACATTATATCCTATAAATCGCTAATAATCCCAAAACCAGATTTTTGTCATATTGCAGCTTTCCAACCATAAGATGTGACCGCCGCTTTCGTTTTCTTTTTAGGGATTCCCCCCCCCCTCTGCTTTTATACTGGAGATCTGGCCAGTAACACACCTCCTGTATTAGAGCGCCCCCGCCCCCCTAATCCCCCTCCCCCTCCACACACACACACACACACACACACCACACACACTCTGGAGGAATGAGAACAGGAGGCACAGCAGACAGAAGCATTGTCAGCCTGGGGGAGGGGAGGAGGGGGTATAATATAATAGCAGATATAAATATGATAACAACTTGAAGGAAAATCTCCATCTCACACTCTATCACTTACAGTAGCTTTTTTTTTTTTACTTTTTTTTGGGATAAAGATTTTATGTGAATAAATGTCTCATTTGTGTGTAAACTGATCCATTCTGCTGGAGAGCCGTGCTTCTGGAAAAGCAACAGACTTAAGAGAGAAAAGAAAGGAAAGAAAAGCTAAAAAATAAAATGAACCTAATAAAGGGGGTCCAACCCGCTACTAGCAAGGGGGGCCTAATAAAGGGGGTCCAACCCGCTACTAGTAAGGGGGACCTAATAAAGGGGGTCCAACCCGCTACTAGCAAGGGGGACCTAATAAAGGGGGTCCAACCCGCTACTAGCAAGGGGGACCTAATAAAGGGGGTCCAACCCGCTACTAGCAAGGGGGGCCTAATAAAGGGGGTCCAACCCGCTACTAGCAAGGGGGGCCTAATAAAGGGAGTCCAACCCACTACTAGCAAGGGGGGCCTAATAAAGGGAGTCCAACCCACTACTAGCAGGGGGACCTAATAAAGGGGGTCCAACCCGCTACTAGCAAGGGGGACCTAATAAAGGGGGTCCAACACACTACTAGCAGGGGGACCTAATAAAGGGGGTCCAACCCGCTACTAGCAAGGGGGACCTAATAAAGGGGGTCCAACACACTACTAGCAGGGGGACCTAATAAAGGGGGTCCAACCCGCTACTAGCAAGGGGGCCTAATAAAGGGGGTCCAACCCGCTACTAGCAAGGGGGGCCTAATAAAGGGGGTCCAACCCGCTACTAGCAAGGGGGACCTAATAAAGGGGGTCCAACCCGCTACTAGCAAGGGGGCCTAATAAAGGGGGTCCAACACACTACTAGCAGGGGGACCTAATAAAGGGGGTCCAACCCGCTACTAGCAAGGGGGACCTAATAAAGGGGGTCCAACCCGCTACTAGCAAGGGGGACCTAATAAAGGGGGTCCAACCCGCTACTAGCAAGGGGGACCTAATAAAGGGGGTCCAACCCGCTACTAGCAAGGGGGACCTAATAAAGGGGGTCCAACCCGCTACTAGCAAGGGGGACCTAATAAAGGGGGTCCAACCAGCTACTAGCAAGGGGGACCTAATAAAGGGGGTCCAACACACTACTAGCAGGGGGGACCTAATAAAGGGGGTCCAACCCGCTACTAGCAAGGGGGACCTAATAAAGGGGGTCCAACACACTACTAGCAGGGGGACCTAATAAAGGGGGTCCAACCCGCTACTAGCAAGGGGGACCTAATAAAGGGGGTCCAACCAGCTACTAGCAAGAGGGACATAATAAAAGGGGTCCAACCCGCTACTAGCAAGTGGGGCCTAATAAAGGGGGTCCAACCCGCTACTAGCAAGGGGGACCTAATAAAGGGGGTCCAACCCGCTACTAGCAAGGGGGCCTAATAAAGGGGGTCCAACCCGCTACTAGCAAGGGGGCCTAATAAAGGGGGTCCAACCCACTACTAGCAAGGGGCCTAATAAAGGGGGTCCAACCCGCTACTAGCAAGGGGGACCTAATAAAGGGAGTCCAACCCACTACTAGCAAGGGGGCCTAATAAAGGGGGTCAAGCCGCTACTAGCAAGGGGGACCTAATAAAGGGAGCCCAACCCACTACTAGCAAGGGGGACCTAATAAAGGGGGGTCCAACCCGCTACTAGCAAGGGGGCCTAATAAAGGGGGTCCAACCCGCTACTAGCAAGGGGGACCTAATAAAGGGGGTCCAACCCGCTACTAGTAAGGGGGACCTAATAAAGGGGGTCCAACCCGCTACTAGCAAGGGGGGCCTAATAAAGGGGGTCCAGCCCGCTACTAGCAAGGGGGACCTAATAAAGGGGGTCCAACCCACTACTAGCAAGGGGCCTAATAAAGGGGGTCCAACCCGCTACTAGCAAGGGGGACCTAATAAAGGGAGTCCAACCCACTACTAGCAAGGGGGCCTAATAAAGGGGGTCAAGCCGCTACTAGCAAGGGGGACCTAATAAAGGGAGCCCAACCCACTACTAGCAAGGGGGACCTAATAAAGGGGGTCCAACCCGCTACTAGCAAGGGGGCCTAATAAAGGGGGTCCAACCCGCTACTAGCAAGGGGGACCTAATAAAGGGGGTCCAACCCGCTACTAGTAAGGGGGACCTAATAAAGGGGGTCCAACCCGCTACTAGCAAGGGGGGCCTAATAAAGGGGGTCCAGCCCGCTACTAGCAAGGGGGGCCTAATAAAGGGGGTCCAACCCGCTACTAGTAGCAAGGGGGTCATATTAAAGGGGATGGTGAGTGTCGGGTATGATACTCTGATGTCGCCATCAGGAAACCCGTCATGCCACGCAGCCATCACTGGGGTGCATGTAGGAAGGCAGTTGGTGCAAACAAGCTGCAGGAGATCTGCAGAAACATAGAAGAGTGATGGCAGAAAAAGACCAAGTGCTCCATCGAGTCTGCTCCGTTTTTTTTACATTATTTTTTAGTGTTTTTTCGTATCTCAGCAATGAAGGGAAGAGTGTTATAATACACGGCACTTTAGCAAAAGAAAATGAAATTCGGACAGATTTTGCGCAATTTTTTTTTTTTGTATTCTCTGTTTTGCATTTATTTTTATATCATTATTTGGGTAATATTTGTTTTGAAGGAAAGAATGGAAGTGCGGATGAAGGGTTAACCATTGCAGTCCCGGGATTAGCGGAATAATAAGTATAAAGGTAATAAGCTGCGCACAGCGAAGGATTATTATAATCCGGGAAGGGTTGCCGGGTTGCTTTCCTCGAGTGATTGTATACAACATGGAGAGTATTGGAAACCCAACGCCGTATTATCGGTCACATCACTTCGGAGGCTGAGCCATATGTCATTTTTCTGCCCCTCCCCCAACCCCCCTACACCACTATTATTGGGCTGTCCCATAAACCAGCACTGGTAGGGACATAAAACATAATACTTGTAATATATAGAATTGTCCCCTCCATAGTGTACAATATAATGATGTATTATAATAATATAAAAAAAAATATATATATATATATATATATATATAATAATACAAGTTGCCGCCGATTTGGCATGCGATTTGACGTGTGAACCAGGCGTAATACGGATTGGTTTTGCGAGGCGACTGACAGGCGTCTGGGAGGAGATCTGTCGTCTCCTCACCGTCTGCTTTATCCCTGAAAAGTCCAAACCGCAACCCGCCGGCATTACGTATAGTCGCAGCGCGGCCCTCGTTTGCGTATTTGTCGGCGGTGCTGCCCGCCAAACATAACATGGCGTATCATTTTTGCCACATTCACTCATCCGGCAATGGCCACCGTCCCCGTCCATATTGTCGCCGATGCGCTTCACATAGTTACATAGGTAGTCAGGTTGAAAAAAGACACAAGTCCATCCAGCACAACCACGTGGCCGGAAAACAAAGTCGGGCAATTGTTGCATTCAGCATGCGATCCGTAGAAGCCAATGGAATGAGGCCACACCGCGACACGGCGGCGAGGGATCTCAGTGTGTGTCGTCCCTCTTCAGACCGACATGCAGGAGGCGGCGAATCATCTCCTCATCGCCTGCTAATGGCTGACAGAGCGTCCCGTCCGCGGAGAACGCGTCACCAGCTGGTGTTCCTGCGGAAGGACTGGAAGGGGTTAATGGGAAGGCGTGTTGCTCAGCAGGGAAGCGCGCGGCATTAGGACAAGGTCACATGAATGGAGATTGAACGCTCTCCGCTCGCTCTTCAGACCTGAAGGACGTTATCTCTGCACAGGATGGAGGAAAACCATTACGGCTATATTTAGCCGCCGCATGTTAAAGCCGAACTCCGGGGAGACACAAGAGACGCCAACCAATGCCGCTCTGCGATCGCTGAGGCTCCAGTCACTCTGCGCCATGTGGAATCTCGGGCAGGATCAAAAATTCCAAAACGCACAGCAATCGCAACGCACGTTTCGGTACCATTGCCCTAAAGGCCCGGTTGACACGTGTGCGATTTCATACCGAATGCGATGCGTCAAAAACACTTTGAATTCGCATGTCATCCCTTAAGTCATTGTTTTCAATGACGGTCGTTCACATACATGCGTTGCGATTCCTCAACGAATGTGATGCGATAAAAAAAAGGGGTCTTGTCCGGTTTTACTGCGTTGCGTTGCGAATTTAGTCTCCATAGACATGAGTGTAAATCGTTCTGGAATCGCAATGATGGTTCACATATGTGCGAATTCCACCACACGATTCTCCACAAAAAACAGAAAGTTAACACCTTTTTTTTTTTTTACACTTTGATTCCATTGGCTAGAACATTATCGCAGCTACGTCCCACTCCTGAAAATCGCGGTAAAATTCGCACCTCAGAATGGACAAAAAACAGACCAAATTCACAACGCATCAGTGTGAACCCGGCCTCAATATCACCCCAAATGTGATGCGATTCGGCTGCGTCTGTCACGTGGCAATCACAGCAAACCGCACTGTGAAGCTTATCGCCTGAAAAGCAGCGGGAGGGTTTCTTTTTTTTCGGGCCACAAGTGTGCACAGGGCAGCCCATTTAAGTGAAAGGACTGTCCATATGTGACATCCAAAATCGCGTTAGAAGCGCCTAATCACAAGCGGGAACGCTATGCAAAAGTGTAAATGCGGCTTAATATGTCATATATGTACTTTATTGCACAAAATGCGGACTGATATCAGACTTTTTTACAAATATTTTTTATTAAAAGGTTTTCTAATTTTGTAACATACATACATGATACATACATGATATATACATACATACCTGATACATACATGATACATACATTGTACATACCTGATAGATGCATACATACATGATACATACATACCTGATACATACATGATACATACATTGTACATACCTGATAGATACATACATACATGATACATACATACCTGATACATACATGATACATACATTGTACATACCTGATAGATACATACTGTGACAGCAGGAAGGTAAAGTCACCTGGTTGCATCCAGGGGGGTAGATATATTTCTCCCAGATTCAGGCTTTATGCTGACTTATACAACTAGGGTGGAGAGTTGTATAAGCCCAGCTGAGGCTAGTGGGCTCATGGATGACTCATACCTCTAGGGAGAGGGCTGGGCGTCGTGCAGGCAGGGAGTTGATGAGACCAGCTGAAGCCTGTCAGTTCGTTTAAGGCCTCTATAAAAACTCCCAGATTCATTAGGTGTTTGCTCATGCCTGGACCCAGACCTGTGTGGACTGTCTAGGGAGAGTGAACCCCTGTGCGGTGAGGCAAAGCCTGTGTGGCTATTTGTTTGGACTTTTACTAAACCAGGGACTTAGGGACTAGGACAGCACCAGGCTGATCCCAGTTGTTAGTTTAGGAAACCTGCATGTTTAGTCAGAGGTCAAACTGACCAGGATTTATTTTGTTTATGTTTCTTTTTGGCTTTGCTGTGTTTTTGTCACTGTACATAGAGAAATAAACCGCACCTTTTGATTTTGAAAACCACAACCTCCGTCTGCTGGCCCTGTTTTTGTGTGGGGAGCCCAACCAGGGGGTCACACACACCCGCTACTGAGTTAACCCCCTCACAGTTGGTGGAGAACCAGTGGCAGTTTTTTTTAAGCCAGCATGGAGGAGATACTGAAACAGCTGGCTCTAGCAAATGCCAATCAACAGCAGACAAATGCAGGTTTACAAAGGAGCCTTGCAGCCCAGCAGCAAGCTCATCAACAAGCCCAGCAGCAATCTGAAGCCCGCTTCATAGACCTGTTACAGAAGCAAGAGCAGAGACTACAACAAATGGAAGCAGTAATGCAGCAACGTCCGCAGACCAGTGAGGAAAGCCGTCCCACTAATACCGCGTCCTTTGGGGTGAGTCGTTTATTGACAAAAATGACTGGAGAGGATGATCCAGAGGTATTTTTGACCACATTTGAAAGGACTGCTGAAAGAGAAAAGTGGCCTGAGGAGCAGTGGGCTGGACTGGTGGCTCCTCTGTTAACTGGTGAATCGCAGAAAGCTTACTATGACCTAGAGCCTGACCAAGCAAAAGACTATGTGATGCTAAAAGCTGAAATATTGGCAAGGCTGGGTGTCACCCTGGCTGTCCGGGCTCAGCGTGTGCATAACTGGACTTTCCAGCTTGGAAAACCCCCCAGGTCTCAAATGTATGATCTCATTCACCTGAGCAGGAAGTGGCTACAGCCAGAGACTTTGTCCGCACCAGAGATTGTGGAACGTGTTGTAATGGATCGGTTTTTGAGAGCTCTTCCTACTGCCATCCAAAAGTGGGTAAGCCATGGAGACCCAGAGACGGCCGATGGTCTTGTGGATCGTGTGGAGAAATACTTGGCTACAGAGAACCTGACGGCCTCTTCCAGAGACTCTCGGACTTTCCACCCTAAGACCAGACCATCCCCAGGGGCGGATAAGAGGATTCCAAGGGGTGAGGGTGGAGAGAGTGAGAGGGTGGGAGCTCTACCCCAAGTTTGGCGAGAACAGCCTGGGAAATCAGCGGCTCAAGAGGCGGCAAGAAGGATCGTTTGCTACCGCTGCCGGCAAGCGGGACATATTGCAGCAAATTGCCCGGTTGTGGAGGAACCCATGCAATGTGACTTTCTGACGGACAGACGTCAGTCGCTGTGTGCGACAGTCGCATGCACTGCCATTCGGGGAACTGAGAAACATTTATGCAAAATGTGTATTAATGGTAGAAATGTTGTGGTATTACTGGATTCAGGTAGCCTTGTGACCCTGATAAAGGCTGAATTAGTTAAAACAGAGGTCTCTGGGAATAGCAAGGTAGCTGTTATTTGTGTGCATGGGGACACCCGAGAGTATCCAGTGACTACAGTGTGTTTCGAGACCCCCAAAGGTACCCTCTCTCATCCAGTGGGGTTAGTATCTCAATTACCGCATGATGCCATTGTGGGAAGAGATTTTCCGAAGTTCTGGGAACTGTGGGATGATCCTGAGCCCCCCACTGGTGCCCCTGTGTACCAGGAATGTGATAGCCAGAACTCCTCTGAGAGTGGTGAGGACTCTCCAGAATTTCCCTTGTCAGTATTGGCAGGGGAGACTCAAGAAACTGGAGAGGAGCCCACCTCCTCAGACGAAAACCTACCGTCTGTGGAGTTTTCTGATCTGGAGGTTCACAGGGAAAATTTTGCCACAGAACAGTTAAAAGACCCCGCCCTAATAAAGGCACGGGAAAACGTAGTGGAAATAGATGGCGAGTTAGTGAACCCAGATAATACCTGCACTTACCCATACTTCAGCGTAGAGAAGGACCTACTGTATCGGGTGGCAAAAAGGGCAGAAGAAACCGTTGAGCAGCTTGTGGTGCCCAAACCTTACAGGAAGTTGGTGTTGGAGTTGGCCCATGGGCACATTCTTGGAGGTCATCTGGGGACAGAGAAAACCCGAGAGAGGGTATTACAGAGATTCTATTGGCCTGGGGTGATGAAGGACATAGAAAATTATTGTTCCTCCTGCCCTGTGTGTCAGAGGTCGGCCCCGATGCCACATTTCCGTAGCCCGCTGGTCCCTCTACCCATCATTGAGGTCCCGTTTGAGAGAATCGCAATGGATTTGGTAGGTCCTATAATCAAGTCCGCTAGGGGGCACCAGTACATATTGGTTATAATTGACTATGCCACCCGTTATCCAGAAGCGATCCCTCTCAGAAATACCTCGGCCAAAACCATAGCCAAAGAGCTATCTCTTGTTTTTAGCCGGGTGGGTATTTGTAAAGAACTGCTTACGGACCAAGGTACACCCTTTATGTCCCGGGTTATGAAAGAGCTGTGTAAATTGTTCAAAGTGACGCAATTGCGTACATCTGTGTATCACCCCCAAACCGATGGGCTGGTTGAAAGATTCAACAAAACCCTAAAACAAATGTTGAAGAAAGTGGTGGATAGAGATGGAAAGGATTGGGACTGTCTACTTCCTTATTTGATGTTTGCTATTAGGGAGGTGCCCCAATCCTCTACGGGATTCTCCCCCTTTGAGTTACTGTATGGGAGACACCCAAGAGGGCTGTTGGATATTGCCAAGGAAACTTGGGAAAGTGAGAGTTCTCCCCACAGGAGTGTGATTGAGCATGTCGCCCTGATGCAAGATCGAATTGCACAGGTAATGCCCATCGTGAAGGAACATTTGGCCCAAGCGCAGTTGGCACAGCAGAGAGTGTACAACCGTGGAGCAAAGACCCGTACCTTTTCCCCGGGGGATAGGATATTGGTACTTGTCCCTACGGTTGAAAGTAAATTCCTTGCCAAATGGCAAGGCCCCTACGAGATAATGGAAAAAGTGAGCGAAGTGAATTACAAGGTCAGACAACCAGGAAGGCGAAAGCCCGAACAGATATATCACGTTAATCTGTTGAAAGCCTGGAGGGATAGAGAGTCCCTAGTCGCAGAAACTTGGTCACCAGCTCAAACTGGTTGCGTGATTCCGGAGGTTGGAATAGCAGCCACCTTGTCACAACCCCAACAACAGGAGGTTAAGGAGTTTGTGCTTCGCAACAAGGAGGTGTTCTCTGAGCTGCCAGGACAAACATCTGGGGTAGAGCATAATATTATTACCCCGCCCGGTGAAAGGGTGAAGTTAAAACCCTATCGGATCCCAGAGGCCCGACGGGAGGCAATACGGGAGGAAGTACAGAAAATGCTGAACTTAGGGGTGATAGAGGAGTCCCAAAGTGATTGGTCTAGTCCCATTGTGTTGGTGCCTAAACCGGATGGGAGCTGGCGATTTTGTAACGATTTTCGTCAGTTGAACAAAGTTACAAAATTTGACACCTACCCCATGCCACGTATAGATGAGTTGATCGACCGGCTGGGAACAGCCCGATACATGACGACTCTTGACCTCACAAAAGGGTATTGGCAAATTCCCCTGGCCAAGTCGGCCAAAGAGAAAACCGCATTTGTAACCCCAGACGGGGCGTTCCAATATAAGAGAATGCCGTTCGGGTTACAGAATGCGCCGGCCACATTCCAGCGGAAAATGGACCAGATACTGAGGCCCCATCGGAAGTATGCTGCGGCTTACCTGGATGACGTAATTGTCCATAGCACAGATTGGGCCTCACATCTGCCAAAAGTGCAAGCAGTCCTGGACTCTGTTCGGGAAGCGGGGTTTACGGCTAACCCCAAGAAGTGTACCATTGGGCAGGAGGAGGCCAAATATCTTGGGTACACCATTGGCAGGGGAGTGATAAAACCCCAACTCAACAAAGTCGAGGCCATCCAGAGTTGGCCACGTCCCAACAGCAAGAAGCAGGTACGGGCCTTTCTGGGAATCGCGGGTTATTATCGGCGCTTCATTCCCCACTTTGCTTCTAAGGCTGTGCCCCTAACCAACCTGACGAAAGGGAAAGGGTCGGTCATGATTAAATGGACCCCCGAGGCTGAGGCAGCATTCCAATTCTTGAAACAAGCCTTATGTAGCCAGCCAGTGTTGTACTCACCCGACTTCTCTAAAGACTTTGTCGTACAAAGTGATGCGTCAGATGTGGGGTTAGGAGCAGTATTGTCCCAGGTCTGGAACGGGGAAGAGCACCCAGTCATTTACCTCAGCAGGAAGTTGAAGTCCCATGAGGTAAATTACGCCACGGTTGAAAAGGAGTGTTTAGCGGTGAAGTGGGCTCTAGATTCCCTTCGGTACTATCTGCTAGGTAGGCACTTTGACATGGTTACGGATCACGCTCCGTTAAAGTGGATGGCTCAAAACAAGGAGACAAATAGAAGAGTGAATAGGTGGTTCCTGGCCCTCCAGGAATTCAACTTCACAGTAAAGCATCGCCCTGGCGTTCAAATGGGGAATGTGGATGCTTTGTCTCGAGTACATGAATGCCTGATTGCTGGTGTTCCAACCCCAAGGTTAAAACAAGAGGGGGGGGTATGTGACAGCAGGAAGGTAAAGTCACCTGGTTGCATCCAGGGGGGTAGATATATTTCTCCCAGATTCAGGCTTTATGCTGACTTATACAACTAGGGTGGAGAGTTGTATAAGCCCAGCTGAGGCTAGTAGGCTCATGGATGACTCATACCTCTAGGGAGAGTGTGGGGCGTCGTGCAGGCAGGGAGTTGATGAGACCAGCTGAAGCCTGTCAGTTCGTTTAAGGCCTCTATAAAAACTCCCAGATTCATTAGGTGTTTGCTCATGCCTGGACCCAGACCTGTGTGGACTGTCTAGGGAGAGTGAACCCCTGTGCGGTGAGGCAAAGCCTGTGTGGCTATTTGTTTGGACTTTTACTAAACCAGGGACTTAGGGACTAGGACAGCACCAGGCTGATCCCAGTTGTTAGTTTAGGAAACCTGCATGTTTAGTCAGAGGTCAAACTGACCAGGATTTATTTTGTTTATGTTTCTTTTTGGCTTTGCTGTGTTTTTGTCACTGTACATAGAGAAATAAACCGCACCTTTTGATTTTGAAAACCACAACCTCCGTCTGCTGGCCCTGTTTTTGTGTGGGGAGCCCAACCAGGGGGTCACACACACCCGCTACTGAGTTAACCCCCTCACAATACATACATGATACATACATACCTGATACATACATGATACATACCTGATACATACCTAAAACATACATGATACATCCATCCCTGAGACATACCTGATACATACATGATACATACCTGATTCATACCTGATACATACCTGATACATACCTGATACATACATGATACATACATGATACATACCCGATACATACATACCTGATACATACATACCTGATACATACATGCCTGATACATACCTGATACATACATACCTGATACATACATACCTGATACATACCTAATACATACATACCTGATACATACATGATACATACCGGATACATACATGATACATACCTGATACATACATACCTGATACATACCTGATACATACATACATGAAACATACCTGATACATACATACCTGATACATACCTAATACATACATACATGATACATACCGGATACATACATGATACATACCTTATACATACATACCTAATACATACATACCTGATACATACCTGATACATACCTGATACATACATACCTGATACATACATGATACATACCTGATACATACATACCTGATACATACCTAATACATACATACCTGATACATACATGATACATACCTGATACATACCTAATACATACATACCTGATACATACCTGATACATACCTGATACATACCTGATACATACATGATACATACCTGATACATACATGATACACACCTGATACATACATGATACATACCGTACAAACAAACTTAAATACAGTATCTCAATTTGTGTAAATCTTTTCTTGTAGTAGTGAGTGTACAGCTTGTATAACGGTGTAAATTTTCTGTCCCCCTCAGGGAGGCAGAAGCCGTTTATACCGCGACTCCCTCTCCTGAGACACGTGCTGCCTGGAAACATGGGTCCAGAGAATTGGACCTAGTGCTTTTGGAACGCACCCAGAAGAAGCTGTTATACCAGAATCAGCGAATCTTTGAGTTTGGTGACAAGAACAGCTGTTTGTTGGCATATCTTTCTAAACCTGACTATCAGCCATGCAGCATACCCAGAATTAGGAGCGCAGAGGGCATAGTGGTAGAACAGAACAATGAGATCATGGAAGCCTTTATCTCCTTTTACTCCTCCCTTAGGGATGAGCTTCGTGTTCGAGTCGAACATACGTTCGACTCGAACATTGGCTGTTCGATCGTTCGACGAAGATCGAACGATTTGGGCCGTTCGCGCCAAATTCGAGTGACGCGAACGGCCCACAATGCACTACGCCATCGCAGTGTCATCCAGGCGCTGTGATTGGCCAAGCATGCACTGTGACCCCGCATGCTTGGCCAATCACAGCGCCGGCAGCGAGGAGAGCAATGATTGGCCACAGGCAGGATGCCTGTGGCCAATTATTGCTGAGGGTGTTTAGTACACGCCCCACACTATAAAAGGCCGCCAGCACGGCGGCCTAGTGTAGTGTGTTCCGGAGCAGGGATAGAGTAGCATAGGCAGGGACAGTGACTGTTATTTCTTTCTTGCTTAACCTGGATTCCTTTAGTTTAGGGAAAGAGAAGGATAGGTAGGGAGAGTGTCAGTGTGTTTTGTGCTTCTGCTATAGTGTGCTTAAAAAAAAACATTTATTCTAGGGACAGAAAACTCTAGGTAGGGACAGTGTCAGTTTCTTTCACTCTGCAAGTCCTTGTTTCCAGGGACCTGGAAGGACAGTGAGTGAATTGTCCTTTTGCTATATTGTGATTAAAAAAAACATTTATTCTAGGGACAGAAAACTCTAGGTAGGGACAGTGTCAGTTTCTTTCACTCTGCAAGTCCTTGTTTCCAGGGACCTGGAAGGACAGTGAGTGAATTGTCCTTTTGCTATATTGTGATTAAAAAAAACATTTATTCTAGGGACAGAAAACTCTAGGTAGGGACAGTGTCAGTTTCTTTCACTCTGCAAGTCCTTGTTTCCAGGGACCTGTAAGGACAGTGAGTTAATTGTCCTTGTGCTATATTGTGCTGAAAAAAACATTTATTCCAGGGACAGAAAACTCTAGGTAGGGACAGTGTCAGTTTCTTTCACTCTGCAAGTCCTTGTTTCCAGGGACCTGGAAGGACAGTGAGTGAATTGTCCTTTTGCTATATTGTGATTAAAAAAAACATTTTTTTCTAGGGACAGAAAACTGTAGGTAGGGAGAGTATTTTTTTTCTTTCACTCTGCAAGTCCTTGTTTCCAGGGACCTGTAAGGACAGTGAGTTAATTTTCCTTGTGCTATATTGTGATTAAAAAAAACATTTATTCTAGGGACAGAAAACTCTAGGTAGGGACAGTGTCAGTTTCTTTCACTCTGCAAGTCCTTGTTTCCAGGGACCTGGAAGGACAGTGAGTGAATTGTCCTTTTGCTATATTGTGATTAAAAAAAACATTTTTTTCTAGGGACAGAAAACTGTAGGTAGGGAGAGTATTTTTTTTCTTTCACTCTGCAAGTCCTTGTTTCCAGGGACCTGTAAGGACAGTGAGTTAATTGTCCTTGTGCTATATTGTGCTGAAAAAAACATTTATTCCAGGGACAGAAAACTCTAGGTAGGGACAGTGTCAGTTTCTTTCACTCTGCAAGTCCTTGTTTCCAGGGACCTGGAAGGACAGTGAGTGAATTGTCCTTTTGCTATATTGTGATAAAAAAAAACATTTTTTTCTAGGGACAGAAAACTGTAGGTAGGGAGAGTGTTTTTTTTCTTTCACTCTGCAAGTCCTTGTTTCCAGGGACCTGTAAGGACAGTGAGTTAATTTTCCTTGTGCTATATTGTGATTAAAAAAAACATTTATTCTAGGGACAGAAAACTCTAGGTAGGGACAGTGTCAGTTTCTTTCACTCTGCAAGTCCTTGTTTCCAGGGACCTGGAAGGACAGTGAGTGAATTGTCCTTTTGCTATATTGTGATTAAAAAAAACATTTTTTTCTAGGGACAGAAAACTGTAGGTAGGGAGAGTATTTTTTTTCTTTCACTCTGCAAGTCCTTGTTTCCAGGGACCTGTAAGGACAGTGAGTTAATTTTCCTTGTGCTATATTGTGATTAAAAAAAACATTTATTCTAGGGACAGAAAACTCTAGGTAGGGACAGTGTCAGTTTCTTTCACTCTGCAAGTCCTTGTTTCCAGGGACCTGGAAGGACAGTGAGTGAATTGTCCTTTTGCTATATTGTGATTAAAAAAAACATTTTTTTCTAGGGACAGAAAACTGTAGGTAGGGAGAGTATTTTTTTTCTTTCACTCTGCAAGTCCTTGTTTCCAGGGACCTGTAAGGACAGTGAGTTAATTGTCCTTGTGCTATATTGTGCTGAAAAAAACATTTATTCCAGGGACAGAAAACTCTAGGTAGGGACAGTGTCAGTTTCTTTCACTCTGCAAGTCCTTGTTTCCAGGGACCTGGAAGGACAGTGAGTGAATTGTCCTTTTGCTATATTGTGATAAAAAAAAACATTTTTTTCTAGGGACAGAAAACTGTAGGTAGGGAGAGTGTTTTTTTTCTTTCACTCTGCAAGTCCTTGTTTCCAGGGACCTGTAAGGACAGTGAGTTAATTTTCCTTGTGCTATATTGTGATTAAAAAAAACATTTATTCTAGGGACAGAAAACTCTAGGTAGGGACAGTGTCAGTTTCTTTCACTCTGCAAGTCCTTGTTTCCAGGGACCTGGAAGGACAGTGAGTGAATTGTCCTTTTGCTATATTGTGATTAAAAAAAACATTTTTTTCTAGGGACAGAAAACTGTAGGTAGGGAGAGTGTTTTTTTTCTTTCACTCTGCAAGTCCTTGTTTCCAGGGACCTGTAAGGACAGTGAGTTAATTTTCCTTGTGCTATATTGTGATTAAAAAAAACATTTATTCTAGGGACAGAAAACTCTAGGTAGGGACAGTGTCAGTTTCTTTCACTCTGCAAGTCCTTGTTTCCAGGGACCTGGAAGGACAGTGAGTGAATTGTCCTTTTGCTATATTGTGATTAAAAAAAACATTTATTCTAGGGACAGAAAACTCTAGGTAGGGACAGTGTCAGTTTCTTTCACTCTGCAAGTCATTGTTTCCAGGGACCTGGAAGGACAGTGAGTGAATTGTCCTTTTGCTATATTGTGATTAAAAAAAACATTTTTTTCTAGGGACAGAAAACTGTAGGTAGGGAGAGTATTTTTTTTCTTTCACTCTGCAAGTCCTTGTTTCCAGGGACCTGTAAGGACAGTGAGTTAATTGTCCTTGTGCTATATTGTGCTGAAAAAAACATTTATTCCAGGGACAGAAAACTCTAGGTAGGGACAGTGTCAGTTTCTTTCACTCTGCAAGTCCTTGTTTCCAGGGACCTGGAAGGACAGTGAGTGAATTGTCCTTTTGCTATATTGTGATTAAAAAAAACATTTTTTTCTAGGGACAGAAAACTGTAGGTAGGGAGAGTATTTTTTTTCTTTCACTCTGCAAGTCCTTGTTTCCAGGGACCTGTAAGGACAGTGAGTTAATTTTCCTTGTGCTATATTGTGATTAAAAAAAACATTTATTCTAGGGACAGAAAACTCTAGGTAGGGACAGTGTCAGTTTCTTTCACTCTGCAAGTCCTTGTTTCCAGGGACCTGGAAGGACAGTGAGTGAATTGTCCTTTTGCTATATTGTGATTAAAAAAAACATTTATTCTAGGGACAGAAAACTCTAGGTAGGGACAGTGTCAGTTTCTTTCACTCTGCAAGTCCTTGTTTCCAGGGACCTGGAAGGACAGTGAGTGAATTGTCCTTTTGCTATATTGTGATTAAAAAAAACATTTTTTTCTAGGGACAGAAAACTGTAGGTAGGGAGAGTATTTTTTTTCTTTCACTCTGCAAGTCCTTGTTTCCAGGGACCTGTAAGGACAGTGAGTTAATTGTCCTTGTGCTATATTGTGCTGAAAAAAACATTTATTCCAGGGACAGAAAACTCTAGGTAGGGACAGTGTCAGTTTCTTTCACTCTGCAAGTCCTTGTTTCCAGGGACCTGGAAGGACAGTGAGTGAATTGTCCTTTTGCTATATTGTGATTAAAAAAAACATTTTTTTCTAGGGACAGAAAACTGTAGGTAGGGAGAGTGTTTTTTTTCTTTCACTCTGCAAGTCCTTGTTTCCAGGGACCTGTAAGGACAGTGAGTTAATTTTCCTTGTGCTATATTGTGATTAAAAAAAACATTTTTTCTAGGGACAGAAAACTGTAGGTAGGGAGAGTGTTTTTTTTCTTTCACTCTGCAAGTCCTTGTTTCCAGGGACAGAGAAGGACACCTGAAGGTAGCCCTTATTGCTTTTTTCCCATCTCCCTGCAGGCCATCTATTAGAATGTCTGGAAGGCAAACAAGGAGAGGCAGACAGTCAGGAGGCAATAAAAGAGGGCAAGCAGGCTCTGTGTCTGGGGGCAACAGTGCTGGTCGTGGACGCGGTGCATTGTCATCAGCACATGGCCATGGGACACGCTTGTCCTTCTTTTCGGCAGCTGGACATGTTGAGCCACATCATGCCGAAGACTTGGTAGAGTGGATGACCAAGCCCTCCTCCTCCTCCTCATCCTCTCTCACCCAGGCTCAGGGTACTGGAAAAGCAGCTGCCAAAGCGTCGTCTTCCCTGGTATCAATGTCAGACAAATCATCAGTCACTCCTTCCCTAGACCCACCATGTCCTCCTCCTGAGGAGTCCCCCGAACTGTTTCAGCACAGTGTTGGGTACATGCTCCAGGAGGATGCCCAGCGTTTCGAAGGGTCTGATGATGAAACCCAGCTAGAGGAAGGCAGTAGCGTGAGAGCAGACAGAGGGGATGCTCAAGAAGGACACCAATCTGGCAGTCATGTTCCAGCAGCTGCAGCATACTGCCAGATTGGCTCCAGTGATGAGGAGGGAGGGGATGATGAGGTCAATGACTCCACGTGGGTGCCTAATAGGAGAGAGGAGGAGGAGGAGGATGAGGAGGAGGCACATCTCCAACGAGGCAGGATGCCCTTTGGTGGCCAGCGTAAGGGCAGTACACCGACGGAATCACACCGCAGAGCTCCGCCTGTGCAGGGCGCTGCCTCTGCCCGTCATTCAAAAAGTTCTTTGGTGTGGGCCTTTTTTGAGGCTAGTGCATCAGATCGCACAGCTGCTGTTTGCAACATATGTCTCAAGCGTATATCGCGTGGCCAAAACATCAGCCGCTTGGGTACCACATGCCTGACCAGACATATGTTGACCTGCCATGCAGCTCGTTGGCAAGCCTACCTCAAAGACCCACACCAAAGAACAAAGCGGACCTCTCCTTGCACCGCATCAGCTGGGATCTCCAACCCCACTATAACTTCAGTCCTCTCTGAAACATGCACTGAGAGGAATGAAGGTGTAGAATTAGGTGTGTCACAGCCAAGTACTTGCGCCCACTCTGCTAGCAGTACACCGACGTCCGATTCTAGCAGGCAAATTTCCCTGCCCCAGCTGCTGGACCGTCGAAAGAAGTTCACTCCCAGCCATCCACATGCCCAGCGGTTGAATGCTAGCTTGGCTAAATTGCTAGCGCTTCAACTGCTGCCTTTTCAGTTGGTAGACTCGGCCCCCTTCCGTGAGTTTGTGCAATGTGCGGTTCCTCAGTGGCAGGTTCCCAAACGCCACTTTTTCTCACGGAAGGCTATTCCGGCTCTCTACCGGCATGTGGAAGGCAATGTCTTGGCCTCGCTGGACAGGGCGGTCAGCGGTAAGGTGCATATTACCGCTGACTCATGGTCCAGCAGGCATGGACAGGGACGTTACCTTTCTTTCACGGCCCATTGGGTCACTCTTTTGGCAGCTGGGAAGGATTCAGGACAAGGTGCAGTAGTGTTGGAGGTTGTCCCACCGCCACGCCTCCAAAATGCTACTACTGGTTGTGACACACCTCTCTCCTCCACCCCCTCCTCTTCTTCTTCCTCCATGGCCTCTTCCTGTGGTTTGTCCTATGAACCAGCGGTGCTCCGTAGCCGTTCACGGGGCTACGCAAGTACGCAGGCAAAAAGATGCCATGCCGTGCTTGCGCTGGTGTGTTTGGGGGACAGAAGCCACACTGGGGCAGAGGTCCTGTCTGCTCTGCAGGGCCAGGCCGAGAGGTGGTTGACGCCACGCCAGCTTAAGCCAGGAATGGTGGTTTGCGACAATGGCACCAACCTCCTCTCCGCCCTCCGACAGGGACAACTGACCCATGTGCCCTGTGTGGCTCACGTCCTTAACCTGGTGGTGCAGCGGTTCTTGGGCAGGTACCCGGGCTTACAGGATGTCCTGAGGCAGGCCAGGAAAGTCTGTGTGCATTTCCGCAGATCTTATAATGCCAGTGCTCGCCTGGCTGAGCTGCAAAAGGAGTTGAACCTGCCCAAGAACCGCCTTATATGTGACATGCCCACCAGGTGGAACTCAACGTTGGCCATGCTGCAGCGGCTGCACACGCAGCAGAGGGCCATCAATGAGTACCTGTGCGACTACGGCACCAGGACAGGGTCAGGGGAGCTTGGTTTTTTTTCTCCACGCCAGTGGGGCATGATCAGGGATGCATGCACTGTCCTGGCACCATTTGAGGAGGCCACGAGGATGGTGAGCAGTGACAGTGCATGCATCAGTGACACTGTACCTCTTGTCCACCTGTTGGAGCACACGCTGCGTGGAATAATGGACAGGGCACTTGAGGCAGAACAGAGGCAGGAAGAGGAGGACTTCCTTGCCTCTCAAGGCCCCCTTTACCCAGACAGTGTTCCTTCTGTCCCACCCATCGCACAGGAAGAGGAGGAGGAGGAGGAGGAGGAGGAGGATTGTGTCAGCATGGAGGTGGAGGCTGGCACTCAGCATCATCAGCAGCAGTCTTTTAGGGATGATTTACAGTCCCAAGAAACCAGTGGACTTGTACGTGGCTGGGAGGAGGTGGCTGCGGATCATGTCGTCCTTAGTGACCCAGAGGACTCCGGAGCGAATGCCTCAGCAAACCTACGCTGCATGGCCTCCCTGATCCTGCAAAGTCTGCGGAAGGATCCTCGTATTCTTCGGATCAAGGAGAGGGACCATTACTGGCTGGCCACTCTCCTTGATCCACGGTACAAGGGTAAGGTTGCGGACCTTATGTTACCGTCGCAGAGGGAGCAGAGGATGAGACAACTCCGGGAGGCCTTGCAGAAAGGTCTGTGCAACGCGTTCCCAGAGACTGGGAGGTTGCAAACTCCTGGTCCTGGACAACGAGTTGCTGAGGCTTCGGCCAGTCAAAGAAGGAGCGGTGGGGAAGGTGGCCGTCTGACCGATGCGTTCAGACAATTCTTTAGTCCGCAGCCCCAAAGTATGATTGGTTCCAGCAACCATCGCCAGCGTCTGATAAACATGGTGCAGGAATATCTAGGGGCAAGGTCAGACTTGGACACCTTCCCCACCGAAAATCCTCTGGCTTACTGGGTCTTGAGGATGGATCACTGGCCAGAGCTTGCACAGTATGCAATTGAGCTACTGGTCTGTCCTGCATCCAGCGTTCTTTCGGAACGCACATTCAGTGCTGCTGGAGGATTTGTCACGGATCACAGGGTGCGCCTGTCCACCGACTCGGTTGATCGACTGACTTTCATCAAGATGAACCAGTCTTGGATCACCACCAGCTACCACACACCTGATGCTGATATAACAGACTAATTGATTTTAAAATGTCACATCCCTTCAAGACTGATGCTGATGCTGAGTGCCTGTGCTGTTATGTTGACTGCCTATCCTCCTCCTCCGAGTCCTCAATGATACGATTGATGATGATAGCTTGGAAGATCATTTTTGTTTATGGGTGCCGCCACCAGTGCCTAACGCCCAATTTTTCAGCCCCTGTTTAACAGGGGCGTGTAATTACAATTTTTGAAGCAATACTTTGCAACAGGGCTCATTGCTGTGCTCCAAGTACAGTATCTGTGAGGAGTTGCAGTGTTGTGCCACCAGTGCCTAAGGCCCAATTTTTCAGCCCCTGTTTAACAGGGGCGTGTCATTACAATTTTTGAAGCAATACTTTGCAACAGGGCTCATTGCTGTGCTCCAAGTACAGTATCTGTGAGGGGTTGCAGTGTTGTGCCACCAGTGCCTAAGGCCCAATTTTTCAGCCCCTGTTCAACAGGGGCATGTAATTACAATTCTTGATCTAATAATTCACAGCAGGGCCCATTGCTGCACCCACCAAGAGTAACTGTCAGGGCTTACAGTGTTGTGGCACCAGCACCACCATCAAAGGCCCAATTTTTACTACCACTGTTCAACAATTATATGTAATTAAAATTCCTGATATAATAGTTGACAGCAGGGCGTTCCAGCACCAACCAAGAGTAACTGTGAGTGCTTACAGTGTTGTGCCAACACCAACAACTAAGGGGCCTATTTCTGCAGAGTATATACGGCAGGTCCCTACTTTCAAACATCCAACTTACAAACGACTCCTACTTGCAAACGCAAGAAGACAACAGGAAGTGAGAGGAAATCTACCACTAGGAAGGAAAATTCTCTCCTGTAAGAATAAATATGGGAGAAAGGTGTCTCCTCTGTACTGATGCTTTATCAGCAATCCTTGTTTCAAGAAAAACACCACATTTCAAAAACAGTTGTCATTGGGACGGAAAGTGAGGTGAAATGTTCTGAACAGGGGCACAGACAGCAAAACAAATGTTACAGGGGTGATAACCCTTACCTATGTTTTCCAAAAAGTTTAAAAATAGATTTTTGGGCTGGAGCTACACTTCAACAATGTACCTGTTCAAAATTACAAACAGATTCTACATAAGAACAAACCTACAGTCCCTGTCTTGTATGCACCGCCTGTATACGGCTGTTCAGAGTATATAGGGCCTTTTTTATTTTATGTGCGGGGTTCCCCTTAATATCCATACAAGACCCAAAGGGGCTGGTAATGGGCTGGGGTAGGGGGGGGGGGGTCATGGGGTAGCTATGCCATTTTTCTTAAAGAATTTCATCCATATTACCGGGACCAGACATTACATTAAAGCCGCAAGCAGTTTTAAATGGCTTTTTTTTCCTTTAGAAGTGTCATTTTGTGCAGGGACAGTTCTAAACACGGGAAACACGTGGCACTTCACAGGCATACTTTAGACACCCCCCAGGTACGATATTTAAAGGAATATTTGACTTTTTTTTTTTCACTTTATGCATCATTAAAATGACTGCTCCCGAAAAACGACCGTTTTTAAAACTTCTTTTTGCATTGATACATGTCCCCTGGTGCAGAACCCGGGTTCCCAAACCCTTTTTAGGACAATAACATGCATAATAGTTGTTATAATTAGCACTTTAGAATTCGAACGTTCGCATCCATTGTATTTAATAGGGTTCTAATGTTCGTTCGAACTTCCGGTCCGTTCGCGGGTTCTGGTGCGAACCGAACCCGGGGGTGTTCGGCTCATCACTATCCTCCCTATATGCTACTAGAGCTCACTACACCATTGTGGAATTGGATGACTATCTTGCTGATATTTCGTTGCCCAGACTTCAGACCCAGCAGGCGTCAGATCTTGACGCTCCTCTGACAACTGAGGAAATTGGGGAGGCTATCCAATCCTTTGCCAGAAACAAAACGCCGGGACTGGATGGGTTCCCCATCGAGTGGTATCTGCAATACAAAGATTTGCATATACCCCATCTAAGCAGGGTGTATGATTTTGCTATGAAAACGGGACAGCTACCCCCCTCTATGTCGGAGGCGCTGATTGTCCTCATTCCTAAACCACATAAGGATCACCTCCTATGCGAATCTTACAGACCAATATCACTCATCAACTCGGATGTTAAGATTTTGGCCAAGGTGCTCGCCCGGCGATTGAACACAGTTATTACTACCATTATTGGTACTGACCAAACTGGGTTCATCCCTGGGCGATCGACCTCCATCAACCTGCGGAGATTGTTCACCAATCTTCAGGCCACTCATGCGGAGATGGGTTCCAGGGCTGTTCTGGCCTTGGACGCACACAAGGCATTTGATTCAGTCGAATGGCCTTATATGCTGGAGGTCCTGGCAAAGTTTGGTTTTGGCGGTACCTTCATCAGATGGGTCCAGCTCTTATATTGGAAACCCACTGCTCGACTGAGGGTGAACGCGGCCGTGTCTGATCCCTTTCCGATAAAGAGAGGCACCAGACAGGGGTGCCCTCTGTCGCCGTTGCTCTTTGCACTGGCGATAGAGCCCTTGGCAGCCCTGATAAGATCTTGCGGGGAGGTTGCGGGACTGACGATTGGGGGTCTGGAGGAGAAGGTGTCTCTTTATGCTGACGACATGTTGATCTATTTGTCGGACCCCCAGTCGTCTCTCCCAGTCCTGCTGGAGATTATTGGCAAGTCTGGGCATTTCTCCGGGTTTCGGGTTAACTGGAACAAGTCCACCCTATTTCAGATTGACCAGGCAGACCCACCCAGGCCACCTTCCTCTTGCCCACTACAAATAGTCACCTCCTTCCGATATTTAGGAGTTCTGGTACAGCTCCCTATTACCTCTTATGCTAAACTCAATATAGACCCCCTTATAGGGAGAATGAAGACCACATTCAAAACCTGGGCAAATCTTCCCCTTACCTTATTGGGCAGGATTAATATTTTTAAAATTATATTCCTGCCACGATTTCTGTATGTATTGGGTAATTCACCAGTTTATGTCACTAGGCTTAAATTTAAAGAAATAGACTCCATCCTTACTTCCTTTTTATGGAGGGGGGGAGTAGTCAGGATTGCCAAGACCACCCTCCAGTTACCGGTACTGGAGGGGGGATTGGCCTTACCCTGTCTCCACACCTATTATATTGCCTCACAATTGGCTCATGCACATTGATGGTTTTTTCCTGAAGCCAACAACGCAGCCACTGCCTTGGAGGCTGCTATCCTTACCTCCTATGAATCCCTGCAGAACCTGATTTATCGTCTGTCCCTTAGAGGGCGGGAGGGTACGAGTGTCCTGGCAATGACTAGAAGGCTTTGTAAGCTAACAAAACTACAGTCGTTCGCTGAAAGTAATACTTACTCGCCGAACACTCCACTCTGGGGGAACCCGACTCTACCAGAGTTCTTCCGCAGATCCGACGGGGGATTCTGGTCGAAAAGGGGGGTAAAAACTATTTTGCATTTATTCTCAGACAATGTGTTTAGTTCTTTTGATGAATTTCGTAGAGATTACAAACTTTCCACGCACAGCTTACTTCCTCTACCTACAGATACGCCACACCGCAGCAACGCAGTTTGGTCTTCGCAACATATCCATTCAACTCTCCCCACTGGAACGTATATTGACCGACTCCTCTCACACCAAGCTAGTCTCTACATACTATAGGTCCCTTCTGCATTCCACGACTCAAAGGCTGAGCAAGACGGCTGCCAGCTGGAGAGCTGATATTCCTGAGCTGACGGAGGAAATCTGGCAGGAGCTTTTACCCCTCCAGGTTCCCTCTGTCATCTCTTCTCGTGATAAAGTAATACAAACGAAATTGTTATACAGATCCTACTTTACTCCATGCTTACTATTTAAACTGAATAGATTGCCCTCTGCATTGTGCTCTTGTTGCGGCATGGCTGATGGCACGTTCTTTCATTTAATGTGGGAGTGTCCTCCGATCAGGAAGTTCTGGTCGGAGGTCACGGCCTTCATTAGTTCATTGACACAATTACCTAATGTCTGTAATCCTCTAAGGTGTTTACTGGGCTATATTGATGATGATAGTATATCCGAGAATACACAAACATTTCTGAGAATAGTATTGTTTTATGCTAAGAAAGCAATAACCTTCCATTGGAAGTCTCCATCCTTACCCACTATTGCCTTCTGGCTCACAAATATTACCCATGCTGTATCATTATACAAACTGACATATGAGGCTAGAGGGTGTCCGAAAAAATTCAGGAAGGTTTGGGGCTACTGGGGTGATTCTGAGAGCACCGTCTCTCCTGCTCCTTAAAAATGTGACTGAATATTGTCTTCCTGATATATGCCAATTGTTTACCAGCTTTCTAAGGGACATTTCCTGCACTGCACTGGATTGGGCGATGTTCGCTCCATGTGTGTCTGTTTGTTGTCTATTGTATGTCTTGTTTTGAAAAAAAACTTAATAAAAACTTACCTTTAAAAAAAAAAAATTGCTGTCCCCTCAAAATAACTCAACACACAGCCATTAATGTCTAAACCGCTGGCTACAAAAGTCAGTACACCCCTAAGTGAAAATGTCCAAATTGGGCCCAAAGTGTCAATATTTTGTGTGGCCCCCATTATTTTCCAGCACTGCCTTAACCCTCTTGGGCATGGAGGTCACCAGAGCATCACAGGTTACCACTGGAGCCCTCTTCCCCTCCCCCATGACGACATCACAGAGCTGGTGGATGTTAGAGACCTTGCGCTCCTCCACCTTCCGTTTGAGGATCCCCCACAGATGATCAATAGGGTTTAGGTCTGGAGACATGCTTGGCCAGTCCATCACCTTTACCCTCAGCTTCTTTAGCAAGGCAGTGGTGGTCCTGGAGGTGTGTTTGGGGTCGTTATCATGTTGGATTGACTTGCGATATGACGTCTCGCGCTGACACCTTGTGCTGTGACACCTTGCGCTGTGACGTCTCGTGCTGTGACGCCTCGCACTGTGACGCCTCACGCTGTGACACCTCGCGCTGACACCTTGCGCTGTGACACCTTGCGCTGTGACACCTTGCGCTGTGACGTCTCGTGCTGTGACGCCTCACGCTGTGACACTTCGCGCTGACACCTTGCGCTGTGACGTCTCATGCTGTGACACCTTGCGCTGTGATGTCTCGCGCTGTGACGCCTTGCGCTGTGACACCTTGCGCTTTGATGTCTCATGCTGTGACACCTTGCGCTGTGACGTCTCATGCTGTGACACCTTGCGCTGTGACGCCTCACGCTGTGACGCCTTGCGCTGTGACACCTTGCGCTTTGATATCTCATGCTGTGACACCTCGCGCTGACACCTTGCGCTGTGACATCTCGTGCTGTGACGCCTCACGCTGTGACACCTCGTGCTGACACCTTGCGCTGTGACGTCTCATGCTGTGACACCTTGCGCTGTGACGTCTCGCGCTGTGACGCCTTGCGCTGTGACACCTTGCGCTTTGATGTCTCATGCTGTGACACCTTGCGCTGTGACGTCTCACGCTGTGACGCCTTGCGCTGTGACACCTTGCGCTTTGATATCTCATGCTGTGACACCTTGCGCTGTGACGTCTCATGCTGTGACACCTTGTGCTGTGACGTCTCGCGCTGTGACGCCTTGCGCTGTGACACCTTGCGCTTTGATGTCTCATGCTGTGACGCCTCACACTGTGACACCTCACGCTGACACCTTGCGCTGTGACGTCTCGTGCTGTGACACCTTGCGCTGTGACGTCTCGTGCTGTGACACCTTGCGCTGTGACATCTCGCACTGTGACACCTTGCGCTGTGACGTCTCGCGCTGTGACACCTCGCACTGTGACACCTTGCGCTGTGACGTCTCGTGCTGTGACACCTTGCGCTGTGACGTCTTGCGCTGTGACGCCTTGCGCTACATCGCACGGTGAGGCTCTGCCATGCGTCACGTTGCGCTGCATCAGAAAAAATGCTGCATGTCCAATTATTGATCCGTTCAGGGTGATTGCGCCCTCATGTAACACAAGACGCAGAATGCATTAATGCCACAAACAGAACCCGAGTCGTGTGAAAGGGCCCTTTTAGGAGAAGACTCCCCGCCCTGGCAGGGATAAATTGGACCCCAGTTTGGGGCGGAGTGGCCCTTTTTATAGAAATCCTCTGCAGTCTGAGCCGTGACGCCACCTTTCTGGCGGCGCTGGAGATGAATATTGATTGGCTTGCTGGGACAATACGTCAATTGGGGTCCCTGCGGGATTCATGCAATCATTTATCATATCACTCCCCCTCCCCCCTCTGTTAACCCCCTCCTGCCCATCCTCCGCAGCGCCTGCTCATGTAATGTCCCCGCAGTGTCATTCATGGCGCCCTCGGCGGTAGGAAATTGTCATCTGTCACCTTCAATTCCTCTGAGTGCTTTGTAATGATGTGTAATGATTGTAACACATGGATCCCCCCCTCCCCCACACAGCCTGAACACCGAGCGAGAGCCAGTGCTGGGCCGCAGTCTGCATGGAGTTTGTATGTCCCTCCAGGAGCTCCTTCCATACAGCAGATGGAAACCCAGATAGATGGTGGTGACAATGAGGGACCAGATCTGTGCCAAGGGTGTAGTCACCGCCGCTCCTGTGACAGGGTGACAACGCAGGAGGGATTCTGGGAGACAGGAACAGAGTGTTGTCACCTTAAAGGGGGTTGTCCACCCTCCAGGTTTCCTTTCTATGCATTAAGGTGAAACCTTCTGTGCTGCTGCAACTCCCCCTGAGCCCCCCTTTTACTTTCCTGAACCCGATCGTTCCAGCGATGAGCGCAGCAGCTCCAGCCGCTTTCTCTGTCCTCATTGGATAGATGAGTAGCAGCCATTGGCTCCCGCTGCTGTCAATCAAATCCAGTGACACGGGGGGCGGGGCCGAGTCCTGCTGTCTGTCAATGGACGCAGCAGGACGCGGGAGCACACCTGCATGGGTGTCCCCAGGGAGAGCGTCTCTTGGGGGGGGGGGCATTGGGGGCACCTGATAAAGAGGAGGAGCCAGGAGCACCGCAAGGGACCCCAGAAGAGGAGGATCGGAGCCACTCTGTGCAAAACCCTTACAGAGAGGAGGTAAGTAAATTAAATACATTATTATTATTAATAATGATAATACTAATAATAATGATAACAATAATAAAATAACACCCAAACTTGAGCAAAAAAAAAATACATTATCAATAATAATAATAATAATAATATTTTTTGTGTGTTAGGATTAGTTCATTTATTATTATTTTATATTTTAAGGGGTTTACAATTATTTATTTATTGTTACATAGTATTCAATTATTCCATTTATTTTAGTTTTTTATTTATGATTTTTATTTATTTGTGTATTTATTTTACATTTATTTATTCATTTATTATTATTTATATAATAATAATAATAATAATAATAATAATAATAATAAATAAAATAAAAAAATAAATAAAATAATAATAAATAAATGATAAAATACAGTTTTCTCTCTTTTTAATTATTTTTTTGTTAACTTCTCAGTGCTGTGGATCTCTTTCAGCCTCTTTCAGCCACTTCCAGTCTGCATGCGCTCACTCCGATGGGGACAATGGTGGACAAAGAACGCCGCGTGGATCTGAATGAATCGCGAGGAAAACCTTCCAGGCTTTTGTCACGGAATGCAGGAAATGGATGTTACAAAACAAAAGGTTAAAAGGTTGACTCAGGTGTCAGAGAAGCAACAAATCGTCTCCTCGCCGCCTGCCAAACGTCTCTGAAAAGCGATCCAAGCGTGCATCAGAGCGGCAGTCCTTGTCGCACATCTGAGCGAGCTTTCTGAGGGGACTTTCACACTCACTGTGGACTGTGCTGCCCTTTGAAGAGCGATTCACACTTTACCCTTCAGAGGGCATTTGACAGACGGCAAGGATGTGTTATATCTTCTCACGGCCTGATATAACCCTGTAATGCCTTCACTACCACGCCATAATCGTGTGCACTGCGCACAGCTGTGGCACGGCCCTGTTGAACTCAAAGGTGGTGCCGCCCATGAGACTCCGCCCCCCGTGTTAGGAATGCCATGGCTACGGCAAGGGCTGTATTTTGCCAATTCAGGTGGGGGGGGGGGTAAAACTGCGGCCAGTGTGCATGTGAATGACCCCCTATGATGTATCCTGATCTCCGCTGTCTCTTCATACAATGTAACAATATGCAATGTAATAATCTCATACAATGTAATAATATCATATAATGTGATAATATAATACAATGTAACAATATCATTTCCTGATTCTTCTTTTCTTTTTTTGAACCTATGAAAAGGAAATAAAATGGGATCATCATATACGGTATATAGAAATGTTGTGAATTCCGGGTCCGGGTTCCCCTGATATAAAGCTCCTCCCTCATTCTGTTAGTACAGGTGGTCTTCTGTTAGTATCTCTCGGGTTACATTGTCATTGATCCTCGTGTGCCTTTAAGTGTCTGTTGGAGCGTTACATTAATTTCCACATTACTTCCTGTTCTCTTCCTGTACACTGCCCCCGCCGTCCCCGCCCCCGCCCCCACCGTCCCCGCCGCCCCCTCATACTGATGTGGTCACACGTGGGACCTCACAGACCCCGGAGGAGGGAAGAGACGCGTTGCCTCCCAGTCTATAGAACTCTATAAGGCGGCGCTCTACAGAACATTCATATACTACATACACTGTATAGATCAAGAATTATCAACAGTAAAAATATAGCAAAATAAATAAGACTCAACAATCACTTATAAAGTGCAAAAGAAAAAATTTGATATTCTCAACATGAGAGGTGGTGAGAGGTGGCACTGAAGGGCACTGGTAGGTGACACTGATAGGCAGCACGGATGATGAGGCACTGATGGGCACTGATTGGCAGCACTAATAGGTGGCACTGGTGAGCATTGATAGGTGGTACTGGTGGGCACTGATAGGCTGCACTGATAGGTGGCACTGAAAGGTGGCACTGATGAACGGCACTGATAGGTGGCACCGATGGGCACTGATAGGTTGCACTGATGGGCACTGATAGGTGACACTGATAGGCAGCACTGATGATGAGGCACTGATGGGCACTGATTGGCAGCACTGATAGGTGGCATTGGTGAGCATTGATAGGTGGTACTGGTGGGCACTGATAGGCTGCACTGATAGGTGGCACTGAGAGGTAGCACTGATGGGCACTGATAGGTGGAACTGATGGGCACCTATAGGTGGCACTGATAGGCAGCACGAATGATTGGGCACTGATGATGAGGCACTGAGAGGTGGCACTGATGGGCACTGATAGGTTGCACTGATAGGCACTGGTAGGTGACATTGATAGGCAGCACTGATGATGAGGCACTGATAGGTGGCACTGGTGGGCACTTGCAGGTGGCACTGGTGGGCACTGATAGGTGGCAATGATAGGCAGCACTAATGATGAGACACTGGTGGGCACTGATAGGCAGCACTGATATGCACTGGTAGGTGGGACTGGTGGGCATTGGTAGGTGGCACTGGTGGGCACTGCTTAGCAGCAGTGGGTGTCCCTGTGCGGGACCGATGTCCCTCTGCTTTTTATTTCTCCTCACACTGTCAGCGTGAGGGGAAAAAAAGCCGCTTACGATCTTCTGTTTACATCACGTGATCAGCTCTCATTGGCTGACAGCTGATCACGTGGTAAGGGGCAGGGTTCGCAGAGCTGATCACAGAACGCGACATGCCCGCCCCACAGGGGGCGCACAGGCGGCGCATTCCCTGGGAGAACATACATGGACACCCTCCCGGCAATTTAGGCCCGCGCTATAATCCATATGTACAGAAATTCCCATCACAAATCATTCATGGTGAAAGATCTTCCAGAAGAGATCCTCTGTGGGAATACAGCGGAGACCTCCACCATCAACTATGAGCCTCTTACCAGAAGAGTTGGGCCAAAGGTTATAATGGCCAAAAGCGCCAGGGTTATAATTCACAAGCTCGCCTACTCCTAGGGGAAAAAGAGTCGCCTCTCAGCGCCCGGCGGTATTGTGGAACCAGGAAATAAAAATAAAAATTTTCATTGTGGCTCTGTGGGGACCAAACCATAATTTCCAGGACTCCTTGCTCTTCTTTACACTGAAGATAGTTCTTAACTACTTCCCGCCCACCCGCAATGTTCTGCAGACGGGCGGGCGGCAAAGTGATGTACCCCTACATCTGATGTACCCCTACATCGCTGCCTGCTTCTGGGTTTAGGGTTTGTGCATGCACACCCCCCCCCCCCCCCCGGCCGGCACACGCTGATCGGCTGAAGTCCTGGCCAATGGTTCACGGCCGGGACCTGCTGATCAGCTGTGCCCAATCACAACACAGAGCTCTGTACAGAGGGGATGGTCTCTGTGTTTCTCATCCCTGCAAAGCCTGACAGGGGTTGTAACCCTCCCTTAATCTATCCATAAAGTAAAGAGTTTGCCCACAAGCTAAAGATGGAAACTGATTGGTTGCCATGGCTGACTCTGACTGCTCCAGGTTTGATAGATTAAGGTAATTCTGCGCTGCTGCCTGCTATCACTTAGCAACACTTTGTTTTTGTTTCTGTCCCCCTTCCCCCCCATCCCTGGATGGCTCATTCATCTGGTGGTGGTGCAGAATTCCCTCGACTTTCATGAATGAGTGAGGTCCATCTACACTGCACCGCTGTCTGGAGGAGTCATTGTAGGCCGGGGGAATGTAAACATTGTAGGCCGGGGATGTAAACATTGTATACTAAAGGGATGTAAACAATGAAGGCACGGGGATGTAAACATTGTATGCTGGAGGGATGTAAACATTGTAGGCCGGGGATGTAAACATTTTAGGCCTGTGGTGTAAACATTGTAGGGTGGGGGTGTTAACATTGTAGGACGGGGGGGATGTAAACAATGTAGGCCGGGGGGATGTAAACATTGTATGCTGCAGGGATGTAAACAATGTAGGCACGGGGATTTAAACATTGTATGCTGGAGGGATGTAAACATTATAGGCCGGGGATGTAAACATTTTAGGTCGGTGGTGTAAACATTGTAGGGTGGGGGTGTAAACATTGTAGGGCAGGGGATGTAAACATTGTATGTTGAAGGGATGTAAACAATGTAGGCCGGGGGATGTAAACATTGTATACTGCAGGGATGTAAACAATGTAGGCCAGGGGGATGTAAACATTGTAGGCCGGAAGAAAGGAAACATTGTAGGCCGGGGGAAAGTAAACATTGTAGGCCGAGGGGAAAGTAAACATTGTAGGCCGAGGGGAAAGTAAACATTGTAGGCCGGAGGGATATAAACATTGTAGGCCAGGGATGTAAACATTGTAAGCCAGGGCGATGTAAACATTATAGACCGGGGATGTAAACATTGTAGGCTGGGGGGAATGTAAACATTGTAGGCCAGGGGATGTAAATATTGTAGACCGGGGGGATGTAAACAATGTAGGCCGGAGAGATAGAAACATTGTCGGCCGGGGTGATGTAAACATTGTAGGCCGAGGGATGTAACCATTGTAGGCTGGGGGATGTAAACATTGTAGCCCGGGGGAATGTAAACATTGTAGGCCGGGGGATGTAAACATTGTCGGCCAGGGGGATGTAAACAATGTAGGCCGGGAGATGTAAACATTGTCGGCCAGGGGGATGTAAATGGGGGTATTAGAGGGGTATAGGTAGTATTAGAGGGGTGTAGTGGTATAAGGGGGTATTATGGGGTATTAGAGGGGTGTAGGGGGTATTAGGGAGTATTATGGGGGTATTAGAGTGGTGTAGGTGGTATTAGAGGGGTGTAAGGGGTATTAGAGGGGTGTAGGTGGTATTAGGGAGTATTATGGGGGTATTAGAGCGGTGTAGGTGGTATTAGCGGGTGTAGGTGGTATTAGGGGGTATTAGAGGGGTGTAGGTGGTATTAGGGGGTTTTAGAGGGGTGTAGGTGGTGTTAGGGTGTATTAGAGGGGTGTAGGTGGTATTACAAATTACGGCTCACTGATTAGTTGCTAGAGGTAACAGCACATGATTTATTTTTGTTCATTGGTTGCTAGAGATTACTGTACAGTAATACTGATCACTGATTGGTTGCTAGAGGTTACAGCACAACATCTCTTTACTGCAGAGGGGCACGATATACATATAAATTCTGCCTTTATTTACATAAAAAAGAAGGAAGGCTCACGAGAGGAGTGGAAAAACAAAGTTGTCGTTAATTATTACAAATTTTAATGTCTCTAAATCCGTATTGTTAGGAAAAGCGTTTTTAAAAAGGTGGGTTTTTAATTGCCTTTTAAAAAGAGCTTGGGGCATTGGGAGCCGGAGATGGTCGGGGAGTTGGTTCCAAAGGTTCCAAAGGGTTGGCCCTTTGGAAGCAACTCCCCGACCATCTCCGGCTCCCAATGCCCCAAGCTCAATGCCCATAGTCTGCATTCGTTGACCTCCCAAGGATTGGAGTCGGGCGAGTGCTTGGATGATCCTATTTTGAAGCCCGGACCGCAACGCTCTAATTGGTGTGTAGTGGGGGGCCATTTCCGTGAGATAGAGTGGGCCCAAGCCCCAATATGCTATAAACATCAGAATTAAGATTTTGATACTCTATGCACTATAGGTAACCAATGTAGCTGTGCCAGCACGGGGGGGATGTGATGTCTATATGGTGTACCCGTAATAGTGCGTGCTGCTTGATTCTGTATAATTTGGATTTTGTTAACCCACTTAAGGGGAAGGCCAAGGCAAAAACCATTGGCAAAGTCTAGTCTGGATTGTACTAGAGCCAAAGTAAGTGTGATTTGGTGTCGATATGAAAGTAGATGTCTGATCGTTCGAATAATTTGCAAATAGAATGAGGCATTTTTCATACAGTTCATGATTTGCGGAATCCAGGTAAGCTTTGCATCAAAAATGATTCCAAGGTTCTTGACTTGTCTTTTAGGTTCTGGGCAGGTACCTAGGTCAGATGGCCATCGGGATAGAATGGGAGAGGCTAGAGGTTCGCCCACTTGGAGTATTTCTGTTTTGGAGCCATTAAGGCTCAACCAGTTTCTATTCATCCAGGAATGGATGTGAGTCATGCATTCAGCTAGGGTCTGGGGGTGTCTGTCATTTTTGGAAGTGTTGACTAGGATTTGGATGTCATCGGCATATAATTGGCCTTGTAGGCCATGTAACTGCAACATATCGGGTAGGGGGCGCATATAACAATTGAAAAGGTATGGAGAGAGGGCAGAGCCCTGTGGTACTCCCCAGGGCACTGGGCTTATGGCTGACCTGAAAGGTCCCAGCCTAACCTGTTGGGTACGGTCTTGTAGAAAAGACTGGATCCATAACAGGGCAGCACCTCGAATTCCAAACTGGTCATGAAGGCGGGAGTTCAGAATGTCGTGATCAATGGTGTCAAAAGCCGCGGAGAGGTCCAATAGCACTAAGGCCGCCGATTCCCCAGCGTCCCTGACCCTCAGCAGCTGTTCCCTCATGGCCATCATGGAGAGCTCTTTTCCCCTGCCCGGTCGGAACCCAGACTGGACATCGTGGAATAGGCCCTCCCCTTCAGAGTATTCCTGGAGTTGCTCAAGGACGATGGTTTCCATAATCTTTGCCACAAAATGAATGCTAGAAATGGGTCTTAGATTATTCGGGTCTTGAAGCTCTGTTTTTTTTTGGAATTGGCGTAACGTATGAGTGTTTAACCACTTCTCCACCAAGGACGTCATATTACGTCCTTGACTTTGAGGTGGGATATCTGAATGATGCCTGCAGCTACAGGCATCATTCAGATATCATTCTGTCGGGCCGGCGAATCTGCGCACCATAAGAACGATCATAGCGGCGGTTCTGCCGCTTGATCGTTCTTATAGGCGGGACATCCCCCCCGTCCCGCCGCCATCCGGTGCTTCTCCGGGCTCTCCTGTGCCATCGGGGGCCCGGAGAACGAATTGGCCGGCGCCGGATGACGAGCATAGAGATTTCCAGTGACCAGATGGTCATCTCTATGACCGTTGGTGTTCCGGGCGCGACGTTGTGACGTCACGCCCGGTACCCGGAAGTAAACAAAGCCGCAAATGCGGCTGTCAGCATGAGATTGGTGAATTTTTTTTCACCGATCTCATGCTTTTCAGCCTGGAGGAGAGATGTGGGGGGAGGGGGAGGTCTTATTGACCCCACATCTCTCCATAAAGAGGACCTGTCACACACCATGTCACACACCATTCCTATTACAAGGGATGTTTACATTCCTTGTAATAGGAATAAAAGTGATCAAAAAAAAAATATGTAAAAAAAAGTGTCAAAATTAAAAGAAAACAGTAAAATAAAAAAAAATAAAAAAATAAAAAATTTAAAACGCCCCTGTCCCCGGTAGCTCGCGCTCAGAAGCGAACACGCATGTAAGTCCCGCCCACTTATGTAAATGCCTTTCAAACCCCACATGTGAGGTATCGCCGTGTGCGGTAGAGTGCGAGCAACAATTCTAGCACTAGAACTCCTCTGTAACTCGAAAATAGTAACCTGAAGAAAAAATTAAAGCGTCGCCTATGGAGATTTTTAAGTACCGAAGTTTGGCGCCATTCCATGAGTGTGCGCAATTTCAAAGCGTGACATGTTAGGTATCTGTTTACTCGGCGTAACAGCATCTTTCACATTATACCAAAAAAATTGGGCTAACTTTACCTCGTTTGTTATTTTTTAATTTGTGAAACCGTTTTTTTTTTTTCCCAAAAAAGGTGTTTGAAAATTTATTGCGCAAATACCGTGCAAGATAAAAAGTTGCAATGACCGCCATTTTATTTCCTAGGGTGTCTGCTAAAAAATATATATATATATATATATATATATATATATATATATAATGTTTGGGGGTTCTGATTAATTTTCTAGCAAAAAAATTATGATTCTTACATGAAGGAGAGAAGTGCCAGAATAGGCCCGGTGGGGAAGTGGTTACGTTTTCCTGGTATAACCCCCAGCCTCAAACTGAAGTTGATGATTGTACATAAGTCTGGAAGGAATGCCTTTGACTGGAGTTTGAAAAACCAGGCAGGGCAAAATTCATCCGCAAAGTGTGTGGGCTTCAGTTTAAGAATGACTTTGTGTAGTAACTCCGGCGTGGTAGGTGTAAAGTTGTTTAAGCTGGACAGAGTAGGTGGGATAGCCTCTTGTAGTGGACCAGGTTGGTCAATCAGGTGAATGTTCTTGGCAATGCCCAACCGGATTTTATGAATTTTATCTTGGAAAGCGTTCCCTAATTTATTGGTGAATTCTTGTGATGGTATTATCGTCTTGGTTAACCTACGTGGATTAAGCATTTTGTTTACGATTTCGAAAAGTTTCTTATCCTGATTTCCGGCGTTATCGATCTGTTCACCGTAATATGCTTTTTTCCTGTGGCGAATGGCTTTGAAATATGCCCGAGAAATTACTCGGTAGGCGAGCTTGTCTTGATGTGTGTTAGTCTTAAGCTATTTTCTTTCAAGCTGTCTGCGTTTCGTTTTAATTAGAGCTAGGTTGCTAGTGTACCAAGGTTTAGCCTTGGTAATCTTTTTCCGAAAGTGCGATGTTTTGAGAGGGGCAAGCTTATCAAGTGTATGATGGATTTTTAGTTCAAATGCGTCCAGGGCTTTGGTGACTCTGTCAAGATGGATTTCAAAGTCAGTATAAAGATCATCTTCACTGTCTAGGGTGATAGGTTCAAGAGCCAAGTATGTTGCCATGAAGGTGAGTGGACATAGGTTTTTAAGTGATCGATACGGCTTGGATTGCTGCATGGGAGTACCCAAGTCTGGGGCTGGGGGTCTAAAGTCTCTGAGTTGGTATGAAATTAATTTATGATCTGTCCATATAAGTTTGATGTTCTGGATGTCAGAGATGGTAATATTAGAGGAGAAGACCGCATCTAGTGTGTGCCCTTTCTCATGGGTATAGGAGTTGAACAAAACCAAGGGCGTCAAGATCTTGTAAAAACTCCTGTATTTTAGGATCCTGTGAGTCCTCAAGCCATAGGTTACAGTCGCCTTGCAGGATAATGTTTGAGGTGTAAGTGTTTAATTCTCAACAAAATTGAATAATCTCAGTGTTGAATTCCGTGTGGTATCCTGGCGGATGATATATAGTTGCAATGATGATAGAGGTGGTGGCATCAATTTGGCAACGTGCAGAAAGATATTCAAAGTCAATCTATTCAGAGAGAACTAATTCCCTACAGGTAACATTGCTCTTGTGAATCAGTGCAATGCCTCCACCCCGTTTACCCCGTCTATTTTTTGTAAGTATGTCATATCCGGGTGGAACGAGGTCATCTAAGTGGATGCTATAATCTTTGCCAAACCAGGTTTCAGAAAGAGATAGAAACTGCAATTCTTCATTTGTCAATAGATCATATATATCGTTTGCATGTTTGACAGCGGACCGGACATTTATTACACCCCCTTTAATAAATTGAGTAATGCAATGAGGAACCACTCTACTGGTGATAAGGGGGATAATTGGCTTAATGGATGTACTATTTCGACTAATGCTGTTAACCTGGCATGCTTCTAGTGTTTCCTTACTTAGGATACATGTCCCCTGATCAGGGCCGCCATCAGGGGGGTACAGGCAGTACACCTGTAAGGGGCCCGGAGGTCCCCAGGGGCCCGGATGGCACCCCCCCTTTTTTGAATTTTTTTAAAAAATTTATTTATTTATTTATTTTTTTTTATTATTTTTTTTTGTAAGGGGCCCGGAGGTCCCCAGGGGCCCCAGATGGTAATCCGCCTTTTTTTATGTGTTTTTTATAAAAATAAAAAAATATATATATTTTTGCCTCGGATGGCAACCCCCTCCCTTTTTTTTTTATAAAAATTATTTATTAAAATTTTTTTTTTTTATATATATATATATTTTTATGGGGCCCAGAGGTCCCCAGAGGCCCAGAGGGTAACCCCCCTTTTTTATGTATTTTTTTATAAAAAAAATAATAAAAAAACGTTTTATTTTTTTATTTATTTTTTGTAAGGGGCCCAGAGGTCCCCAGGGGCCTGGATTGCAACCCCCTTTATTTTTTCCTCTCTTTTGTTTATAAATTATTTTTCCTTTTTTTTTTGTAAGGGGCCTTGAGGCTCCCGGATGGCAACCCCCCCCCCTTTTTTTGTTCCTTTTTTGTTCGTCAGCACCCAAAAGCCCCCCCCGACCTCAACAATTCGCGGCTGCCCCCCCCCCGCTTCTCAATTCGCAGCGGCAGCACCCCCCCCGGTTCTCCTCTGCTCCAGGGGGCCCATGCCTGAAACTGTGTAAGGGGCCCCAAAATTCCTGATGGCGGCCCCGCCCCTGATTAAGCTGATATAATTCTTGTTGAGAATAAGAGGGGCAGTTACCAGTTGAGTGTTGGAATTTTGGTATTTGTATGTGCGAAGATGGCGATTCTGAGTCAGTAACTGAATCAGTGGAAATGAGCAAACCTTGGTCCGCTGGGCCGGGACGGGCCCAGACGGGCTTGCCTCTGGCGCGCCTCCGGCGTGCCTGCCACAGGCTGTGCTGGCGGCATATCTTTTATACTGGTGCTGTCTGTCTGTGGGCCGGCCGCAGGGGGCGTGGCTAGTTGGCTTAGACAATGAGACAACAGGTAGCTATGGCAAAGGAAAATGCTGAGCTGGGTCACGTGATAGTCCCAAGATGGCGTCTAAGGCCAGCCTCTCTGCGTTTTAGCAGGCAGGGAAACCCAGGGTGGAGAGGAACTGGAGTGAAGCACCCCTTGCAGGTAAGTGCAGGCAAGCTGGATCAGGAAAGTCAGGTACATGTAAACACGGGGTCTGCAGGTGAGTCATCCGTACACAACTATAGGGCAGAGCTGGGCAGCATTAGTAGCAGCACTTCACACTGAGATATCAGGACACAGCAGAGGACTAAAACTTCAAGGGACAAGGGAATTTAAACAGGGATAGTTGGCAAGTATGAGGCAGCTGCTTTGGGCCCCACAACAATGACAGAGCCCAGGGCAGCTGCCCCTTTTGCCCTGCCTTAAAGACGGCCCTGCTTACAAACATCTGACTTACAAATGACTCCTACTTACAAACGGAGGGAGACAACAGGAAGTGAGTGTAAATCTACCCCTAGAAAGGGAAACTCTCTCCTGTAATGCCGTGTACACACAATCAATTTTCTCGACGATGAAAAACGAGGACCGGCTTGGTCCCCTACACACGGCCGGTTTTCATGACATTTTTTCTCCTGGTCGAGAAAAACGACCGTGTGTGGGCTCCCTGGCAGTGTTTCCCTATGGGAAAACTGCCGCGGAAAAAAATGCCGTGAATCACGATGAGAAAAATTAGAGCATGTTCTAATTTTTCTGGTCGTGATTCTTGCCGTTTTTCTCGACGGGAAAAATGCTGGAAAGCCCACAGACGGGCGTTTTTCTCGTCAAAGAGAAAAAATGTACACAGCATTAGAATCTCCACTGATGCTTTATCACCAATCCTTGTTTCCCTAAAAACCCCAAATTTTCTAAATCCAATTGTCATTGGGACGGAAAGTGAGGTGAAATGATCTGAACAGGGGCACAGACAGCAAAACAAATATTACAGGTGTGATAACCCTTACCTATGTTTTCCAAAAAGCTTAAAGGGGTTGTAAAGGTAAAAGGTGAAAAAACATCTGCGGATTAGCGCCCCCCCCCCCCCGTTTACTTACCTGACCCCTCGAAAGTCCCGCACCGTGAACGCGCTTGCTTCTCGGCCAGGATTTTCGGCTCATTCATTGGTTGATTGAAAGCAGCGCAGCCATTGGCTTGAGCTGCTGTGAATCACATCCAATGACGCGGCACGCTGGGGGGCGGGGCCGAGTGATACAGTAAGCGGCTATGGCCGCTGGCTGTATAACGGGGGCGCGCCTGCAAGAACTTACCACCATGCGAGAGAGCTCAAATGAAGGTGGTGAATTCTTGCGGGGAGAAGCGGGGACAGCCGCCGAGGGACCCCAGAAGAGGAGGTTAGGGGCCACTCTGTGCAAAACGAGCTGCACAGTGGGGGTAAGTATAACATGTTTGTTATTTAAAAAAAAAAAAAATCGTGCCTTTAGTGTTCCTTTGAAAATTGATTTTTTGGCTGGAGCTACACTTGCAAAATGTACCTGTTCCAAATTACAAACAGATTCTACATAAGAACAAACCAACAGGCCCTGTCTTGTTTGTAACCCGGGCACCGCCTGTACAGGTCGGAGAAGGGGGTGGTGCGCGTCTACTCGCAGTGATACGGTAGCATGTAGCTCAGGCATGGAGATGTCAGAGCTGAGAAGTGACAGAATGACTTCGCGCCCCCGCTGATTGGCTGCTGGTAGGCGGGGTGAGCAGCGGGAAGAGTATATAGGGCGGCTCCAGCGTGATCAGAGCACTCTGCAGCAGGACAGTGTGAGATACAGGTGAGGATTGGGGCTCATTGGGGCCAATGTTAAGCTGGGTGCTGGCTGTACTACCTGTGGCATGTATATTATTGTTGTGTGCAGCCAGGTATCCCTGGTGGGGGGTGGTTGTATTTTGGTGAGATTTCTATTAATGGATCTCTTTTCTTAACAGAAACTACAGGAAACTGACATCATGGTGAAAATTGGCATCAATGGGTGAGTGCGGTGACCTGTAGAGGTTTATTACCCCCCCTGGGGTGTGATTTATATTTATATATAACGGGGCTCATCCTCTATGAAATGTAACATTTATAGGATGTGCTCCATTGTCCCTCTAGGTATCGGCTGCCATGGGGAGCCACTGGTCCTATGCCAAGGCTCCTCCTCCCCCAGGGTGTGCACTCACCTGTATGAATGGGGCGAGGTGCTATGTCATGGATGGTCTTCGTTCCCCCCAATCCCCCCCCCCCCAGTCTCTAATTTGCAAATGGGAAGATGAAAACTAAGGGGACTCAGTTCCTGGGTCAGCTTGTAAAGGATTAATGTCCAGTGTGTGGGTTGAAGAGCTGGGGTTGAAGGGTTAATGTCCAATTGGGGGGGTTGAAGGAGCTGAAGGGTTAATGTCCAATGGGGGGTTAAAGGAGCTGAAGGGTTAATGTCCAAATAAGGTTCAAGGGGCTGAGGTCCATATTTGATGCATGGCTGACTCGAGGAATAATGGTGATGGTTGTTGGATCTTCTGTTCTGAGAAGCTTTGCATGTAACCTGCACCCTCTCCACCCTGGGATTTGAACCCAAAACCCTGGATCTGTCCAATCCCCCCCCCTTTGGGTCCACTAGCATTTTTAAGATCTCAAAGATGGCTGCTCCTTATTACCCCTTGAAGTCTTGCCAAAGACTCCATGGCTTCTTCTTACGTTAGAGGGGTTCATTTTTGCATCACATTTCCCCAACTGATCCCCAGGAGAACGATCCACCTTGTAAGATCTCCTCCTCCTCCCCTCATTACCTCCTTGCTGTAGCCGTTTGCTCAGTTGCCCCACCACCAGGCTAATGGTCCACCTTTTATATAGAAGATCTCAGGGGCGTTTCCTGTTTCCAGGAGGAGGACTGTCCTGGCCACTGCTAAAGCCAATCGCAGTCCTGCTAGCCCGTCCATCATCTGGAGGAAGAAGACTCGCTTGGTTGCCACCACCAATCTCAGAAAGAAGGGATTTCACTGTGATTGAGAACCCCAATCAGGTGACAGTGTGTGGAATTACTGTTGAGCTTCTGGGAACTTTGTTTAAATTATTCCTGAACCTTTGTGTCACTTACTACTGAACTCCTGCACTCTGTGTCCCTTTAAGCCACAGCCAGTATTCAGTGCAATGAAAATCCCACCCAACTTTTTCTCAACTGCGGGGGCCCAACTTATGATCCTGCACACAGGTCCACTGCTTTCAGAAAATGCCCCTGACCTGAGCTCATCATTGCGCATCCATTCCAGATGCTTATATGTGACATCCCATACATCCCATATATCCCATACATCCCATACATCACAAACATCTCATACATCCAATACATCATATACATCCCATACATCTCATACATCATATACATCCCATACATCTCATACATCTCATACATCACATACATCCCATACATCACAAACATCACAAACATCCCATACATCCCATACATCCCATACATCCCATACATCCCATACATCCCATACATCCCATACATCCCATACATCATATACATCCCATACATCACATACATCCCATACATCACAAACATCTCATACATCCAATACATCATATACATCCCATACATCTCATACATCATATACATCCCATACATCTCATACATCACATACATCACATACATCCCATACATCCCATATATCCCATACATCACATACATCATATACATCCCATACATCACATACATCCCATACATCCCATACATCATATACATCACATACATCACATACATCACAAACATCTCATACATCCCATACATCCAATACATCATATACATCACATACATCTCATACATCTCATACATCACATACATCACATACATCCCATACATCCCATATATCCCATACATCACATACATCATATACATCCCATACATCACATACATCCCATACATCCCATACATCATATACATCATATACATCACATACATCACAAACATCTCATACATCCCATACATCCCATACATCCAATACATCATATACATCACAAACATCTCATACATCTCATACATCCCATACATCCCATATATCCCATATATCCCATACATCCCATACATCCCATACATCCCATATATCATATACATCACAAACATCCCATACATCACAAACATCCCATACATCCCATACATCCCATACATCCCATACATCCCATACATCATATACATCACATACATCACATACATCCCATACATCACAAACATCTCATACATCCAATACATCATATACATCCCATACATCTCATACATCATATACATCCCATACATCTCATACATCACATACATCCCATACATCACAAACATCACAAACATCCCATACATCCCATACATCCCATACATCCCATACATCCCATACATCCCATACATCCCATACATCCCATACATCATATACATCCCATACATCACAAACATCTCATACATCCAATACATCATATACATCCCATACATCTCATACATCATATACATCCCATACATCTCATACATCTCATACATCACATACATCCCATACATCACAAACATCCCATACATCCCATACATCCCATACATCCCATACATCCCATACATCCCATACATCCCATACATCCCATACATCATATACATCACATACATCACATACATCCCATACATCACAAACATCTCATACATCCAATACATCATATACATCCCATACATCTCATACATCATATACATCCCATACATCTCATACATCACATACATCACATACATCCCATACATCCCATATATCCCATACATCACATACATCATATACATCCCATACATCACATACATCCCATACATCCCATACATCATATACATCATATACATCACATACATCACAAACATCTCATACATCCCATACATCCCATACATCCAATACATCATATACATCACATACATCTCATACATCTCATACATCACATACATCACATACATCCCATACATCCCATATATCCCATACATCACATACATCATATACATCCCATACATCACATACATCCCATACATCCCATACATCATATACATCATATACATCACATACATCACAAACATCTCATACATCCCATACATCCCATACATCCAATACATCATATACATCACATACATCACAAACATCTCATACATCTCATACATCCCATACATCCCATATATCCCATATATCCCATACATCCCATACATCCCATACATCCCATACATCCCATATATCATATACATCCCATACATCACATACATCATATACATCACATACATCCCATACATCACAAACATCTCATACATCCAATACATCATATACATCCCATACATCTCATACATCATATACATCCCATACATCTCATACATCACATACATCCCATACATCACAAACATCACAAACATCCCATACATCCCATACATCCCATACATCCCATACATCCCATACATCCCATACATCATATACATCACATACATCACAAACATCTCATACATCCAATACATCATATACATCCCATACATCTCATACATCATATACATCCCATACATCTCATACATCACATACATCACATACATCCCATACATCCCATATATCCCATACATCACATACATCATATACATCCCATACATCACATACATCCCATACATCCCATACATCATATACATCACATACATCACATACATCACAAACATCTCATACATCCCATACATCCCATACATCCAATACATCATATACATCACATACATCTCATACATCCAATACATCATATACATCATATACATCCCATACATCTCATACATCATATACATCCCATACATCACATACATCACATACATCACATACATCCCATACATCCCATACATCATATACATCACATACATCACATACATCCCATACATCCCAAACATCTCATACATCCCATACATCCCATACATCCCATACATCCAATACATCATATACATCTCATACATCCAATACATCATATACATCTCATACATCATATACATCCCATACATCCCATACATCACAAACATCTCATACATCCCATACATCCCATACATTCCATACATCCCATACATCCCATACATCATATACATCCCATACATCACATACATCCCATACATCCCATACATCCCATACATCCCATACATCCCATACATCACAAACATCTCATACATCACAAACATCCCATACATCACAAACATCTCATACATCACAAACATCTCATACATCACAAACATCCCATACATCCCATACATCATATACATCCCATACATCACATACATCCCATACATCATATACATCCCATACATCCCATACATCCCATACATCACAAACATCTCATACATCACAAACATCCCATACATCCCATACATCCAATACATCATATACATCATATACATCACATACATCTCATACATCTCATACATCATATACATCATATACATACCATACATCATATACATCACATACATCTCATACATCCCATACATCCCATACATCCCATACATCTCATACATCCAATACATCATATACATCCCATTCATCTCATACATCATATACATCCCATACATCTCATACATCACATACATCCCAAACATCTCATACATCTCATACATCCCATACATCCCATACATCATATACATCCCATACATCACATACATCCCATACATCCCATACATCCAATACATCATATACATCACATACATCTCATACATCCAATACATCATATACATCATATACATCCCATACATCTCATACATCATATACATCCCATACATCCCATACATCACAAACATCTCATACATCCCATACATCCCATACATCCAATACATCATATACATCACATACATCTCATACATCCAATACATCATATACATCTCATACATCCCATACATCCCATATATCACAAACATCTCATACATCCAATACATCATATACATCCCATACATCACATACATCCCATACATCCCATACATCATATACATCCCATACATCACATACATCCCATACATCATATACATCCCATACATCCCATACATCCCATACATCCAATACATCATATACATCACATACATCTCATACATCCAATACATCATATACATCATATACATCCCATACATCTCATACATCATATACATCCCATACATCCCATACATCACAAACATCTCATACATCCCATACATCCCATACATCCAATACATCATATACATCACATACATCTCATACATCCAATACATCATATACATCTCATACATCCCATACATCCCATATATCACAAACATCTCATACATCCAATACATCATATACATCCCATACATCACATACATCCCATACATCCCATACATCATATACATCCCATACATCACATACATCCCATACATCATATACATCTCATACATCACAAACATCTCATACATCCCATACATCCCATACATCCAATACATCATATACATGACATACATCTCATACATCCAATACATCATATACATCTCATACATCCCATACATCCCATACATCCCATACATCCCATACATCACAAACATCTCATACATCCAATACATCATATACATCCCATACATCACATACATCCCATACATCCCATACATCACAAACATCTCATACATCCCATGCGTCCCATGCATCACATGCATCCCATATGTAGCGGCCTCACCCCTCTCCCTTGCTTTATCGGTTATATGGCTGTTGTCTAGGGGTGCCTGGGAGAGAGAGATGATACACACCACGGCCCATGTCCTCCCGTAGCTAAGAGGTGAAGGCCAGAAGATTGGGCTTTTGTGTAGGTGTCCCAGAGTCAAGTCCAGTCCTTCGTCCCTGACTCCTTTGCTTAGTAACCCGAGTTCCACACAGTGAGTAGGTACAACTCAGTTTTATTCTTCTTGCCAAGCAATAAAACAATCTTTCTTCTTTGGAAAATGGGGACAGATCGAGGCACAATCCTTTCCCTTCTGCTGCTGCCCACTGTGGTGTCACCAGTGGTGAATAGTCACTGCCACTGACTAGGTAATATAGAACGTGAATTTACCTTCGCTCACTTTGCCCCTGTCAGAGGAAGAAATCCGTCCAAGGGAGAAGTGGAGGCCTCTCCGTCACCAGCGATGCTGCGCCAGACTCTTCGGAGAAGTTACTGCGCACCAGTCCTCACTCAGACATGGGCACCCAAGGAGTTAGGGTCCCCTCGAATTCCTCCACCCTCGCGGAACTCAGTCGAAGGTACTGAGCCCCAGGCATCCACCATAGTACCTCACCCCAGGCTAAAGGTGCCTGAGATGCACTCCATCTCCGCTCCGGCTAGGCCAAGGGCGCCTAGGCCCGGAACACCGGAACGCCAGCACCCAAGCTGAAGGTGCCTGGGTGCGGCCGCGTCTTCCAACGCTCACCCCAAGGTCCTTTTATGACCTCTCCCTTTGCGTCACAGCGGGTTCCCCGCCCCGCTGTACCAGCTCCAGGGGAGGACAAAAAGGCACAGTTTGCGGTGTGAGTTCAGCTCCGGACCAAGGCAACAGCGCCACCCGCGGACCCCAAGGAACCCCACACCACCAGAGTCCTCACATAAATTCAAACACCCGCTACACATACATCACATACATCCCATACATCCCATACACCCCATGCATCCCATACATCCCATACATCCCATACATCCCAGACAAACACTTGGGCTGGATGTGAGAGGTGGATCAGCAGGATGAATGTGCCAGGACAGGTAGAAGTGTCTCATTTCTGCTTCCTTTCACCACTCTGCATATCATAGCTGAGCAGGCAGGTACAGTGGTGGAGCAGATGAGTAGGAGGGGTTCAGAGGTGGGACAGAAGAGCAGGAGGGTACAGCGGTGGGGCAGATGTGCAGGGAGGTATAGTGGTGGAAGATATAATGGGGTTCAGCAGTGGGATAGAAGAGCTGGGGGCTACAGTGATGAGGCAGATGATTAGGGAGTTACAGTGGTGGGCCAGATTAGCAGGGGGGTTCAGTGTTGGGCCAGATGAGCAGGGGGGTAGAGCAGTGGGGCAGATATGAAAGGAGTTACAGTGGTGGGGCAGAGGAGCAGGGGGAACAGAGGTGAGACAGATGTGCAGGAGGTACATTGGCGGGGCAGTTGAGAAAGCGAGTTACAGTGGTGGGGCAGATGGCTTCAGTGTTAGGACAGATGAGAAGGTGATGCAGTAGTGAGACAGAAGAGCATGGGGATGGGGTGGTGGGGCAGATGTGCAGGGGGTTACAGTGGTGAGGCAGATGTGCAGGGAGTTACAGTGGTGGGCCAGATGTGCAGGGGGTTAGTGGTGGGGCAGATGTGCAGGGAGTTACAGTGGTGGGGCAGATGTGCAGGGGGTTAGTGGTGGGGCAGATGTGCAGGGAGTTACAGTGGTGGGGCAGATGTGCAGGGGGTTAGTGGTGGGGCAGATGTGCAGGGAGTTACAGTGGTGGGGCAGATGTGCAGGGGGTTAGTGGTGGGGCAGATGTGCAGGGGGTTAGTGGTGGGGCAGATGTGCAGGGAGTTACAGTGGTGGGGCAGATGTGCAGGGGGTTAGTGGTGGGGCAGATGTGCAGGGAGTTACAGTGGTGGGGCAGATGTGCAGGGGGTTAGTGGTGGGGCAGATGTGCAGGGAGTTACAGTGGTGGGGCAGATGTGCAGGGAGTTACAGTGGTGGGGCAGATGTGCAGGGGGTTAGTGGTGGGGCAGATGTGCAGGGGGTTAGTGGTGGGGCAGATGTGCAGGGGGTTAGTGGTGGGGCAGATGTGCAGGGAGTTACAGTGGTGGGGCAGATGTGCAGGGGGTTAGTTGTGGGGCAGATGTGCAGGAAGTTACAGTGGTGGGGCAGATGTGCAGGGAGTTACAGTGGTGGGGCAGATCTGCAGGGGGTTAGTGGTGGGGCAGATGTGCAGGGAGTTACAGTGGTGGGCCAGATGTGCAGGGAGATACAGTGGTGGGGCAGATGTGCAGGGAGTTACAGTGGTGGGGCAGATGTGCAGGGGGTTAGTGGTGGGGCAGATGTGCAGGGAGTTACAGTGGTGGGGCAGATGTGCAGGGGGTTAGTGGTGGGGCAGATGTGCAGGGAGTTACAATGGTGGGGCAGATGTGCAGGGAGTTACAGCGGTGGGGCAGATGTGCAGGGGGTTACAGTGGTGGGGCAGATGTGCAGGGAGTTACAGTGGTGGGCCAGATGTGCAGGGAGTTACAGTGGTGGGGCAGATGTGCAGGGAGTTACATTGGTGGGGCAGATGTGCAGGGAGTTACAGTGGTGGAGCAGATTTGCAGGGAGTTACAGTGGTGGGCCAGATGTGCAGGGGGTTACAGTGGTGGGGCAGATGTGCAGGGAGTTACAGTGGTGGGCCAGATGTGCAGGGGGTTACAGTGGTGGGGCAGATGTGCAGGGAGTTACAGTGGTGGGCCAGATGTGCAGGGGGTTACAGTGGTGGAGCAGATGTGCAGGGGGTTACAGTGGTGGGGCAGATGTGCAGGGGGTTACAGTGGTGGGCAGATGTGCAGAGGGTTACAGTGGTGAGGCACATGTGCAGGGAGTTACAGTGGTGGGCCAGATGTGCAGGGAGTTACAGTGGTGGGGCAGATGTGCAGGGAGTTACATTGGTGGGGCAGATGTGCAGGGAGTTATAGTGGTGGAGCAGATGTGCAGGGAGTTACAGTGGTGGGCCAGATGTGCAGGGGGTTACAGTGGTGGGCCAGATGTGCAGGGGGTTACAGTGGTGGGGCAGATGTGCAGGGAGTTACAGTGGTGGGGCAGATGTGCAGGGAGTTACAGTGGTGGGCCAGATGTGCAGGGGGTTACAGTGGTGGGGCAGATGTGCAGGGAGTTACAGTGGTGGGGCAGATGTGCAGGGGGTTAGTGGTGGGGCAGATGTGCAGGGAGTTACAGTGGTGGGGCAGATGTGCAGGGGGTTAGTGGTGGGCCAGATGTGCAGGGGGTTAGTGGTGGGGCAGATGTGCAGGGGGTTAGTGGTGGGGCAGATGTGCAGGGAGTTACAGTGGTGGGGCAGATGTGCAGGGGGTTACAGTGGTGGGGCAGATGTGCAGGGGGTTACAGTGGTGAGGCACATGTGCAGGGAGTTACAGTGGTGGGCCAGATGTGCAGGGAGTTACAGTGGTGGGGCAGATGTGCAGGGAGTTACATTGGTGGGGCAGATGTGCAGGGAGTTATAGTGGTGGAGCAGATGTGCAGGGAGTTACAGTGGTGGGCCAGATGTGCAGGGGGTTACAGTGGTGGGCCAGATGTGCAGGGGGTTACAGTGGTGGGGCAGATGTGCAGGGAGTTACAGTGGTGGGGCAGATGTGCAGGGGGTTAGTGGTGGGGCAGATGTGCAGGGAGTTACAGTGGTGGGGCAGATGTGCAGGGAGTTACAGTGGTGGGGCAGATGTGCAGGGGGTTAGTGGTGGGGCAGATGTGCAGGGAGTTACAGTGGTGGGGCAGATGTGCAGGGGGTTAGTGGTGGGCCAGATGTGCAGGGGGTTAGTGGTGGGGCAGATGTGGTGGGGCAGATGTGCAGGGGGTTACAGTGGTGGGGCAGATGTGCAGGGTAGTAGTGGTGGGCCAGATGTGCAGGGGGTTAGTGGTGGGCCAGATGTGCAGGGTAGTAGTGGTGGGCCAGATGTGCAGGGGGTTAGTGGTGGGCCAGATGTGCAGGGGGGGGGTGGGTACAGTGGTGAAACATTTGCAGGGAGGACAGTGATCTGAGGTGTAAAGGTGCAGGATGTTAATTACTCACTACTAAACTAGTTTACAGAATTTACTTTATAAAAAATCCTTTTCATAAATGAGTGAAGTTGACATTTTGTTATAAAATCGGCACACTCTTTTTCTTTGAAAACCTTTTTTCGGCACACTGAGCTCTAAAGGTTGCCTATCCCTGGCTTGGTCTATGTACCATACATCTGTTTTCTGCATGTCCCCCATAGCTGTGGGGTGCTTGTCTGCACTTGGACTGTTTCGGCTCCTTGCATGTCGGATGGTCAACCAGCATGTTTTATATGTTTTTCCATATCAATGTTTGTGAGATTTACGGTTTTCTGTCCATGTAGAATATTTTTTAAGCTCCTGAAGAAGTGTTCCCACGTGTAACATGCTGAGCCACAGCACACCTCCAACCTCCCTACACCAAGCCTGTTGTCACCTCAAATATGCCACTTAGAGTTTTTTTATATATAAATGATAAATGTTGGTGATATTGGTGTTCGACATCCACTATACTTTGAATGGAAAATGGTTTTTAGTATTAACCTTTTTTAAAAACTTTGTAATAAAGAAACTAAATTTTTATATTTCCTCGGGGTGCCTAAAAAGTAAAATTTTCAATATTTTACATTCCATCATAACCAGGACGTGGCACTTTCTTACTTCTTTCGTATCTACAGTGCCACTCTGTGGTGATACAAAGCTACTTCTGCTCTGCAATCTGGGGGAGGCTCCTGTACAGCCTCCTATCCTCACAACACTTTTTTTTTTTTTTGACTTGTCTGGGTTGCTGAGGATGTTCTTAAAGGCGATATACCAGTCACATGGTGCTTTTTGGCAAAGATGCTGATGGGTCCACCAAAACATGGGGGGGGCAAGCAGAACACTGGTCAGGGTTACAGCTTTTTCTTACTAAATTTTGTGCTCTGACACATACAAGGGTTTTCTAATGCCTACTTTCTCTCCTTAGATTTGGCCGTATCGGGCGTCTGGTGACCCGTGCTGTTATTGTGTCTGCTAAGGTCGAGCTTGTTCACATCAATGAGCCCACCATTGCCCTGGACAACATGGTAGGTGAACATTTTTCTGTCTCTGTGGGACATGATTGATATCAAACCTGTCCTGTTTGTAGGGTGGGGGTATCTCGGGTGGCTTATCGGGCATCTCTTGCAAAATTGGGAATGACCCTAGTATGGTTTGTGCAAACTGAAGTTCCCACTCCATAGACTAGAGTTCCATAGGATTTAGGGCCCATTCACCCTATTGTATCACAAGACCAGCGTTCCTCAACTCCCATCCTCCAGGACCTGCTGACAGGCCAGGTTTGCAAGATAACTGAAATGCATGACAGGTGATATCATTTGCTGCTCAGTGATTGCAGTATTCTAGTCTGCATCTCCTAGGGTTGCCACCTTTTCCTCAAGCCAAACCCGAACACTTTAGCGGCGCATGGCAATTTTTTTTGTGGTATACGCCAGGGTTCGACAAACCCCGGGCGCCAGGTCGCAATTGCGACTAGAATTAGCGACCTGGCGCCTGGGGTGGCACAGCTGGGGTATCCTGTGTCTCCGTGCGCCCCCCCCCGCCGCTTGATCGCGTCGGGCCCCGCCGGCCAGTAGTTGAGGCCGCGGCTTTGCGGCCTTCTGCAGGCCTATGCTTCCTTCTGTGATCTGGCGCCCTCTTGTTGTGGCTGTTGGTATGTACAAGACAACCAGCAATGCTAATGGAGCTTCCCCTGTCTGTTTTCACTGCCATCTCCTTCCCTCTAATTAGAACCCCCAAACATTATATATATTTTTTATTCTAACACCCTAGAGAATAAAATGGCGGTCGTTGCAATACTTTCTGTCACACCATATTTGCGCAGCGGTCTTACAAGCGCACTTTTTTGGGAAAAAATACACTTTTTTAAATAAAAAAATAAGACAACAGTAAAGTTAGCCCATTTTTTTTTTTTTATTGTGAAAGATAATGTTACGCCGAGTAAATTGATACCCAACATGTCACGCTTCAAAATTGCGTCCGCTCGTGGAATGGCGTCAAACTTTTACCCTTTAAAATTTCCATAGGCGACGGTTAAAAAAATTCTACAGATTACATGTTTTGAGTTACAGAGGAGGTCTAGGGCTAGAATTATTGCTCTCACTCTACCGATCGCGGCGATACCTCACATGTGTAGTTTGAACACCGCTTTCATATGCGGGCGCTACTCACATGTGAGTTCGCTTCTGCACGTGAGCTCGGTGGGACGGGGCGCGTTCCTGGCTCCTAACTTTTTTTAGCTGGCTCCTAGATTCCAAGCAAATTTGTCAAACCCTGGTATACACTATAGGATTTTAAAGACCTGGAGGAGAGCCATAATGCGTCACGCTTAGCGTGGATGGTAACTACTGGTACCGTCCACTGCCCTACTGACACCGTCCACTGCTCTACTGACACCATCCACTGCCCTACTGACACCATCCACTGCCCTACTGACACCGTCCACTGCCCTACTGACACCGTCCACTGCTCTACTGACACCATCCACTGCCCTACTGACACCGTCCACTGCCCTACTGACACCGTCCACTGCTCTACTGACACCGTCCACTGCTCTACTGACACCGTCCACTGCCCTACTGACACCGTCCACTGCTCTACTGACACCGTCCACTGCTCTACTGACACCGTCCACTGCCCTACTGACACCGTCCACTGCTCTACTGACACCGTCCACTGCTCTACTGACACCGTCCACTGCCCTACTGACACCGTCCACTTCTCTACTGACACCGTCCACTGCCCTACTGACACCGTCCACTGCCCTACTGACACTGTCCACTGCCCTACTGACACCGTCCACTGCCCTACTGACACCGTCCACTGCCCTACTGACACCGTCCACTGCTCTACTGACACTGTCCACTGCCCTACTGACACCGTCCACTGCTCTACTGACACCATCCACTGCCCTACTGACACCGTCCACTGCCCTACTGACACTGTCCACTGCCCTACTGACACCGTCCACTGCTCTACTGACACTGTCCACTGCCCTACTGACACCGTCCACTGCTCTACTGACACCGTCCACTGCTCTACTGACACCATCCACTGCCCTTCTGACACCATCCACTGCCCTACTGATACCATCCACTGCCCTACTGACACCGTCCACTGCCCTACTGACACCGTCCTCTGCCCTACTGACACCGTCCACTGCCCTACTGACACCGTCCACTGCCCTACTGACACCGTCCACTGCCCTACTGACACCGTCCACTGCCCTACTGACACCGTCCACTGCTCTACTGACACCGTCCACTGCTCTACTGACACCGTCCACTGCTCTACTGACATCGTCCACTGCTCTACTGACATCGTCCACTGCTCTACTGACACCGTCCACTGCTCTACTGACACCGTCCACTGCTCTACTGACACCGTCCACTGCTCTACTGACACCGTCCACTGCCCTACTGACACCATCCACTGCCCTACTGACACCGTCCACTGTGATACTGACACCGTCCTCTGCCCTACTGACACGTCCACTGCCCTACTGACACGTCCACTGCCCTACTGACACCATCCACTGCCCTACTGACACCATACACTGCCCTACTGACACCATCCACTGCCCTACTGACACCATCCACTTCTCTACTGACACCGTCCACTGCCCTACTGACACCGTCCACTGCCCTACTGACACCATCCACTTCTCTACTGACACCGTCCACTGCTCTACTGACACCGTCCACTGCTCTACTGACACCGTCCACTGTGATACTGACACCGTCCACTGTAAAACTGACACCGTCCACTGTGATACTGACACCGTCCACTGTCCTACTGACACCGTCCACTTCTCTACTGACACCGTCCACTGTCCTACTGACACCATCCACTTCTCTACTGACACCGTCCACTGCCATACTGACACTGTCCACTGCTCTACTGACACTGCCCACTTCCCTACTGACACCGTCCACAGCCATCCTCATTGGACCCCCACCCCCTGAGGAGGGAAAGAGGTGGGGGGAGGGAGGTGAGAAAGGGGAAGGTGAGAGGAGGAGGTGAGAGAAAGGCGGTGGTGAGGGGGGGGTGAGGGGAGGGGGGTGAGAGAAAGGGTACAGGAGGCAGGAGAGAGAGGGGGTGAGAGAAAGAGGGGGTGGGGTGAGATGGTGGGGGTGAGGATGAGAGAGGGGTGATTAGAGAAAGAGTGGTGGGTGGGAGAGAGGGGGGTGAGCGAGGGGCTAAGTGAGAGTGTGAGAGAGTGAGAGTGTGGGAAAGGGGGGCTGACACAGAGGAGGAGGGGGGTGACACAGAGGAGGGGGGTGACACAGAGGAGGAGGGGGGGGTGACACAGAGACGGGGGGGTCAGGGGTGACACAGAGGAGGGGGGTGACACAGAGGAGGGGGTGACAGAGGGGGAGCTGACACAGAGGAAGGGGGTGACACAGAGGAGGAGGGGCGTGACACAGAGGAGGGGGATGACACAGAGGAAGGGGGTGACACAGAGGAGGGGGGTGACACAGAGGAGGGGGGTGACACAGAGGAGGGGGAGTGACAGAGGAGGGGGGGTGACAGAGGAGGGGGGTGACACAGAGGAGGGGGGTGAAACAGAGGAGGGGGGTGACACAGAGGAGGGGGGTGACACAGAGGAGGGGGTGACACAGAGGAGGGGGGTGTGACACAGAGCAGGGGGGTGTGACACAGAGCAGGGGGGTGTGACACAGAGCAGGGGGGGCACAGAGGACGGGGGGTGACACAGAGGAGGAGGGTGTGACACAGAGGAGGGGGGGTGACACAGAGGAGGGGGTGACAGAGGGAGAGCTGACACAGAGGAAGGGGGTGACACAGAGGAGGGGGGGTGACACAGAGGAGGAGGGGAGTGACACAGAGGAGGAGGAGGGTGACACAGAGGAGGGGGGTGACACAGAGGAGGTGACACAGAGGAGGGGGTGAAACAGAGGAGGGGGGGGTAAAAAAGAGGAGGGGGGTAAAACAGAGGAGGGGGGGTGACACAGAGGAGGAGGGGGGTGACACAGAGACGGGGGGGTCAGAGGTGACACAGAGACGGGGGAGTCAGGGGTGACACAGAGGAGGAGGGGGGTGACACAGAGACGGGGGGGTCAGGGGTGACACAGAGACGGGGGGGTCAGGGGTGACACAGAGGAGGGGGGGTGACACAGAGACGGGGGGGTCAGGGGTGACACAGAGCATGGGGGGTGACACAGAGGAAGGGGGTGACACAGAGGAGGAGGGGGTGACACAGAGGAGGAGGGGGTGACACAGAGGAGGAGGGGGGTGACACAGAGTAGGAGGGGGTGACACAGAGGAGGGGGTGACACAGAGGAGGGGGTGACACAGAGGAGGGGGAGTGACAGAGGAGGGGGGGTGACAGAGGAGGGGGGTGACACAGAGGAGGGGGGTGTGACACAGAGCAGGGGGGGGTGACACAGAGGAGGGGGTGTGACACAGAGGAGGGGGTGACACAGAGGAGGGGGTGACACAGAGGAGGAGGGGAGTGACACAGAGGAGGAGGGGAGTGACACAGAGGAGGAGGAGGGTGACACAGAGGAGGAGGGTGACACAGAGGAGGGGGGTGACACAGAGGAGGGGGTGACACAGAGGAGGGGGGTGACAGAGGAGGGGAGGTGACACAGAGGAGGAGGGGAGGTGACACAGAGACGGGGGGTCAGGGGTGACACAGAGGAGGGGGGTGACACAGAGGAGGGGGTGACAGAGGGGGAGCTGACACAGAGGAAGGGGGTGACACAGAGGAGGAGGGGGATGACACAGAGGAGGGGGATGACACAGAGGAGGAGGAGGGTGACACAGAGGAAGGGGGTGACACAGAGGAGGGGGGTGACACAGAGGAGGGGGAGGAAACAGAGGAGGGGGGTGAAACAGAGGAGGGGGGGTGAAACAGAGGAGGGGGGGGGGTGACACAGAGGAGGGGGGGTGACACAGAGGAGGGGGGGTGACACAGAGGAGGGGGTGACAGAGGGGGAGCTGACACAGAGGAAGGGGGTGACACAGAGGAGGGGGGTGACACAGAAAAGGGGGGGTGACACAGAGGAGGGGGGTGACACAGAGAAGGGGGGTGACACAGAGGAGGGGGGTAAGCTGACAGAGCAGATGAGACCTCAGGAGACACACATCGTGAGGCAGGACTCCGGGAGCAAGCAGGCGCGATTATCGAATCCACAGTCCAGCCCCACCCCCCGCCTCCCCACGTGACCAGCACCAGCTCTGCAGGGCCATTCACAGACCCCCATGTCTGCTTCCCGGCCCGCCCCGCACATCGGACATGGCCCGTTCGGCCAATCACAGGGCACCCGCTGGCTCAGAGTGCATCGCACTGTGACAGTGATAGCGGGCAAGGGATCATGCGCGCCGCCCGTCTAGATGTATCGGCCGGGAACAGAGATCCGGCTGCTACTGGCCACAGGACGGTGGAATGTGTGCCCCGGTTTCCAGCGGGTGGAAACGCGGGCACATGTGTCAAAACCCGGACTGTCCGGGTCAAAACCAGAGAGGTGGCAACCCTAGCATCTCCCCAAGGTAATACTTAAAATCTGGCCTGTTAGTGGGTCCTGAGGACAGGAGTTGAGGACCACTGATCTAGACCATAAGTGTCAAGAGGAGTACTTACTGCGGCCAAAATGCCGAGAGTGGTTCGCCCTTGCGACTAAGCGCACTCCGCCCCCTGGAGATGATACAGGGAGTGGATGGCACAAAGAGGCACAAGCTAACAGCAGGCAGGGCAGGACTTGCGTGGAGGTCTCTGTAGGGCTTGATGGCTGTGCAGGAACTGGCAGGTACTAAGGTCCAATTGGAGGGACCAAGCAGAAAGTCCAGGGTAGGCCGGGGGTCAAACACAGAAGAACAAGGTAATTCCAGATCACAGGCTGAGGTTCAAGGCAAGGAGACAGGAGACAAATCCGGGTCACAGGCAGAGGGTCAAGGCAAGGAGACAGGAGACAAATCCAGGTCACAGGCAGAGGGTCAAGGCAAGGAGACAGGAGACAAATCCGGGTCACAGGCAGAGGGTCAAACACTGGAGACGAGGGCAGAGCCCGTTAAGCATGCCAAGGGTCGGATCCAGGAGAAGAGCAGAGTAGTCAGGGTCAATCCGGGTCACAGCAGGTAATCAGATGCAGGAAACAGGAATTATTACACACACAGGAAGCTGAAGACAAACCAGCGATTTGTTTGGGCGCCTGAGCAGCTTTTATAGGCCAGCCAGGTAGTCACGTTGTGCACGCACTAGTGCGCATGCGCGCGCGCCGTTCAGTTGGACCGCGAAGCGCCGACCCGTCGCGCATGCGCGCAGGAATACGGCTAAGTCGGCCGGACTGAGACTGATTGTTTCTCTGACAATAAGACACTGGAAACGGCAGTGATGGAGCCAATAAGGGTGAGTTTGGACGCGGCATATCGGGAGGCAGTAGGTGCTTTGCAAGGTAAGTGTGTAAATATGAATACCTGCACATTTGTTGGGTTGCTAGGAGGCAGAACTAGTTTACTTCTAAATCAGCAGTGCAGTACTTGTGTCATGTGCTGACTAAAGATCTTCAACAGTCTGAACCTCATAATGGTGTCGGATGCCGGGGGGGCCCCCCCAGCTCAGTACTGCTGGCCGTTACGGGACATATTTGAGCGCACAGCTAGGGGACAAGACATGCCACTCCTGGGGTGTTGTAGGCTGTAGGCATTGGCCAACTTGTTGAAGTGTTGGAAATGGGGAGTCTCTAATATGCCGCAGTAGCTTTAAATCGGTCAGTGATACAACCTCCTCCTATTCTCTGAGCCTTTTTATTTGGGGTCCTCCATTGTTTAGAATTCCATATATTTCGATTGTAATGTGGCTGGTTTGGCAGTCTTGCTGGCTACAAGATGATTGACCAAGTTGATGCTTTCTAGACCTTCATGTTCATGTATGACTCCACCCACGGACGCTTCAAGGGAACTGCGACAGCTGAAAATGGAAAGCTGGTCATCAATGGAAAAGCCATCAACGTGTCTCAGGAGTAAGTTCAGATGGTTTAAGAAAATCTGCCAAATTGGGTGCTGTTGGGTTTAAGTATAAAATGGAATATACTGTCTCCATTTTGGCACTGTGCCAACTGGAGGTAAACAGATATGGGTTTTTCTCTGGCCGATGCCAATATTTAGATATCGCGGCGGACGATGGCCGATATATGATGGGGGGGGGGGGGGGGTTTCCCTTCATCTCAAAATCTAATGCCGCGTAGACACGGTCGGAAATTCCGCCAGCGAAAGTCCGATGTGAGCTTTTGGTTGGAAATTCCGACCGTGTAAAAGTGCTGCTAAAACTAGCCGCGTTTTACCGTCAACGCCTGCCCGCTCCAGTGTGAAAGCAGCCATAAGTGATACAGAAAATTTCTTAAATTTAAACATGAAACACAACAAGCCTCCAATCAGTGCACTTGTATGTATAATTTCGATTACAAAAACAATCCTAAATATTAAATACACAAATGGGTAATCAAAACTTTTGGACGAAAAAAATGAGCTACTGTTTTTTTTTTTTTTTTTTAATTAAAGTGTTTTTCCAAGAAAATTGTGTTTGAAAGACCGCTGTGCAAATACCGTGTGACATAAAATATTGCAACAACCGCTATTTTATTCCCTAGGGTCTCTGCTAAAAAAAAAAATATATATATATAATGTTTGGGGGCTCTGTGTAATTTTCTAGCAGAAAATACAGGATTTTTACTTGCAAGCAACAAATGTCAGAAAAGATTTCGTTTTTAAACTGAGATCTCCTCCTACTCACAGAATTCAGTCCTTTTGATAAGTAGAAACATTGTATCTCTTTGCTTCTTTTCTTAGACTTGGCAGGCTGCCCAGATAGGAGTTGATTTTCTGTTAGTGGAGACCACAGGCCCATCCACCGACACCCGATGCAGTTGTGAGGTGACGACTGCATTCTCTCCTTGGATCCTGATCTGCAGCTCGGGACAGACTGCCACCTCCCCACCCTGGGCCTCCAGAATTTCTTCATGTGTGGGGCAGAGGTCTTGGACCCTCTGTCCGGTTGTCAGCACTTCAGCTGGGTTGGTGTCAGTGAAGACCAAAGTCCCATCCACTACCACAGGAACTCCCTCTTCTGTTAGTTTAGGGCAGAGGCCAGCAGCACTCTGCTCTGTTGCCAGCTCTTCTGCTGGGTTGCTGTGAGTGGAGACCGCAGTCCCATCACCCGATATCAGCTCAAGCTGCAGTTGTGTGTAGGGGCCAGCAGCATTCTGCCCTGTTAGCACTTCACCTGAGGACCCCACATCATCCACTCTGGCTAACTGTTGGCGAGGGAGGCCGACTGCCCCGGTGTCCTACCGAGAATTGTCCCCTGGCGGATAATGCCCGCTCTGTACTGCGCAGGTGCCGCACTTGCGCAGTACAGAGCATAATGGACCTCCGAAAATACCCGAAGATGAACACAGATGTGACTAATCTGTACACAGTGCATGCGCAATGAGCGCTGCACGCTCCCGATGCTCGCTCCACTCTGCAAGGGGCGGATGTATAAGTATTATATCGTGTAAGGGACGGATGGCTACAGCAAGGGACGCCCTTATCATCTATGTCCATCAATTTAAAATACCGCCTCTTCGCCCTTCATTTGTTTCAACATGCCCCGCAAAGACGTGTAGTTTCTACACCCGCCCCTTGCTGTAGCTATCCGCCCCTTTCATGATCTAATAGTCATACACATCCGCCCCTTGCAGAGTGGAGCGAGCATCGAGAACGTGCGACAATGTCCTGTTCATTGCGCAGGCGCAAGCTACAGCTGATTCCCTGCTCTTCATGTTCAGAAATTTTCGCCAGCTCCGCTTGCTACATCGCTGCACCTGCGCAGTACAGGGGGGACATTACCTGCCGGGGGGACACTCATCGGCAGAACACCGGCTCCCTGGAACTCTGTAGTTGTTGCCGGTGCTGGGCACAGGTTGGTAGCACTCTGCCCTGTTGTCAGCACTTCTGCTGGGGACTCCACATGCTCCGCTCCGGTTAACTGTTGTGGCAGGAGGCTGGTTTCCTCCACTCCCAAATGGTGTAGCTGCCATTGGGGAGGTGAGCTGGCTGCTTCCTTTTCCATTCCCTCATCTGGCTGCTGGGATGACATTTCGCTGTCACTGTCTTCCAGGTGCATGAATCCTTGTTGGGGAGTGACCATCTCCTTCTCACCCTTGGCCTCCGGGAACCGCTGCATGTGTAGGGCAGAGGTCTTGGACTCTCTGTTCGGTTGCCAGCGCTTCAGCTAGAGAAGATTCTGGTAACTCCGCTGATGCTGCTGGCATAAAATCCCAGGTCTCTGTCAGTATTGTGGGAGAAAGGCCGACTACCTCTTCTCTCAGGGAGGCTGAAGCTGCTGTTGGGCAGAGGTTAGCAGAGCTCTGCCCTGTTGTCAGCACTTCAGCTTTGGAGACCGCAATCTCCGGAGTTTCCACTGCCGATTCTCTGGCATGCTGCTGAACGCATTCTAGCAGTTTCCCGTATGCCCTTTCCAGATGCTGTTCCTTCCTTAGCAAATAGTCTAGATCAGGTTTAAGCTCTGAGACCCCTGCAAAACTGAGCATAGCCTCTCTGTATTCTCGCAGGTCATCAAGGGTAGGTTCCCCTTCATCGCCAAACACAAAACAATCTGTAAGGCTCTCCCACAGCAATCCAGGGCCACCAACGTCATATCCCTCCGGAGAGCATTCTGTTGGAGAGCTCTAATCCAGTGCCTTACCCGAATCTTCTGCCTGACCTCCAGGTATTCATCCGCAGACACAGACCTGGTCTGGTGTATGCTGAAAGGACAATCTGCAGCAGCCCCGGGAACTCTGATGCCAGATCCATATCTCCGCTGGGGTGACTGAAGGCTGCTATCCGATCTTGGATCCAGGTGGAGGTCTTCACAGCCAGGAAGCATGATCCCGCTGCTGCTAACCAGTTGTGACGAACCCTCTGTCCTCAAACAGATCTAGGTCCGACGTCAATGCTTCCTCTGTTCAGGACCAGCACTTCTCCAAAATTCTCCAGCCCCCCAGTCAACAGATAACACCTTAGTGTAGGTTATTCCAACACATGTTAACAGATATCTAATTTCAAAACACTCCCCCCACCCTTGGGAAACAGGGCGGGTTAAACTGTCCAATGACAATGGTGATACAGGTCAGGTGTGTTCCAACTTCTCATCAGTAAACTGTCTCAGCAGGGGGGCTTCCGGAGGAATCCTCCCTCCCTCTTTCCTCACAGCAAGACATCCCATAATAGTTGAGGCAGACAGCCACAATAGACAATAGAATAGTCCCACCCCCCCCCCCCCCGTCACAGCAAATAGTACACAACAGCCAACACACAATATACACACAATATATACAATGTATACAGCATTGAATCTGACTAGCACAGATCATAGTGTGGTTCTCATTCACCCTGTTCCCCTATTAGAGACACAGGGGTTGGGGAAGCTGGACAATGAGCCTCCAGAACTCTCTAGGGCAAGCTGAGCCGCACAAACCCCCCACCCAAAGTCACTCCTGTCACACTTTCTAATAGGACTTTTTTATTTTGTTCACATTTTTTTTTTTTATAAGATGCTTTTGGAGTAAAACTAAAGTTTTTTTTTCTATTTAAGATGCATTAATAATTTAGTTTATTTAGCATAAAATTGAGCTTAATTATGTAGAATGAGGCTGTATATTCTGCAATATTTACATTTTTGGTATTCAATGAATGCAAGCTAAGATAATATGCACTGCATTAATGCATTCACGCAATGTCACAGTAACCATGAGATAAACCAAAGTTCAGGAATATTCCTTTATCCCATTGTTTTGCAAATCTATGTACACTAAAAACTGTATGATTGAATCGGATCTGATATCGCTGTTTTACTAACCTGACAGCTTATTCTAAATCTTTGTTTTGTTTGCAAATCTTAAAGATTTAACTATCAGTAAGAAAGTCCTTACATTTAAAGAGCACCTGTCATTTTTAGATCCATCATGGCAGTGCCTGTTGGTTGGCATCCACTCACCCGCTGCTGCCGCCACCTCTCCTGCCTTGTGTCACCAGCCGTCCCATTAAAGTGAATTTTGACTGTTGGTGAGCCAACAGCGGGTCAGGAGAAGCCTCTGCGGGACAAATGACAGTTGTGCTTTAAAAATTATGATTTTAAATTGAGCCTTTTTACTAGTGATTTAAAGGGGGTTGTAAGACCCGGTTCACACAGGGGCGACTCGTCAGGCAACTCAGTCACCTGACGAGTCTTGTCCCGCTCTGTTCAATGGAACCGTTCTAATAGGAGCGACTCAGGTCACTCCGACTTAGAAAAAGGTTCCTGTACTACTTTGGGGGCGACTCGGGACGACTTGCATTGACTTCTATAAAGAAAGTCATTTTGCAAATCGCCTCTTAAGTCGTCTTGAGATCGCGTCGCCGAGTCGCCCCAAAAGTCGTACCGCCCCAGTGTGAACCGGCTCTAAAGGTCCAAATATTTTTTTTGTTTAAATAACAAACATGTTATACTTACCTCCACTGTGCAGCTCGTTTTGCATAAAGTGGCCCCCGATCCTCGTCTTCTGGGGTCCCTCGGCGGCTGTCTCGGCTCCTCCCCGCATCAGCTAACCCCCTTCATGGGAAGCGCTCTGCCAAGGGGGTAAGCTTGCGGGTGCGCTCCCGTGATACAGCCAGCGGCTATAGCCACCGACTGTATTACTCGGCCCCGCCCCCCAGCGCGCCGCGTCATTGATTAGATTGACAGCAGCGGGAGCCAATGGCTGCGCCGCTATCAATCTTCAATGAAGAGCCGAGACCAGCCTGAAGACAGGGGCGTGTAGCCAGCGCGTTCACGACGCGGGACTTTTGAGGGTGCAGGTAAGTAAACCGGGGGGGCTGGGGGGGCTTGTAAGCATAGGATGCATTAAGGTAAAAAAACGCAAAGCTTTTCAACCCCTTTAAATCAAATCCACCCTGGTTTCCACAGAATAAAGTGATTTGTAAATTGTTTCACTGCAGTTGCTAAGGTTCTTTTCCTCCTAGACGGGACCCCACTGCAATCAAATGGGGAGAGTCTGGTGCCGACTACGTGGTGGAAGCTACCGGTGAATTCACAACCATTGAAAAGGCTTCTGTAAGTAACCTGGAGGTGTCAGTCCAGTCTACACTGTAAAGGGTAAACTCTCAAATTGTGGGCATAACATGAGGCAGTAGATTATAAACTTTATTACAAATATTCAGAATACTGAGGGGGGGGGGGGGCAGTCAGGTGATCTCTGTGGTCCTAGCGGTCTCGGGTCAGCACCTGCCTGGCAATGGAGTCCTAGTGATGCTACACATGGCTGTCATCAGACTTCAAATCAAATCATTAATCCTGTACTACTGCCTATGCCTGGAGGTGACGGGTGGTATGTGGATGTTTTACCCCCATTGCCTAGCTTGCATTAGACATGCACACCTCCCGGCGGTATAACGGGTTATGCCGCCTACACGCGGTCGGAATTTCCGACAAGACAAGTCCGATGTGAGCTTTTGGTCGGAAATTCCGACCGTGTGTAGGCTCCGACGGACTTTTCCTGTCGGAATTTCCGCCAACAAAAATTTGAGAGCAGGTTCTCAAATTTTACGACGGAAAAATTTCCAATCGGAAATTCTGATCGTCTGTATGCAATTCCGACGCGCAAAAAATTCCGACGCATGCTCGGAAACAATTCGGCGCATGCTCGGAAGCATTGAACTTCATTTTCTCGGCTCGTCGTAGTGTTGTACGTCACCGCGTTCTTGACGGTCGAAAGTTCAGAGAACTTTCGTGTGACCGTGTGTATGCAAGCCAAGTTAGAGCGGAATTCCGTCGGAAAAACCATCCAAGATTTTTCCGACGGAAAATCCGATCGTGTGTATGCGGCATTAGGCTTTCGTTCTGCCCATGTTAAATGCCATTTCGGCCTGGACTTGTGGTGGCAAAATAGGTTGTATGCAGAGCACACAGCCATTTTGCCTTGTGCTAAGTAGCACACACTTCATCTTAATGCAATAATGCTTCTTAAGCTAAAATTCACTCACCTTTCATTCGATTCCCATTCATTCAAGTCAAACATCACCGCACTGTTAGGTTCATCTCAGCATCCCAGCATCATCTGCACAGGAGCCGCGTCTCTCTCGATCTTTTATTAAAATCCCAGCCGGAAGTGATGTCACAGCATGTGACCTCCTCCATAGGAAGTGAGCTCACAGGGTGTGAGCTCCACCCAGCAGATGACCATATAAGGATATGTTAAATACAGCTAATACAATACAATACATGAATACAACAAAAGAACCAATCACAGACCTGTATGCATTCAAATAGACTAGCAGTGACGTGCACCGCTTCCAATGACGGGAACCATACGAAAATTATGTCTCAATGGGCCACAATTGTCGTATAGTTATGCTATAGTTCTCGTGGACGCAGATCTGTCCGCTCTGAGTCATTTAATGCCAACGCCAAGAAGTGGCCAGTCCTTTGGCGAGGCATAAAACAAATATCCCTAAAAGGAGCAAACATCGCTGTGTCCACAGGAAGATTTTTGCGCCACCGGTCTTCCACCAACGTCTATATGTGCGAATACGCTCACACGAGCGCATTACAGCAAAACCGACACTGGAGGACATCTGACAACATACATTAATAACATTTTCCACAACAGACTGAACACTTTACCCACTCAAGTCTTTATAAAGCCCCCACTCAACTCTCTGGTGCTCTTCAACATCAAAGCTGCCTTAAAGCAGAACCAAAGGTGTACTAATCTGTCCAGTTTTGCGCCAGCATCTTTGTCGGGTCTTCAGGTCTCCAATGGTGGGTGACATCACTCCTGTACATGTGCAGGGAGGCGGTCATCCTGGCACTCGGACCAGTCTGACAGGAAGTGGTACGTGTGCTGGGAAAAGATGGCGGGCAGCTAGGGGCATCTTGCAGAAGAGATGCTGCATGTCTCATCTGCAATAAAAGCCTGCCCTGTTAAAGCAGAGCTTCAGATCCTGCTTTTAAAATGCAATGCTTTTGGGACTTCATGATAAGGCCAAGCTGAATCTCTAGGCCAGAACACTTTACAACAGATGGTGGGTACACACCTCCCAACATTTTGAGGTGGGAATGAGGGACACCTACTAGCAAACGTATGTAGGCATAGGACACGCCCCCTGTCACACCCCCTTAAAGGAGAATTAACCCAAAAAAGAAATTAAATCCACAAGGGCTTTTTTCTACCCATTCCTTTATATTGGCTTTTTAATTTTACAAATGCAGCCATTTAGAATTTGGAGGAAGGGCGTTTAGCACCGGGAAACACTTTTTGAAAGATAAAAAGTGCATTTTATATCCAACCACATAGCTCAGACCAAAATGAGGGACAAATGAGGAGGAAAGAGGGACAGAGGGACATTGCTCCAAATCAGGGACAGTCCCTCGAAATCCGGCACAGTTGGGAGCTATGTGGGTGGTATTGCCGCATTCAAGTTCTATTTGCAACAGGGTAATGGAGGGGGTGGTATTTGCATGGGGGGGTTCAGTGTTGGGATGGTCCTGTCCTTTTGCACTCAGCAGGGTTTTGTGTTTTACAAGCTTGCCTCTAGTCTGTTCTTCATGTCTTGGTGGTGCTCATAGCTGACTTGTAGGGCTGTATTAAGATCCTTTTCTTCTTCCCTTATCAGGCTCACTTGAAGGGAGGTGCCAAGCATGTTATCATCGCCGATCCTTCCACTGATGCCCCCATGTATGTTGTTGGTGTCAACCATGAAACCTACGACAAGGCAAACAAAGTTATCAGGTAAGTTCCATATCGATCATTTCCTTTAGACTTGTTGCCTTTCCCAGTCACAGCAAAGTGACCAGATCTCCAAAGCCTTTGACAACCTTATTCTGGGGGGGGGGGGGGGGGGTTGGAGATGTTATACAGGATATATATATATATATTGTCAACGGGTTGAGCAGCACTTTGCAATATGAAAGGGAGACAGTTACAATATGAGGGCCCTGTTCAAAGGAGCTTACAAATATAAGTGTAGCGACCCCCTCACCCCGTCCTCTTTAGCTAGGGGTATTTCACGCGACAGAGTGAGGTGCGCTACGGCCCATGTCCTCCCCATAACTGTGGGTGAGGTGAAGGCCAATATCTGATGTTTCCTCAGGCCGGTGTGTCTTGGGCATGTACCGAGTCTGTTGTGCAGAAAACCACCAAACTACCCTTTGCTCCCATTAACAGAGTCCATACACCGATCACAGTCCAACTGTTGGTTTTATTTCGTATCTCCACATACAGGCAATGCGATGGCAGGATACGGTGGGATGAGCAGGTCGAGGCACTATACTGATCTGGGTCCCTACACCCCCTGTGCTATGACCAAGGGTTGCAGGAGTCTTAATTCGGATACCTCCGCTGCGTTGCAGCCCCTATCAGGGGAAGATGTCCTCCAAGAGAGTTACCGGAGGCCCATCCGTAACCGGGTTGACGCTGCACCGGAATCTTCGGACGGGTGTCCCCCCCCAGCCTCCTCACCTCAGATGCGGGTCCCCTCGCAAGGAGCACCCTGGAATCACTTCACCCTTGCGGGACCCAGTCGGAGTCACTGGGTCCCAGGCCTCCTCAATAGTACCTCATCCCAGGCTGAAGGTGCCTGGGATGGAATCCCAGCTTCATTCCGGCCAGGCCTAGGGCGCCTAGGCCGGAACCTTGAACCGCCCGCACCCAGGCCGAAGGTGCCTGGGTGCGTGACGAGATGATCCCCCCGAAGACCTCGTGGCGAGGGCGTCTCCCCCTTTTATCTCCTCCTTCAACACCACGGCGGGTTCCCCGCCCCAGCCGTACCATCTCCAGGAAGGGACAAAAAGGGTAGCACTGTGGTGATGATTCTACCTGAAGCCTGTAGGTACTCCGCCACCCACAGGCAAAGGAGAATATTACATCCCCCAATCCTCCACGAATAACAAAAAGGGGTCTAAACCCTGACATAATTACACACCTGGGTCACACTACCCCCAGGTGTATCCCACTAAATCTGAAGACCCCGCTACACACTCCCCCTTGTGATTTGACTCTGGTCCCCAGCGTCAGGTGCACACCCATGTCTCCCAAGGAGGGATGACATGGAGCAAGCCCCTGAGGCTGTCCCCAAATCTGTGAATACTAAGTGTGCCAAGACCTGCTCTAAAGGGAAAGGAAAAATATAAAACGATAAACTTTTGCATAAAACATCTATTCTGTACACATGTATAATCCCTCCCATCACTGTCTAAGAACCACCCCACTCTCAGTAGTCTTGACCGATGAATCTCCTGCAGAAGGGGAACAAAAACAACATCCTAACAATCTGTGTTAACTTGGAATGAATAGGTCTGTCGGCCGAGAGACCCACTCACTCCAATAAGCAAAGTGATGCATGTGTAAAATTTTCAAACATTCGTTGCACAACACTGCCACCTGGTGACAGCGCCGCGGTCATGACACTTGCCGAGATCTTCCTTCTTCCTGCTTTTCTACGCTAACTTTTACCCCCAGACTCTCTGCCTTTGGCACATGAAGAAGAGGGAGAAAAACAACAGCTCCCAAGTCTCCAGTGAGTGAAAGAAAAGCCCAAATCAAAACAAAAGTAGGACGCAGTTCTGAGCGTCTGGGAATGTTCCTTCCAGAAAGTTCAACAGCAACAAAATAGGAGTTCACTTCTCCTACAAGTAAAACCTTGGATCCGGCAAAAACAAGGGCTTCAGGTGCTTGTCAAATACTTCCACCGAATACTCAACATCCTCTCCTTCTTTCCTGCAGATGAGCACCTTATCGGCATGAATATGGCGCCCCAGTCTCCAGTGAGTTCTACAGTCTCTAAACTTTTTAGATACAGGCGGCGAACACGACAGGTATCGCCGGGCATGAGGCACTTTGAGCTTTTCCCATACAAACTCGTCGTACCACCTTTGTCGCAAAACTTCGACTTCATACAATAAGCCCCGAGGCAAGTAGGGGTACTCCCACCCATATTCACGGGCGACTCTTTGGGAGAAAAGTCTCTGCAATCTGGCTAGAGGTGGCAACCTATCTCGCTCGCCTTCTCCTGGCTGTACGATGGCCTCCGGGTGCCGAGGTACCTTCACCATCTCGAGTTGCTTTGCCTTTGGTGCCCGCAACAAAGCACGCTGCGTCCCCACTATCGGAGCGGGTGATGTGGTTGAAAGTGGAAGGTCAGTCGGAGGACTAGATTTCCTCGGGAACTCCGGGGCCTGCGCCCGGAGCGTACTGTCTTCCGTGGACATGGGGGAATCCTGCGGTTTACACAGCACAGGTAGTGGGCGTCTGTCCCAGCCCTTCCGGTGAAACAGTTTGTCTATTTCTCCGTCATCACCACAGTCTGACAACGACTCTAGGTCGGAGGTGTCATACATCTCGGCGGGAAGGTAGTCTCTAGTAGACGGAAGGCTACGCTCCCTTGCGGGCTCCACCGACTGTGGACTCGCGACACCTCCAACCAACACCACAGTCCCAGCCCCTAGCTCACCTGGACCTTCTGAAGAACTGGGATGTCCGGGACTCTCTTCTCTACCGGCGCCATCTAGGCCAGGCAAGCGGCGGGGTGAAGCTCGACCACGACCATAGGATGCCTGTACCAGGCCGACTTTCCTCTTCGGAGGTGGCAGCAGGGAATCTGTGGTGACCGAAGCAGTGCCCTCGGATTTCTCTCTTTCCGTCTCTGGTTGGGCAGTCAGGTCGCCCTGGTCAGCGTGTACGGGGACCTCCGCAAAGGCCTGGATCTCTCCCTCCGGAGTGGCGGTTCCTGTGATGCAGTTGAGGCGAAGGGCCCGGGGCCTTACTGTGGATGATTCAACCTCAAAAAGAAACTCTTTGCACGCTTCACATCGCCCGAACGGCTTTAGTTGGACCACCAGTCCCGAGCATCCGGGGCAGATCACACCGAGGGCCTCCGTGTCTCTGCATGAATACAGAGCCAACTGTCCTCGGGGCCTGAGCCTTATCCCCGTGTCTGTCAGGGGAGCAGCAAATGCAGTCATCTTCACAGGGTAAGATACCGGCATCCACGGAGAGCTTGAATTCATTCCGACCACTTGCTGCTCCATCACGCGCTGACCACGCGCCGGAGTCTCCACGTGTATCTCCACACGTGGCCAGACTCCTCCCACGACTTGCACGTTTTCGCCAGCCTCCGCCCACAAATCGTGCAGTCACGGGGTGCCTCGTGGCGCAGTGCATTAACAGTCCCCACATGTAGTACTTCACACGGCTGGACCTCTCTCTTTTTACGCTCCTCCGCGTGGGCCTTTCCCGACTTAGGGTCATGTCCACAACTCCGAGCAGGGATGCACTTTAGCCAATCACATGGCCGACCTGCTCGGAACTCCTCCGGGCAGCAAAGTTCAAACACAGACGTTCTCAGTTCCATCGTTGAGACACACACGCATCCCGGACGAGCCCCCAAGTGTAGCGACCCCCTCACCCCGTCCTCTTTAGCTAGGGGTATGTCACGCGACAGAGTGAGGTGCGCTACGGCCCATGTCCTCCCCATAACTGTGGGTGAGGTGAAGGCCAATATCTGATGTTTCCTCGGGCCGGTGTGTCTTGGGCATGTACCGAGTCTGTTGTGCAGAAAACCACCAAACTACCCTTTGCTCCCATTAACAGAGTCCATACACCGATCACAGTCCAACTGTTGGTTTTATTTCGTATCTCCACATACAGGCAATGCGATGGCAGGATACGGTGGGATGAGCAGGTCGAGGCACTATACTGATCTGGGTCCCTACACCCCCTGTGCTATGACCAAGGGTTGCAGGAGTCTTAATTCGGATACCTCCGCTGCGTTGCAGCCCCTATCAGGGGAAGATGTCCTCCAAGAGAGTTACCGGAGGCCCATCCGTAACCGGGTTGATGCTGCACCGGAATCTTCAGACGGGTGTCCCCCCCCAGCCTCCTCACCTCAGATGCAGGTCCCCTCGCAAGGAGCACCCTGGAATCACTTCACCCTTGCGGGACCCAGTCGGAGTCACTGGGTCCCAGGCCTCCTCAATAGTACCTCATCCCAGGCTGAAGGTGCCTGGGATGGAATCCCAGCTTCATTCCGGCCAGGCCTAGGGCGCCTAGGCCGGAACCTTGAACCGCCCGCACCCAGGCCGAAGGTGCCTGGGTGCGTGACGAGATGATCCCCCCGAAGACCTCGTGGCGAGGGCGTCTCCCCCTTTTATCTCCTCCTTCAACACCACGGCGGGTTCCCCGCCCCAGCCGTACCATCTCCAGGAAGGGACAAAAAGGGTAGCACTGTGGTGATGATTCTACCTGAAGCCTGTAGGTACTCCGCCACCCACAGGCAAAGGAGAATATTACATCCCCCAATCCTCCACGAATAACAAAAAGGGGTCTAAACCCTGACATAATTACACACCTGGGTCACACTACCCCCAGGTGTATCCCACTAAATCTGAAGACCCCGCTACACACTCCCCCTTGTGATTTGACGCTGGTCCCCAGCGTCAGGTGCACACCCATGTCTCCCAAGGAGGGATGACATGGAGCAAGCCCCTGAAGTATTCTACAATCACCGAGATTTACTCTGGTCCCAATCACCATCGACACCACCAAAACCATCATCAGAAGTCTCCGAGACAGTACATCGCCAAACGACATTATTCCCACAAAACTTCTGAAAGAATGTACCGACATCTTGGCACCCACCATAACACACCTCATAAACCAATCATTCAAAGAAGGAATCGTTCCGATCTCCGTCAAGCAAGACATAATCAAACCCCTCCTAAAGAAGCCCAACCTCGACCCCAAAGACTCAAACTACCGCAGACCTGTCACAAGCCTTAACACCGTCTCCAAGATTATGGAGAAAGCAGTAGTACAACAGCTACAACCCCATTTGGACACCCACAAACTCTTGGACCCACTACAATCAGGCTTCCGCCCAGGCCACGGGACAAAAACAGCACTTCTCAAACTCTGGGATGACGCCCTCGAAGCAGCAGATGAAGGAGAATAGTGTCTCCTGGTGCTGCTTTACCTCAGCGCAGCTTTTGACACAGTAGACCACAAAACTCTGCTCACTCGTCTCGAAGAAGTAGCCGGAGACACAGACTCAGATCTACTCTGTTTCCCATCTTTTCTAGAGAACCGATCCCAGAAAGTGAAACTAGGAGCCTTCACTTCAGAAGCACGTAAAATTACATGCAGAGTCCCTCAAGGATCACCCCTGTCGCCCGTGCTCTTCAACATCTACCTCCGTCCACTCCTCAAAATCATCAGCAACCAGTACCTGCTCTATCACTTCTATGCTGATGACACCCAACTTTACCTTTGCATCACCAACAAAAAAGACCAATACCACGTGTAGCGCTACCCCCAGTTAAGAGAGCCGTTGGTTTGATTTCGGGCCCTGTATACAGCACCGCCAACCCCCGGCAATCTTATTCGACCCACTCTGGCACAGTTAGTCTAGGGTTAAACTCATATCATAAACAATAGTAATTCACAGGGTAATCTCCTTATAGTAAGACAACACACGGAGGCGAGAGATTAAATATAACAGTTTTACTTTCATCAAATAGGCATAGGCAGAACAGAACAAATGTAACTTGCTCACAGAGCCCTGCAGCAATAAGTGTAGCACACGACAATGGCCCAGCGCGGTAACCCACCGCGCGCGGCTATTATGGTGTACGCGCCCTGTGGCGCACTAAACAATATACTATCACCTCTCCCTGGTCAGGCCTGACATAGAAGAAATCTCAGTCTTTTCACTTGGAATTTCTTTGCATGTAACTTTCGGTGGTGCACTTGATGAATCAATATTTGTAATCCACAAGTATGCAGTCCCAAGGAAACACTATACTGGAGACCCTTTAACTCTGTCCAGCTGTTGGTCTCCTAGTGGAACAACAAACTAACGATCAGTGGGCCAAGGCAGTCTATAGGCCTAAAAACAGTAAAGTCTATTTGATTGAGTAAGTGCTCGCTCACCACTCTGGACGCGATCCCAGTCCGGGACTTCCACCTGCTGTGTCTCCTCACACAGCGTCTGCAACGATCGGGTCCCCGATCCAACTGATGTCCTCACTCGACCAGTCTGGTGCCACCCAGGCTCCGCCGCGGGGTGGAAGGCTCTTTGGAGGTTGCACAAGGCCCCAGGCTTCAGGCCTTGTACTGCAGCAGATCTGCACAGGAAGAAGCTGTTGCTTGTAACGCGGTGTCCAAAGAGGCCGAGCTCCGCCTCGCCTCCTTCTTAAATAACCCCCTCCCATGAGTCTCTGCGGTGGCCAACTGCACTCTGGGTGCCGAACGGGGTTCTGGGTAACGTAGTCCCGGGGCCTCAAAGGAGACCCCGCTACACACGTAATGGAAAACTGCCTCTCATTGATCGACGATTGGATGACGGAGAGCTCCCTCAAACTTAATGGATCCAAAACAGAACTCTTTGTCCATGCAAACCGAAACAAAAACCCTAGCACGACGTCTATACCACTCATCATCCTTGGACAAATCATCACCCCCAGCGCTAAAGCCAAAAGCCTCAGAGTCATCTTTGATTCAGACATGACTATGGACGCACAATTAGGATCAGTAGTCAGCGGATCTCACCACCTTCTTCGCCTGTTGCGTAGACTCATCCCCTTCATCCTGGAAGGAGACTCAGCAGCAGTAGTTGAAACAATTATCAATTCCCGACTCGACTACGCAAACTCCCTCTACCTAGGACTTCCCAAATACCAAATTTCATGTCTACAAGTTGTCCAGAACACAGCAGCCAGACTGGTAACTGGAAAAAAAAACTGGGAATCAATCACCCCGTCCCTGAGGACCCTCCATTGGCTAGCCGCGAAGGATCGTGTTACATTTAAGACCCTCTGCCTCACTCACAAATGTACACAAAGAAAAGCCTGCAATACCTCTGCGACAAAATAAAGCACTACACCCCAAGTCGCCCCCTCCGGTCAACAAACTAGAACCTCCTCCACATCCCCAAGACCCGCTACAATTCAAAAGGAACAAGGACCCCGGCTATGGAACACTCTAGCCGCGGACATCCGCTTGGAAGAAAACCATCTGGCCTTCAGAAAGAAGCTCAAGACCCATCTCTTCTGAAGACACAGGCGGACACTGGCTGCAAAAGCACCTTGAGGCGATTTAGTTTGCATTTGAAGCGCTATACAAGTTACTCATCCATTCATTCATTCACGATCTACTTGGATTTTTAGATATGGGGGAGTACCTGACCTATGTGTGGTGCTTGGTCCATTCCCCCTGGGAGAACATCACTGGTTACTAGGGGCGTTGCTAGGTGGCAAAAAGACCAGGGGCTTCAGCCCGAAGTCCAAGGCCGGGGGGGGGGGGGGGGTGTATGTGGGCGGGGGGGTGGGGGCCCATTAATGCTGACCACTAAACTCACCTGCCTGACCTACATACATACACTTACCTGCCTGACATACATACATACAGTGACCTGCCTGACCTACATACACTGACCTGCCTGACCTACATACACTGACCTGCCTGACCTACATACATACACTCACCTGCCTGACATACATACACTGACCTGCCTGACCTACATGCATACACTCACCTGCCTGACCTACATACACTGACCTGCCTGACCTACATACATACACTCACCTGCCTGACATACATACATACAGTGACCTGACCTACATACAGTGACATGACCTACATACAGTGACCTGACATACATACAGTGACCTGACCTACATACACTGACATGAATCCTACATACACACTCACTGACCTACCTCAGCCGTGGTGTGCGGCACTGGGGCGCCCAATGTGCCCATCATAGTCACAGTTGAGATGCAGCCAGAGGAGGAGCCGAGGAGGAGAGGAGAGGAGAGCCGCCAAACCGAGCACCGAGCGGGGATGTGGCGTGGCGGGCGGCATTGTAATTCCCGCCTTCTGGAGCTTTCAGCGCCTATGATGGACGTCACACGTCCCGCAGTCCCGGCATTGGACCAGTGGGACGCCCATCATAGGCGATGCAGGCTCCAGAAGGCGGGACCTGCTTTGTCTCTCAGCCACACTCGGCGGCGCTCGGCGGCTGTCGGAATCAGAATGGTCCCTGCTCGGCGGCGCTCGGGGCTAATAATTAAATACCGCATGCCTGAAACTCGTGGGCTTTTCGGGGACCCATTCGGGGCTCCAGCCTCCCCAGCCCCCCCTAACGACGCCCCTGCTGGTCACCTTAATGGTTGAAGGAGGTGGAAAGCCAATGAAGTAGTAGGTGGTTGGGGTAGACTTTAATTCACACAGACCTGATTGCTTTATTCTGAATAGACTGAGATTGTTTTTCGAACTACATAAGACCTAGTAAAGGATGTGAAATGATTCCCTTGGACCAGATTCTGGTGGATTAATTGAGTTCCTTTGCATAGTTCATTCTACTTCACATCTAACAAACCTTTAGGAAAAGTCTCATAACCTGCAATACTTTGGTGGCAGATGTCAATGTGCAGTATAAGTGTCCCCCCCCCCCCCCCAATTACTTTGGTGGTTGCATACTTTAAATGAGATGAAAACCACTCATTTCTTCACTTATGGCTATGCAGAGGTAATACTTGCCCCATGCCCTCAATCCTGTGGTAGCCATTGCCCTACAGAAGAAACTGGAGCAAAGCACAGTGCAGGGCCTTCCATGGTGGCTGGTCCTGCATTGTTCTCAAAGCTGTGACTGCCTCTTGACTTGTCCATAGTAGGGATATATTTAGGTCTACAACAGGAAGCTGATGAAATGGGGGGGGGGAGGGGAGAATCAGATTGAGTGAATATTTAATTACCATCTCTTGCCAACCCATGAAATGTCTAACCAATGGGTGGGTATTGGTTATGCCAGACTAATGATGTGCTATCTTCTGCAGCAATGCCTCCAGCACCACCAACTGCCTGGCTCCTCTTGCAAAGGTCATCCATGACAACTTTGGCATTGTGGAGGGGTTGATGGTAAGTCCAGTTTATGAATCGCCATGCGTCTGGGAAGGTAATCCTGAACTTGCTGTCTTGTCTTTTCCTTCCAGACCATTCTCCATGCTTACACCGGTACACAGAAGTGTGTGGACAGACCATCTGGCACACAATCGCCTGATGGCAGAGGTGCTGCACAGAACATCATCCCATCATCCACCGATGCTGCCGAGGCTGTCGGCAAAGTCATCCCGGCTCTGAACGGGTATGTCCGGTCACTCTGCAGAGATCTGTCTCTGAAACTAAAGCCCTGCAAGTACTCCCCACTTTTCTCTACACACAAGGCCACATTTTGGGGGTTCTCCTTTCGCAAAGCAGTGTCATGGTCTACAGTACAATCCTCATAGCATTGACTATCGGATTTGTTCAACGTCCTGTTGCTGTGTTTGCACACCATACCCAAAGCCCTCTTTGCCATGCCCTGTCTGGTAGTCTACTGTCTGTAGTCTCCACATCCCTAGCCTGTGCAAAAACCCAACTATTGGTGACATGAAATGCTAGTTACCTGGCTCTGAACACAGCATCAAAATGTGTAGGTTCCTGACTAAAATGTGCCCCTTTCCCCACAGTGGTGTCAACTTCACCCTTCTCCTGCTGGTAGCTGGGCACAGAGGGCTTGCCATCCTGAATGAACACGGTGAGCGATTGGTACCGTTCACTCACTGTGCTGGAGAAAGATATAGCCTCTGTGCCACTATTCACTTGAATCGGTCACGGGGCCCTGTGATTTCTATCAGCAGCCCTGATGTCAGGTATTGTACTCATCAAAGTGGGGTCACTTGGAGCAATGGCCTCTGTATGTCCCTAACAAACTTCCTTGCCTAGAAGTCTTCAGGCCAGACCCATGACATGTAGAGTTCTCCTAATTCTTGCTGATGCAGAGGGCTGTTTGATATTGGAATCTGAATACTGTGGCAGTGACCCCCCCCCCCCCCATTCATAATAATGACACCTTGCAATCACATTTTGATTGGGGTTGAGTGACATTGGGCGTTTAACCCAGAATTATCCTGGGATGAGGTCGTTTTGTGCTGGGGGGGGGCTTCCTTAGTGTTGCAGCCTGTACCCCTTAACCACTTCAGCCCCGGACCATTTGGCTGGCCAAAGACCAGAGCACTTTTTGCGATTCGGCACTGCGTCGCTTTAACTGACAATTGCGCGGTCGTGCGACGTGGCTCCCAAACAAAATTGACGTCTTTTTTTTTCCCCACAAATAGAGCTTTCTTTTGGTGGTATTTGATCACCTCCGCGGTTTTTATTTTTTGCGCTATAAACAAAAATAGAGCGACAATTTTGAAGAAAACGCAATATTTTTTTACTTTTTGCTATAATAAATATCCCCAAAAAATATGTAGCGGCCTCACCCCATCTCCTTTGTCTAGGGGTATGTCACACGACAGGGTGAGATGCGCTACGGCCCATGTCCTCCCCATAGCTGTGGGTGAGGTGAAGGCCAGTACCAGATATTTCCTCGGGCCTATGTGCTTTGTTCTAGAATACAGTCCTGCTGTGTCAACACTTCCCTTTGCTCCCATTAACCAGAGTTCCACACACCGATCACAGTCCAACTCTTGTTTTATTGTACATCTCACAATAAACAGTGCTTCAGTAGCCAACTGGTTGCGACTTGATAACATTTTGATACGGGGAATGAGCAGGTCGAGGCACTATCCTGGTTATCAACTAAACCACTGCGATTTCGCCAGCGGTTACTATAGCATTCAGCTAGAAAGGACTTATGTAGCGGCCTCACACCATCTCCTTTTTCTAGGGGTATGTCACATGACAGGGTGAGATGCGCTACGGCCCATGTCCTCCCCATAGCTGTGGGTGAGGTGAAGGCCAGCACCAGTATCTTCCTCGGGCCAATGTGTGTTAGTTATGAAGCTCAGTCCTGCTATGCTGAAACCTCCCTTGCTCCCATTAACCAGAGTCCATACACCGATGCAGGGTCCAACACTTGTTTATTATATCTCCACAACAAACAGTTCTTTCACAGCCGATTAGTTGCGACCCATAACATAATGCAAACGGTGGGATGAGCAGGCCGAGGCACTATCCTGATTTCAATCTAAACCCCTGTGGTCTCACCAGGGGTTATAGCAGCTTTGCTTAGCACAGAACATAGAACTGTGAGTCTCTACCAGCAACTCCATAGAACATAGATGGGAGTACCTTCGCTGCGTTGCGGCCCCTATCAGGGGAAGATGTCCCTCTAAGGGAGTTACCGGAGGCCCATCCGTCACCGGGTTGATGCTGCTCCGGAATCTCTGGACGGGTGACCTCCCCGGCCTCCTCACCTAAGATGCGGGTCCCCTCGCAAGGCGGCACCCTCGGATCACTTCGCCCTCGCGGGACCCAGTCGAAGTTACTGGGCCCCAGGCCTACGATATAGTACCTCACCCCAGGCTGAAGGTGCCTGGGATGGACCCTAACTTCATTCCGGTCAGGGCGCCTGGGCCGGAACCTTGAACTGCCCGCACCCAGGCCTAAGGTGCCTGGGTGCATGAAGAGAAAATCCTCGAAGACCTCGTGGCAAGGGCGTCTCCCCCTTTTATCTCCTCCCTTCAACACCACGGCGGGTTCCCCGCCCCAGCCGTACCATCTCCGGAAAGGGACAAAAAGGGTAGCACTGCGGCAGTGATTCTACCTTGAGCCTGTAGGTACCCCGCCACCCATAGGCCAAAGAGAATAATACAACACCCAATCCTCCACGAATTACAAAAAGGGGTCCAGAACCTTCACAATTACACACCTGGGTCACACTACCCCCAGGTGTACCCCAACTAAATTTAAAGACCCCGCTACATACTCCCCCCTGTGATTTGACGCTGGTCCCCAGCGTCTGGTGCAACCCCATGTCTCCCAAGGAGTGATGACATGGAGCGAGCCTCAGAGGCTATCCCTAAAAATTTTGAATCCCGTGTGTGCCAAGACCTGCTCAAGGGGAAAGGGAACTATAAAACAATAAAACTTTTATATAAAACATCTATCATGTACACATATACAATCCCTCCCGTCACTGTCTAAGAACCACCCCATACTCAGTAGTCTTGACCGACGAATCTCCTGCAGAAGGGAAACAAAAAAACAGACAACATCCTAACATCATGTGAAAATTTGGAATGAATGGGCCCTTCAGCCGAGGGACCCATTTGCTCCAACGAGTGTGGTGTAAAAGTGTGCAGAAAAACAAACGTTGCACAACACTGCCACCTGGTGACAGCGCCGCGGTAATGACACTTGGTGCTCCTTCATTCTTCATGCGTCCCTACACTAATTCTACCCCAAAGTCTGTCCTTGATTCATAGAAAAAGAGAGTGGGAAGAAAAAAAAACAAATAAAAAAACAGGGTATTGTTTAGACGTTCTAGCAAAGGCTCTTACAGGAAAATTTGTAGCTGAAAACATACTCATGAGTCTCTCCTCACAAGTAAAACCTTGGATCAGGTAAGAACAACGGCTTCAGATGCTTATCAAACACTTCGACTGAATATTCAACATCCTCTCCCTCCTTTCTGCAGATAAGCACTTTATCAGCATGAATATGGCGCCCCAACTTCCAATCCGCTCTGCAGTCCTTGAATTTCTTGGACACAGGCGGCGAACAGGACAAGTATCGCCGGGCCTGAGGCACTTTGAGCTTCTCCCAGACAAATTTGTCGTACCATCTCTGTCGCAGAACCTCCACTTCATAAAGTAAGTCCCGAGGAAAGTAGGGATACTCCCATCCGTACTCACGGGCGACTCTCTGGGAGAAAAGTCGTTGCAATCTGGCCAAAGGAGGCATGACATCCCGCTCACCTTCTCCCGGCTGCACGATGGCCTCCGGGTGCCGAGGTACCTTCACTACCTCGGGTGGCTTTGCCTTTGGCGCACGCAATGAAGCGCACTGCATCCCCACAACCAAAGCAGGTGATGTTGTGGAATGTGGAAAGTCAGTCGGAGGACTAAACTCCCTCCTGAGCTCCGGGGCCTGCGCCCGGGGCGTGCTGTCTTCTATAGACATAGGGGAATCCTGCGGTTTGCATAGCACAGGTAGCGGGCGTTTGTCCCAGCCCTTCCAGTGAAACAGTTCATCTATTTCCCCATCATCCCCACAGTCCGACAGCGATTCCAGGTCAGAGGTGTCATACATCTCGGCGGGAAGGTAGTCTTTAGTAGACGGAGAACTACCCTCCCTTGCGGGCTCCACCTCCAGTGGACCCCCGACACCTCCAACCACCACCACAGTCCCAGCCCCTGGCTCACCTGGACCTTTTTCAGCACTGGGATGTCCAGGACTCTTCCAACCGGATCCATCCAGGTCCGGCAAGCGGCGGGGTGAAGCTCGACCACGACCACAGGAGGCCTGCACCAGGCCTATCTTCCTCTTCGGAGGTGGCAGCAGGGAATCTGTGGTGACCGAAGCAGCATCCTCGGATTTTTCTCTCTCAGTCTCTGGTTGGGCAGTCCCGTCGCCCTGGTCAGCGCGTACGGGGACCTCCGCAAAGGCCTGGATCTCCCCTTCCGGAGTGGCGGTACCTGTGATGCAATTGAGGCGAAGGGCCCGGGGCCTTACTGTGGATGATTCAACCTCAAACAGAAATTCTTTACACGCTTCACAACGCCCAAATAGCTTTAGTTGGACCACCAGTCCCGAGCATCCGGGACAGATCACACCGAGGGCCTCCGTGTCTCTGCATGAGTACAAAGCCAACTGTCCTCGGGGCCTGAGTCTTATCCCCGTGTCTGTAAGGGGAGCAGCAAAAGCAGTCATCTTCGTGGGGTATGATACCGGCATCCACGGGGAGCTTGAGGCCATCCCGACCACCTGCTGCTCCATCACGCGCTGACCACGAGCCGGAGTCTCCACGTGTATCTCCACATATGGCCAGACTCCTCCCACGACTTGCACGTTTTCGCGGGCTTCCCACAGTCCCCGCCCACGAATTGCGCAGTCATGGGGTGCCTCATGGCGCAGTGCAGCAAACACCCCCACATGTAGTACTTCACACGGCTGGGCTTTTCCCTCTTCCCGCTCTTTCTGCATGGGCCTTTCCCGTCTTGGGGTCATTTCCACGACTTCGAGCACAGGGACGCACTTTGGCCAATCACATGGCCGACCTGCTCGGACCTCCTCTGGGCAGCAAAGTCCAGACACAGCCATTTCAAATTTCAAAGTCAACACACATTTTATCCCGGACTCACGAGCCCCCACGTGTAGCGGCCTCACCCCATCTCCTTTTGCTAGGGGTATGTCACATGACAGGGTGAGATGTCCTACGGCCCATGTCCTCCCCATGGCTGTGGGTGAGGTGAAGGCCAGTATCAGTATCTTCCTCGGGCCAATGTGTGTTAGTTATGAAGCTCAGTCTTGCTATGCTGAAACCTCCCTTGCTCCCATTAACCAGAGTCCATACACCGATGCAGGGTCCAACACTTGTTTATTATACTTACACAACAAACAGTTCTTTCACAGCCGATTAGTTGCGACCCATAACATAATGCAAACGGTGGGATAAGCAGGCCGAGGCACTATCCTGATTTCAATCTAAACCCCTGTGGTCTCACCAGGGGTTATAGCAACGTTGATTAGCACAGAACATAGAACTTGTGAGTCTCTACCAGCAACTCCATAGAACATAGATGGGAGTACCTTCGCTGCGTTGCGGCCCCTATCAGGGGAAGATGTCCCTCTAAGGGAGTTACCGGAGGCCCATCTGTCACCGGGTTGATGCTGCTCCGGAATCTCCGGACGGGTGACCTCCCCGGCCTCCTCACCTCAGATGCGGGTCCCCTCGCAAGGCGGCACCCTCGGATCACTTCGCCCTCGCGGGACCCAGTCGAAGTTACTGGGCCCCAGGCCTACGATATAGTACCTCACCCCAGGCTGAAGGTGCCTGGGATGGACCCCAACTTCATTCCGGTCAGGCCTAGGGCGCCTGGGCCGGAACCTTGAACCGCCCGCACCCAGGCCTAAGGTGCCTGGGTGCGTGAAGAGAAAATCCTCGAAGACCTTGTGGCAAGGGCGTCTCCCCCTTTTATCTCCTCCCTTCAACACCACGGCGGGTTCCCCGCCCCAGCCGTACCATCTCCGGAAAGGGACAAAAAGGGTAGCACTGCGGCAGTGATTCTACCTTGAGCCTGTAGGTACCCTGCCACCCACAGGCCAAGGAGAATAATACACCACCCAATCCTCCACGAATTACAAAAAGGGGTCCAGAACCTTCACAATTACACACCTGGGTCACACTACCCCCAGGTGTACCCCAACTAAATTTAAAGACCCCGCTACACTTAGAATCGGAGAGTCTCTACCAGCGACTCAAGAGAACGTAGATAGGAGTACCTTCGCTGCGCTGTGGCCCTTATCAGGGGAAGATATCCCTCCAAGGGAGTTACCAGAGGCCCATCCGTCACTGGGTTGATGCTGCTCCAGACTCTCCGAATGGGTAACCTCCCCGGCCTCCTCACCTCAGACATGGGCCCCATCCACCTCAGGGACCCTCGGACGTCTCCACCCTCGCGGGATCCAGTCGAAGTCACTGGACCCCAGGCCTCCTAGTTCAGTACCTCACCCCAGGCTGAAGGTGCCTGGGATAGACTCCAACTCCATTCCGGTCAGGCCTAGGGCACCTGAGCCGGAATCCAGAACCCGCCCGCACCCAGGCCTAAGGTGCCTGGGCGCGTGAAGAACTTCCTCCAGAAGACCTTGTGGTAAGGGCGTCTCCCCCTTTTATCTCCTCCCATCAACACCACGGCAGGTTCCCCGCCCTCGCCGTACCATCTCCGGAAAGGGACAAAAAGGGTAGCACTGTAATGGCAAATCTACCTTGAGCCTCCGGGTACCCCGCCACCCAGAGGTCAAGGAGATTATTACACCATCCAATCCTCCACGAACACAAATGGTCCACTATCCCTATACTTCCACACCTGGGTGTCCCACATAAATTTAGAGACCCCGCTACATACTCCCCCCTGTGATTTGACGCTGGTCCCCAGTGTCTGGTGCGAACCCATGTCTCCCATGGAGTGAGGACACAAGCTTAGCCCCAGAGGCTATCCCTAAAATTTTAAACCTCAACCATACCAAGACCTGCTCAAAGGGAAAGGGAATATAACACAATAAAACTTTTCCTTAAAACATCTATCATATACACATATACAATCCCTCCCTCCATTGTCTAAGAACCACCCCATACTCAGCAGTCTTGACAGACGAATCTCCTGCAGAGGGGAAAAAAACACAACACACAAATAAATCACATCCTGACATTTGGTGTTATTTTGGAATGAATGGGTCTATCAGCCGAGAGACCCATTCGCTCCAATGAGTAAAGTGGTGCGCATGTGAGAAAAAAAAAAAACAGCCGTTGCACAACACTGCCACCTGGTGACAGTGCCGCGGTAATGACACTTGGTGCAATCTTCATTCTTCCTGCGTCCCTACACTAATTCTACCCCAAAGTCTGTCTTTGAACTGTGAGGAAGAGAGAACAACAACAAAAAAAAACTTCTCTCAGTCCTCCGGAAGAGTAGAAAACAAAAGCCCAAAATAAAAACTAGGGCACAGTTCGAATGCTCCGGCAGGAACACTTCTAGAAGATTGTAGGAAAGGAAACAACAAGTGAGTCTCTTCTCACAAATAGAACTTCGGGTCAGGCAAGAAAAAGGGCTTCAGATGTTTATCGAAAACCTCAATCGAATAGTCAGCATCCTCTCCATCTTTCCTGCAGATGCGCACCTTGTCTGCGTGGATATGGCGGCCCCACATACAGTCTGCTCTGCAGTCCCGAAACTTTTTCGACACTGTTGATGAACAGGAGAAGTATCGTAGTGCATGGGGCACTTTGAGTTTCTCCCAAACAAATTCGTCATACCATCTCTGGCGTATGACCTCAACTTCAAAAAGCAAGTCCCGAGGCAAGTAGGGATATTCCCACCCATACTCACGGGCGACTCTCTGCGAGAAAAGTCTTTGCAATCTGGCCAAAGGAGGCATGGCTTCCCGCTCACCTTCTCCGGGCTGAACGATGGCCTCCGGGTGCCGAGGTGCTTTCACTACCTCTGATGGCTTTTCTCTTGGTGCTCGTAGTGAGGCTCGCTGCATCCCCGCCACCAAGACGGGCGATGTTGTAGATTGTGGGAAGACATTCTGAGGACTAGACTTCCTCGTAGACTCCGGGGCTTGTACCCGGGCCATGCTGTCTCCTATTGACATAGGGGAATCCTGCGGTACTCGTAACACAGGCAATGGGTGTTTGTCCCAGCCCTTCCGATGAAACAGTTCATCAATCTCCCCGTCATCTCCACAATCTGACAGCGACTCTAGGTCGGAAGTGTCATACATCTCGGCGGGAAGGTAGTCTCTGGTAGACGTGGTACTACCCTCCCTTGCGGGCTCCACCGACTGTGGACCCCCGACACCTCCAACCACCACCACAGTCCCAGCCCCTGGCTCACCTTGACCTTTTGTAGAACTGGGATGTCCAGGACTCTTCCAACCGGATCCATCCAGGCCAGGCAAGCGACGGGGTGAAGCTCCTCCACGACCACAGGAGGCCTGCACCAAGCCGACTTTCCTCTTCGGAGGTGGGAGCAGAGAATCTGTGGTGACCGAAGCAGCATCCTCGGATTTTTCTTTCTCAGTCTCTGATTGGGCAGTCACGTCGCCCTGGTCAGTGCGTACGGGAACCTCCGCAAAGGCCTGGATCTCTCCTTCTAGAGTAGCGGTACCTGTGAGGCTGTTGAGGCGAAGGGCCCGGGGCCTTACTGTGGATGGCTCCACCTCGAATAAGAATTCTCTGCATGCTTCACAACGCCCGAATGGCTTCAGGTGGACCACCAGTCCCGAGCATCCGGGACAGATCACGCCGAGGGCCTCCGTGTCTCTGCGTGAGTACAAAGCCAACTGCCCTCAGGGCCTGAGTCTTATCCCCGTGTCTGTAAGAAGAGCAGCGAATGTAGCCATCTTCGTCGGGCAGGGAACCGGAATCCACGGGGAGCTTGAGGCCATCCCGACTATCTGCTGCTCCATCACGCAATGACCACGCGCCAAAGTCTCCACGTGAGTTCCTCCACATGGCCAGACTCCTCCCACGACCTGCACGTTTTTGCGGGCTTCCTTCAAGCTCCGCCCACGAATTGCGCAGTCACGGGGTGCCTCGTGGCGCAGTGCAATAAAAGCCCCCACATGTAGTACTTCACACGGCTGGACTCTTCCCTCTTCTCGCTCTTCTGCATGGGCCTTTCCCGTCTTAGGGTCATTTCCACGACTTTGAGCAGGGATGCACTTTGGCCAATCACATGGCCGACCTGCTCGGAACTCCTCCGGGCAGCAAAGTCCAGACACAGCCATTCCTTCTTCCAAAGTTAAAACACATATCATCCCGGACTCACAAGCCCCCACGTGTTAGCGGCCTCACCCCATCTCCTTTGTCTAGGGGTATGTCACACGACAGGGTGAGATGCGCTACGGCCCATGTCCTCCCCATAGCTGTGGGTGAGGTGAAGGCCAGCACCAGATATTTCCTCGGGCCTATGTGCTTTGTTCTAGAATACAGTCCTGCTGTGTCAACACTTCCCTTTGCTCCCATTAACCAGAGTTCCACACACCGATCACAGTCCAACTCTTGTTTTATTGTACATCTCACAATAAACAGTGCTTCAGTAGCCAACTGGTTGCGACTTGATAACATTTTGATACGGGAGTGAGCAGGTCGAGGCACTATCCTGGTTATCAACTAAACCACTGCGATCTCGCCAGCGGTTACTATAGCATTCAGCTAGAAAGGACTTAGAATCGGAGAGTCTCTACCAGCGACTCAAGAGAACGTAGATAGGAGTACCTTCGCTGCGCTGTGGCCCTTATCAGGGAAAGATGTCCCTCCAAGGGAGTTACCAGAGGCCCATCCGTCACTGGGTTGATGCTGCTCCAGACTCTCCGGACGGGTAACCTCCCCGGCCTCCTCACCTCAGACATGAGCCCCATCCACCTCAGGGACCCTCGGACGTCTCCACCCTCGCGGGATCCAGTCGAAGTCACTGGACCCCAGGCCTCCTTGTTCAGTACCTCACCCCAGGCTGAAGGTGCCTGGGATGGACTCCAACTCCATTCCGGTCAGGCCTAGGGCACCTGAGCCGGAATCCAGAACCCGCCCGCACCCAGGCCTAAGGTGCCTGGGTGCGTGAAGAACTTCCTCCAGAAGACCTCGTGGTTAGGGCGTCTCCCCCTTTTATCTCCTCCCATCGACACCATGGCAGGTTCCCCGCCCTCGCCGTGCCATCTCCGGAAAGGGACAAAAAGGGTAGCACTGTAATGGCAAATCAACCTTGAGCCTCTGGGTACCCCGCCACCCAGAGGCCAAGGAGATTATTACACCGTCCAATCCTCCACAAACACAAACGGTCCACTATCCCTATACTTCCACACCTGGGTGTCCCACATAAATTTAGAGACCCCGCTACAAATATATAAAACATTTTTTTCCCTCAGTTTAGGCCGATACGTATTCTACATATTTTTGGTAAAAAAAATCACAATCTGCGTTTATTGATTGGTTTGCGCAAAAGTTATAGCGTTTACAAAATAGGGGGTAGTTTTATGGCATTTTTATTAATAATTTTTTATCTTACTAGTAATGGCGGTGATCAGCTTTTTTTTTTTTAGATCGTGACTGCGACATTATGGCGGACACTTTTTGCGCTATTTTGGGACCATTTACACAGCGATCAGTGGTATAAATATGCACTTATTACATACCTCCCAACTGGCACGGATTGGACGGGACTTTCCCGCAATGACAACTGTTTCCCGCATTCCCGCAAAAGAGGTTATTTTCCCGCATAACCTCAATGAAGAGGAGGTCCGAGGAAGAGTTCCCCCCCACGCTCCTCAACACTGCAGCAGGGGAGAAGGAAGTAGGAAGAGCAAGAGGTTAGTGGTAAGAATTTCTTCGGCGTCCCGCGGTTAAACTCCCCCCCCCCGCTCAACAACTGTAATGTCAGGTAGAATTTTGTTGGCGTCCCGCCGTAGCACCCCCCCCTCCTGCTCCCCAAATGTCCCGCAGTACAATGGTGAAAAGTTGGGAGGTATGCTTATTACTGTGTAAATGTGACTGGCAGTGAAGGGGTTAACCAGGAGGGGCAATGAAGGGGTTAAGTGTGTCCTAGGGATGTGTTCTAGCTGTAGGGGGGGATGGGCTACGTGTGACACGACACTGATCACCGCTCCCGATTACAGGAAGCTGTGATCAGTGTCCTGTCACTAGGAAGAATGGGGAAATGCCTTGTTTACATCAGCATTTCCCCGTTCTTCCTCTCCGTGAGACGATCCCGGACATCGAGTCCGCGGGAACTGCGATCACACTCACGGAGCTCGCGGCGGGCGCACCCACGATGCCACGTCTTAAAGGCGAAGTACAGGTACAATAATCTGCCTGTACGTGCCATGCTACTGACATATATCGGCGTGAGCCGGTCGGCAAGTGTCTCCTGTAATTCGAAGCTTCTGCACTTGGTCTTCATGCATCTAAGACTTGATGGGAGCAAAGATCTCATCCCATACTTGACTCCAAGTCATGATATTTGTGTGGAAAAGCTTTGTAGCTGTAGAGGAATCAATAATCCTTTACAGCAAAGTAAACTGGTATGATGAGGCTGTAATCGGACTGACTTGGAACTTTTTTTTTTCTCAGAAAAATCAGCGGCACGGCCTTCAGTGTCCCCAGTGCCAACGTGTCTGTGGTTGAACTGACCGTCCGCCTGGAGAAGCCTGTAAGTCTGAACTAAAGATCCCAACAAGACCAATGGAGCCCTGCACCCCCCTTCTTCCTCTAACAAATGTCTTTCGTGTTTCAGGCCAAATATGAAGACATCAAAGCTGCAGTGAAGACCGCCTCTGAGGGACCACTGAAAGGAATTCTGGGATACACAGATGAGGAGGTATACTTCTCACTGATCACATGTAGCATGGAACTCCTACAAACATCTGCAGGTTTCTAACTTTTTTTGATACTTTTTTTGCAGGTCGTCTCCAGCGACTTCAACGGGGACTCACATTCCTCCATCTTTGATGCTGGCGCCGGCATCTCACTAAGGCCCCTTTCACACTGGGGCGTTTTTCATGCGGTTTAGCGCTAATAATAGCGCTGTTATACCGCATGAAACAATCCTGCCCTGTGTCTTCAATGTGAAAGCCCGAAGGCTTTCACACTGAAGCGGTGCGCTAGCAGGACCGCTCCAAAAGTCCTGCTAGCCGCTTCTTTACAGCGGTAAAGGAGCGGTGTGTTCACCGCTCCTTTACCGCGGTCTCCTATTGAAATCAATGGGACAGCGCGGTAATACCGCCCGCAAACCGCGGCAATAGCGGCGGTTTGCGGGCGGTATTAACCCTTTTTCGGCCACTAGCGGGGGTTAAATTAACCCCCCTAGCGACCGCATACCGCGGTAAGAACGACAGTATAGCAGCGCTGAAAATCGCGCTGCTATACCGCCACCGCACCTGCCCGCCCCAGTGTGAAAGGGGTCTTAATGAGCACTTTGTGAAACTGGTTTCCTGGTGAGTTTTTTTTGTTTTTTTTGCAGTAACATTTCTATTGTGGGGGTTCTTGGAGCTCCAACCCCCCTCTCTGTTCAGAATGCCTCAATATCCCTGGAGCACAATTATAAACCTATCCAGTACATCTCTCAAATACATTGGCCACTTCCCTTTTAAAATATATATATATATATATATATATATATATGTAGCGGGTATTTGAATTTAGGGGGGGCATCTGGGTGGTAGTGTAACCCAGATGCACTGATTGTTAGGGAATCTGGGACCATTTTATGGTTCTTGGAGGACTCTGGTGGTGTGAGGTTCCCTGCGGCCTGCAGGTGGCGTTGTTGCCCTGGGCCGGAGTTGAACCCTCACCACAAGACTGCATCTCTTTTTGTCCTTTCCTGGCGCTTGTACAGCAGGGCAGAGAACCTGCTGTGACGCAAAGGGAGAGGAGATAAAAGGGGCGGACGCCCTGAACACGGGGTTCGGAGTCGGAGGACGCGGCCACACCCAGGCACCTTCAGCCTGGGTGCTGGCGTTCCGGAGTTCCGGGCCCAGGTGCCATTGACCTGGCCGGAGTGGGAGATGGAGTCCATCCCAGGCACCTTTAGCCTGGGGTGAGGGTACTACTGAGGAGGCCTGGGACCCAGTACCTTAGACTGGGTTCCGCAAGGGTGGAGGAGTCCGAGGGCCCTAAGGTGTTGGGCGCCCGAATCTGAGACGAGGAGGCCGGGGAGTGTAACCCTTCCGAACAGCCCGGTGCAGCATTGCCGGTGACGGTGGGGCCTCCGGTAACTCTCTCGGAAGGATGTCTTCCCTCTGACAGGGGCCACAGCTTAAAGAAGGTAACTCCTGTTTCATGTTCATTAGAGTTGCTGGTAGAGACTCAGAAAAGGAAAGAAGTACATTTACAGCCAATGTGCGCCATAACCGTTGGTGATATCTCAATGGTTTAGTTTGATTAAGGATTGTGCCTTGACCTACTCCCCACCTATACTGAACTGTTCGTTGGTCACAACCCGTCTGTGCTAAGTGACGATTTATTTGCTGCTGAAGAATAAATAAGAGTTGGACCTTTTCAGTGGTGTGGAACTCCGGTTACTGGGAGCAAAGGGGGGGGGGGGGTCATATCAAGGAAAGACTTGACCCTGGGTCATACACACGACCCGATGGTAAAAATACGTTCTGGCCTTCACCTCTATCTAGAAGAGGACATGGGCCGTGGTGGATCTCATCCCTCCTCCCAGGTTCCCCTAGACAAGACAGCAAGCCGAGAAGAAGAAGGGGTGAGAGGGGTGAGCCCCGCTACATATATATAAAATTCCAGAAGTACATGTAAATGCAGTATGTACCTATCATCATGGCAGAATTCAGCTTAAGTCCAAGGAGGTGCAGGACCATTCCTAGGCTTATCGATATCTTCAGACCATTTTATTGCACTCCTGGAATTGCTGGTTCCAGGATTCTGATTCTTCAAGTCTAAGCATGTTCAGCATTAGTCAGGGCAGTTACTATGCCTCTCCCAGTCACAGAAGCCTTTGTATTGCATGGACTCATTCACATACAAAGGCTTCTCTGAATGGGCAGGCATTGCAGCTCTGTGTGCACCTCCTCCTCCCACAGTCCCAAGTGTCAGTGTATGCTCCAGAGCCATGAACCTGTTATATGGAGAAGTCATGCACCTCTGACTTTAAGGCCCCTTTCACACTAATGCCCTGTACACACGAGCGTTTTTCCCGTCGGAAAAAAAAATGATGGTTTTCCCCACGGAATTCCTCTCAAGCCTGCCTTGCATACACGCGGTCACACAAAAGTTCGGTGAACTTTTGACTGCCAAGAACGTGGTGACGTAAAAGACTACGACGAGCCGAGAAAATGAAGTTCTATGCTTCCGAGCATGCGTTGATTTGTTTCCGAGCATGCGTGTTTTATTCCCATCAGAAAAGCATACAGACGAACGGTTTTCCCGCTAGGATTTTTTCCTGACGGGAAAAAAGAGATCCTACTCTCTTTTTTGTCCGGCAGTTTTCCTGTTGGAAAAAGTCAGATGGAGCATACACACGGTCGGGATTCCCGACCAAAAGCTCTCATTAGACTTTTTCCTACAGGAAAACCAGTCGTGTGTACGGGGCATATCACTACTTCAAAGTCGCGCGATTTTGCCGCGATTTCAGGGAATGCTTGTGTAACTCGCATCAAAGTTGGACCAAAGTAGTGCAGGGACTACTTTGAAGTCAGCATTACTTGAAGTCGTTCTAATATGAATGGTTGTCATTTGAAATCATGGGGAACGACTTGTGATGCTACTTTGCCGTCCCAAATCGTGGGACAAGCCGTATAAGTGTGAAAGGGGCCTAAATCGTCGTGTGTCTGCATTAAAAGTGGATGAATTCCAGGAATTTAGCAAAGTGGGAGGACACTGAAAGCTGAACAGTGCCCCTCTGCTGCACTCGGTCTCGTGCAGTCCAACAGGGGCAACTATGCTGCTTGACTCTGCCTTTGCCCCTCTCCATATGCAAAACTTTTATTTTTTAAGCAAACAATGCTGCCTCCTCTCCAAGGAGGCTGCCCAGTGTGAAATGGGGTTGGGTGGTTTTAAATTGGAATGTGGCCCTACCTAGGGTTGTAGGGTTAGAACTGTCAATCTTGAGGAGGTCTTTCCCTTTTGGAGAGACTTGTAGTCTCTAGAAAGGATGTGAAGGGAAATCGTGCCTACATGTCAATGAAGGGTCCTGTGATATTACACTTTGGACTTCTACTGTCTTGGTGTCTGTGGGCAGGGGGTGGATTTTCCCTTTGATGACCCTACTCATAAACCTGCATCTAACTGTAGCACACCAATCCTTTTGCCCCCGCTTACCTTCACCTGCGGGGGTAGGACACACCATGCCACAAGCCCGTGTCCTCCTTATCAGAGGTCAGGCGGTGTTCACAGATTTGGGTCCTGCAGCGAGTTGGAAGGCAATAGTGCAGCGCTACGTGTAGACCAGTGAAAACTGGACTATATCTCAAATGTGACCATAAATTAAGACACAAGAAAAGGGGCAGGATGGAAATGCCCAACCCAAAGCACAAAATGTCCAATATGTGAACCACTAAACAAAGTGATAAGTGTCCAAAAATATGAGTGAATAACATGGAATGGATAAAGAGATCCCGGCACAATTCTTCAAGTGAATGATGACATACATGTGCGCTTACCAGAATCGTTGGACCCGAATGTCGTATGCCAGCGGATCAGTCGAGCTTAAGAGTATCCCCAACGACTGCTCTACAGGATCGTCACCAAACCTCTGACGAGTGATGAAGTGTGCCCGCTGGGCAGTCGGATGTCCTCAATCCAGAATGAAACCGATGGATCCAATATTCGTCAGCCGCCAATTACCTCAAAGCTGAAGGTCTTACCAAAGAGTATTCTGGATCCTGGTACTCCACCGGACAACGGGATATAATCAAGCTTGAATAAATGAGTACCCCGACAAGGGTATTGCAAAATGACCAGCTGGAGAAAACTGAAAAAACTTTTCTTCACCGAATTCATGCAAAGAGAAGAAAAAAATTGGGGGCTCCAATGGTGTAGGTCATAAATGGGTTTTTAATCAAAAAAACACCAACATACAAAATAAAAAGTGATCACAGTTCGTATATTCAAAGGCAACATGGGAAGCAAAATGCAGCGAGTTTCCTCCTTCCACTGGTTCTCGTCCCTAGAATGTAGGCAGGGGCGTTGTAAAGGGGGAGCGGGGGGTGCGGGCCGCACCCGGGTGACACCCACCAGAGGGGTGACACCCGGCACAGCACTGCATTGAGAGGCGCCGCGCTGGCCGCGGCTCTCCCCTCTTCCTCCTTCCCCTGTGCCCGGAGCCCGCATGTCCTCCAGGAACCGGCACTGCGATCTACACTTGTGACAGGCAGGTGGGGAGAGGCCATGGTGCCAGTGTCCTATCACAATTGCACTGCTCAGACCGACGTCGATGCCTAGGCTCCTCCTCCACTCCACACTGACAGTATATCCACAACAGGAGGAGGAGCCTAGGAAGAGGGACATTCGTGTGCACAGAGCCGCGCTGATCTGAGGTCTGTAAATGTAGGGAGGGGAGGTATACAGGGGGGGGCGTTACATTAGCGGGATTGCAGGGGGGTTAACATTAGGGGGATTACACAGGGGGGGTGTTACTTTAGGGGGATTGCAGGGGGTAGCATTAGGGGCATTACACAGGGGGGGTTACATTGGGGGGATTGCAGGGGGGGTAACATTGGGGGGATTACACAGGGGGGGCTTACTTTAGGGGGATTGCAGGGGGGTAGCAGTAGGGGGATGACACAGGGGGGTTACATTAGGGGAGATTGCAGGGGGGGTAACATTAGAGGGATTCCACAGGGGGCGCGTTACTTTAGGGGGATTGCAGGGGGTAGCGTTAGGGGGATTACACAGGGGGGGTTACATTAGGGGGATTCCACAGGGGGCGCGTTACTTTAGGGGGATTGCAGGGGGGTAGCATTAGGGGCATTACACAGGGGGGGTTACAATGGGGGGATTGCAGGGGGGGTAACATTGGGGGGATTACACAGGGGGGGCTTACTTTAGGGGGATTGCAGGGGGGTAGCATTAGGGGGATGACACAGGGGGGTTACATTAGGGGGGATTGCAGGGGGGGTAACATTAGGGGGATTCCACAGGGGGCGCGTTACTTTAGGGGGATTGCAGGGGGGTAGCATTAGGGGGATTACACAGGGGGGGTTACATTAGGGGGATTCCACAGGGGGGGCGTTACTTTAGGGGGATTGCAGGGGGGTAGCATTAGGGGGATGACACAGGGGGGTTACATTAGGGGGGATTGCAGGGGGGTAACATTAGGGGGATTCCACAGGGGGCACGTTACTTTAGGGGGATTGCAGGGGGATAGCATTAGGGGGATTACACAGGGGGGGTTACATCAGGGGGATTCCACAGGGGGCGCGTTACTTTAGGGGGATTGCAGGGGGGTAGCATTAGGGGGATTACACAGGGGGGAATTACATTAGGGGGATTCCACAGGGGGGGCATTACATTAGGGGATTACACAGGGGGGGGGCGTTACATTAGAGGGATTACACAGGGGGGCATTACATTAGGGGAATTGCACAGGGGGGGGCGTTACATTAGGGGGATTGCAGGGGGTAACATTAGGGGGATTGCACAGGGGGGTTACATTAGGTAGATTGCATGAGGCGGTAACATTAGGGGATTACACAGGGGGCAGAGCTGTGCTGATGCGCTAGCCTGCTCAGTGCTCAGTGCCCCGGATTACTCATGCTCAGTGACTGGGGGGGGGGGGGGGTGACACCATATTTTACAGCACCAGGTGACACCAACCCTAGTGACGCCACTGAATGTAGGGAAAAGTCTATATTCTTCCCCAAGAAGGCCAATGTCCACACGACTTTAACTCCAACAAAGAGTTTATTTTCCTTTTGCTTCAGTTAACGGGAAATTGAAGAGAGAAAGAAGCTAGCGAAGTTAGAAGTTAGATTCAGGAACACAACACCCGACTCACCCGTCGCTACTCGATCCCGAGCGGGTTTAGCTCACCCGGATAGATCCCTCTCACAGTTCTAGCAGCCGGAGTGAAGCTCGAACAATACTATCACTTTGTCCCCTCCAGGGACGGGTTCAGGAGATCCACTAATAGCAGCAGAATCCTGTTATTCCTGAATAAATAACTAAATAGCTAAAGGTGCCTGAGACTCCTCGGCCAGTCCATGCACCCCCAGGGGGCACACTCCCCCCCCCCGGGACTCACTCCCCGGCACTCCTCTCGTTCACTCCCCTCTAAACATGGCGTCTGCCCCTTATATACCCTCTCCCAGCATGCACAGCAGACGAAGCCCCGCCCACCACACGGCAACCGAGAGAGGACATCCAATCACGCCACTGTGTCACCTGAGGTTCGACCCTAGGCCTGGGCAACAGTGCCACCCACAGGCCAAAGGGGAACTGTACACCAGACAACACCACAGCAGAGGAGAGTCCAGTATCAAATTAGAAGACCTGAGCCAAACTATTGCCCAGGCCGTCCCTTAAATTTGGGCATAGCGACCCCCTAAATTTAAGGGACCGCTACATAACCTAATCGTGTTTTGCTAATATTGCAGCTCTAGAAAACACCATCTGGGTTTAAATCCTTTAAGGGGAGCTACCAAGTCTAGTTTCTGTGGAATTGGTACTGAAGGATCCGATAACCTCTGCTGCCTCTTCTGATCTCGTTTTCCATCTCTTGCAGGTATGACAATGAGTGCGGTTACAGCCACCGTGTGGTGGACCTCATAGTCTACATCGCTAGCAAGGAGTAAAGTCTTTGTCACGGTCATCCCATCTCCTGTCACTGCAGGGCCCAATGTCTCACCCCAGTGGTTTTGTCTTCATCACTGGAGGGGCCCAGAGTCACCCCTTACTAGTTCGTCTGTCAGTTTCTGTGTAATAAATAAATTGTGAAACACTGAGCACTGAGTCTGGTCTCTTCATGGATGGGGGGGTGGCCTAGTCTCGAGTGATACAGTCGAGAGAGCGCTTCCCAGAGGGGGGGGGGTTAGCTCTTGCGGGGAGGAGCCAAGACAACCGCCGAGGGACCCCAGAAGAGGAGGATAGGGGCCACTCTGTGCAAAACGAGCTGCACAGTGGAGGTAAGTATGACATGTAAAAAAATAAACCTTTACAACCCCTTTAAGCTTTCTGGCCTTATTCATATCCTTGCATATGACACTGGGGTTACCGAATAGTAAAAAACTGATTGCTGCACAGAAAGCTCCAGCTTCATACAGTCCTTATGCTAGGAGCAAGAAACAGGGACAGAGCTCTCTGACAAAAAGGACTGCAAGCAACCGTACACAATTCTGTCTTTCCGGAATCCTCTCTCTGCATAGCGTTTACAGAGAGGAGCGGCCATCCTACCTACCCCTGCGTACGCCACCAATCAGCTGCCAGGATAATGGTCAAGCACCAGGATACCTGCGAGTTCAGCTACCTCTACGCTGACCGTGCAGGGCACCGAACGGCAACATCTGAGACTGTCGCCCATCGCTGACTAGGTAACAGACCGCACGCCACACACACTGGCAAAAGGGCTACACACACCAGCAGCATGGCAGAACGCCGGCCCTCACTAGACACACACCAGCAGCATGGCAGAACGCCGGCCCTCACTAGACACACACCGGCACCATGGCAGAACGCCGACCCTCACTAGACACACACCGGCAGCATGGCAGAACGCCGGCCCTCACTAGACACACACCAGCAGCATGGCAGAACGCCGGCCCTCACTAGACACACACCAGCAGCATGGCAGAACGCCGGCCCTCACTAGACACACACCAGCAGCATGGCAGAACGCCGGCCCTCACTAGACACACACCAGCAGCATGGCAGAACGCCGGCCCTCACTAGACACACACCAGCAGCATGGCAGAACGCCGGCCCTCACTAGACACACACCAGCAGCATGGCAGAACGCCGGCCCTCACTAGACACACACCAGCAGCATGGCAGAACGCCGGCCCTCACTAGACACACACCAGCAGCATGGCAGAACGCCGGCCCTCACTAGACACACACCGGCAGCATGGCAGAACGCCGGCCCTCACTAGACACACACCGGCAGCATGGCAGAACGCCGGCCCTCACTAGACACACACCAGCAGCATGGCAGAACGCCGGCCCTCACTAGACACACACCGGCAGCATGGCAGAACGCCGGCCCTCACTAGACACACACCAGCAGCATGGCAGAACGCCGGCCCTCACTAGACACACACCAGCAACATGGCAGAACGCCGGCCCTCACTAGACACACACCGGCAGCATAGCAGAACGTCGGCCCTCACTAGACACACACCGGCAGCATGGCAGAACGCCGGCCCTCACTAGACACACACCGGCAGCATGGCAGAACGCCGGCCCTCACTAGACACACACCAGCAGCATGGCAGAACGCCGGCCCTCACTAGACACACACCGGCAGCATAGCAGAACGTCGGCCCTCACTAGACACACACCGGCAGCATGGCAGAACTCCGGCCCTCACTAGACACACACCGGCAGCATGGCAGAACGCCGACCCTCACTAGACACACACCGGCAGCATGGCAGAACGCCGGCCCTCACTAGACACACACCAGCAGCATGGCAGAACTCCGGCCCTCACTAGACACACACCGGCAGCATAGCAGAACGTCGGCCCTCACTAGACACACACCGGCAGCATGGCAGAACTCCGGCCCTCACTAGACACACACCGGCAGCATGGCAGAACGTCGGCCCTCACTAGACACACACCAGCAGCATGGCAGAACGCCGACCCTCACTAGACACACACCGGCAGCATGGCAGAACGTCGGCCCTCACTAGACACACACCGGCAGCATGGCAGAACTCCGGCCCTCACTAGACACACACCGGCAGCATGGCAGAACACCGGCCCTCACTAGACACACACCGGCAGCATGGCAGAACGCCGGCCCTCACTAGACACACACCGGCAGCATGGCAGAACGCCGGCCCTCACTAGACACACACCGGCAGCATGGCAGAACGCCGGCCCTCACTAGACACACACCGGCAGCATGGCAGAACGCCGGCCCTCACTAGACACACACCGGCAGCATGGCAGAACGCCGGCCCTCACTAGACACACACCGGCAGCATGGCAGAACGCCGGCCCTCACTAGACACACACCGGCAGCATGGCAGAACACCGGCCCTCACTAGACACACACCGGCAGCATGGCAGAACGCCGGCCCTCACTAGACACACACCAGCAGCATGGCAGAACGCCGGCCTTCACTAGACACACACCGGCAGCATAGCAGAACGTCGGCCCTCACTAGACACACACCGGCAGCATGGCAGAACTCCGGCCCTCACTAGACACACACCGGCAGCATGGCAGAACGCCGACCCTCACTAGACACACACCGGCAGCATGGCAGAACGCCGGCCCTCACTAGACACACACCAGCAGCATGGCAGAACGCCGGCCCTCACTAGACACACACCGGCAGCATGGCAGAACGTCGGCCCTCACTAGACACACACCAGCAGCATGGCAGAACGCCGACCCTCACTAGACACACACCGGCAGCATGGCAGAACGTCGGCCCTCACTAGACACACACCGGCAGCATGGCAGAACTCCGGCCCTCACTAGACACACACCGGCAGCATGGCAGAACACCGGCCCTCACTAGACACACACCGGCAGCATGGCAGAACGCCGGCCCTCACTAGACACACACCGGCAGCATGGTAGAACGCCGGTCCTCACTAGACACACACCAGCAGCATGGCAGAACGCCGGCCCTCACTAGACACACACCGGCAGCATGGCAGAACGCCGGCCCTCACTAGACACACACCGGCAGCATGGCAGAACGCCGGCCCTCACTAGACACACACCGGCAGCATGGCAGAACACCGGCCCTCACTAGACACACACTGGCAGCATGGCAGAACCCCGGCCCTCACTAGACACACACCGGCAGCATGGCAGAATGCCGGCCCTCACTAGACACACACCAGCAGCATGGCAGAACGCTGGCCCTCACTAGACACACACCGGCAGCATGGCAGAACCCCGGCCCTCACTAGACACACACCGGCAGCATGGCAGAACGCCGGCCCTCACTAGACACACACCGGCAGCATGGCAGAACGCCGGCCCTCACTAGACACACACCGGCAGCATAGCAGAACGCCGGCCCTCACTAGACACACACCGGCAGCATGGCAGAACGTTGGCCCTCACTAGACACACACCGGCAGCATGGCAGAACGCCGACCCTCACTAGACACACATCGGCAGCATAGCAGAACGCCGGCCGTCACTAGACACACACCGGCAGCATGGCAGAACGCCGGCCCTCACTAGACACACACCGGCAGCATGGCAAAACGCCGGCCCTCACTAGACACACACACTGGCAGCATGGCAGAACGCCGGCCCTCACTAGACACACACCGGCAGCATGGCAGAACGCCGGCCCTCACTAGACACACCGGCAGCATGGCAGAACGCCGGCCCTCACTAGACACACACCAGCAGCATGGCAGAACGCCGGCCCTCACTAGACACACACCGGCAGCATGGCAGAACGCCGGCCCTCACTAGACACACCGGCAGCATGGCAGAACGCCGGCCCTCACTAGACACACACCGGCAGCATGGCAGAACGCCGGCCCTCACTAGACACACACCAGCAGCATGGCAGAACGCCGGCCCCCACTAGACACACACCGGCAGCATGGCAGAACGCCGGCCCTCACTAGACACACACCAGCAATATGGCAGAACGCCGGCCCTCACTAGACACACCGGCAGCATGGCAGAACTCCGGCCCTCACTAGACACACACCGGCAGCATGGCAGAACGCCGGCCCTCACTAGACACACACCGGCAGCATGGCAGAACGTCGGCCCTCACTAGACACACACCGGCAGCATGGCAGAACGCCGGCCCTCACTAGACACACACCGGCAGCATGGCAGAATGTTGGCCCTCACTAGACACACACCGGCAGCATGGCAGAACGCCGACCCTCACTAGACACACACTGGCAGCATAGCAGAACGCCGGCCCTCACTAGACACACACCGGCAGCATGGCAGAACGCCGGCCCTCACTAGACACACACCGGCAGCATGGCAGAACGCCGGCCCTCACTAGACACACACCGGCAGCATGGCAGAACGCCGGCCCTCTCTAGACTCACATCGGCAGCATGGCAGAACGCCGGCCCTCACTAGACACACACCGGCAGCATGGCAGAACGCCGGCCCTCACTAGACACACCGGCAGCATGGCAGAATGCCGGCCCTCACTAGATACACACCGGCAGCATGGCAGAACGCCAGCCCTCACTAGACACACACCAGCAGCATGGCAGAACGCCGGCCCTCACTAGACACACACTGGCAGCATGGCAGAACGCCGGCCCTCACTAGACACACACCGGCAGCATGGCAGAACGCTGGCCCTCACTAGACACACACCGGCAGCATGGCAGAACGCCGGCCCTCACTAGACACACACCAGCAATATGGCAGAACGCTGGCCCTCACTAGACACACACCAGCAGCATGGCAGAACTCCGGCCCTCACTAGACACACACCAGCAATATGGCAGAACGCTGGCCCTCACTAGACACACACCGGCAGCATGGCAGAACTCCGGCCCTCACTAGACACACACCGGCAGCATGGCAGAACGCCGGCCCTCACTAGACACATACCGGCAGCATAGCAGAACGTCGGCCCTCACTAGACACACACTGGCAGCATGGCAGAACGCCGGCCCTCACTAGACACACACTGGCAGCATGGCAGAACGTTGGCCCTCACTAGACACACACCGGCAGCATGGCAGAACGCCGGCCCTCACTAGACACATCGGCAGCACGGCAGAACGCCGACCCTCACTAGACACACACTGGCAGCATAGCAGAACGCCGGCCCTCACTAGACACACACCGGCAGCATGGCAGAACGCCGGCCCTCACTAGACACACACCGGCAGCATGGCAGAACGCCGGCCCTCACTAGACACACACCGGCAGCATGGCAGAACACCGGCCCTCACTAGACACACACCAGCAATATGGCAGAACGCTGGCCCTCACTAGACACACACCAGCAGCATGGCAGAACTCCGGCCCTCACTAGACACACACCGGCAGCATGGCAGAACGCCGGCCCTCACTAGACACACACCGGAAGCATAGCAGAACGCCGGCCCTCACTAGACACACACCGGCAGCATGGCAGAACGCCGGCCCTCACTAGACACACACCGGCAGCATGGCAGAACGCCGACCCTCACTAGACACACACCGGCAGCATAGCAGAACGCCGGCCCTCACTAGACACACACCGGCAGCATGGCAGAACGCCGGCCCTCACTAGACACACACCGGCAGCATGGCAGAACGCCGGCCCTCACTAGACACACACCAGCAGCATGGCAGAACGCCGGCCCTCACTAGACACACACACCGGCAGCATGGCAGAACGCCGGCCCTCACTAGACACACACCGTCAGCATGGCAGAACGCCGGCCCTCACTAGACACCCCGGCAGCATGGCAGAACGCCGGCCCTCACTAGACACACACCGGCAGCATGGCAGAACTCCGGCCCTCACTAGACACACACCGGCAGCATGGCAGAACACCGGCCCTCACTAGACACACACCGGCAGCATGGCAGAACGCCGGCCCTCACTAGACACACACCGGCAGCATGGCAAAACGCCGGTCCTCACTAGACACACACCAGCAGCATGGCAGAACGCCGGCCCTCACTAGACACACACCGGCAGCATGGCAGAACGCCGGCCCTCACTAGACACACACCGGCAGCATGGCAGAACGCCGGCCCTCACTAGACACACACCGGCAGCATGGCAGAACACCGGCCCTCACTAGACACACACTGGCAGCATGGCAGAACCCCGGCCCTCACTAGACACACACCGGCAGCATGGCAGAATGCCGGCCCTCACTAGACACACACCAGCAGCATGGCAGAACGCTGGCCCTCACTAGACACACACCGGCAGCATGGCAGAACCCCGGCCCTCACTAGACACACACCGGCAGCATGGCAGAACGCCGGCCCTCACTAGACACACACCGGCAGCATGGCAGAACGCCGGCCCTCACTAGACACACACCGGCAGCATAGCAGAACGCCGGCCCTCACTAGACACACACCGGCAGCATGGCAGAACGTTGGCCCTCACTAGACACACACCGGCAGCATGGCAGAACGCCGACCCTCACTAGACACACATCGGCAGCATAGCAGAACGCCGGCCGTCACTAGACACACACCGGCAGCATGGCAGAACGCCGGCCCTCACTAGACACACACCGGCAGCATGGCAAAACGCCGGCCCTCACTAGACACACACACTGGCAGCATGGCAGAACGCCGGCCCTCACTAGACACACACCGGCAGCATGGCAGAACGCCGGCCCTCACTAGACACACCGGCAGCATGGCAGAACGCCGGCCCTCACTAGACACACACCAGCAGCATGGCAGAACGCCGGCCCTCACTAGACACACACCGGCAGCATGGCAGAACGCCGGCCCTCACTAGACACCTCGGCAGCATGGCAGAACGCCGGCCCTCACTAGACACACACCGGCAGCATGGCAGAACGCCGGCCCTCACTAGACACACACCAGCAGCATGGCAGAACGCCGGCCCCCACTAGACACACACCGGCAGCATGGCAGAACGCCGGCCCTCACTAGACACACACCAGCAATATGGCAGAACGCCGGCCCTCACTAGACACACCGGCAGCATGGCAGAACTCCGGCCCTCACTAGACACACACCGGCAGCATGGCAGAACGCCGGCCCTCACTAGACACACACCGGCAGCATGGCAGAACGTCGGCCCTCACTAGACACACACCGGCAGCATGGCAGAACGCCGGCCCTCACTAGACACACACCGGCAGCATGGCAGAATGTTGGCCCTCACTAGACACACACCGGCAGCATGGCAGAACGCCGACCCTCACTAGACACACACCGGCAGCATAGCAGAACGCCGGCCCTCACTAGACACACACTGGCAGCATGGCAGAACGCCGGCCCTCACTAGACACACACTGGCAGCATGGCAGAACGCCGGCCCTCACTAGACACACACCGGCAGCATGGCAGAACGCTGGCCCTCACTAGACACACACCAGCAGCATGGCAGAACTCCGGCCCTCACTAGACACACACCAGCAATATGGCAGAACGCTGGCCCTCACTAGACACACACCGGCAGCATGGCAGAACTCCGGCCCTCACTAGACACACACCGGCAGCATGGCAGAACGCCGGCCCTCACTAGACACATACCGGCAGCATAGCAGAACGTCGGCCCTCACTAGACACACACTGGCAGCATGGCAGAACGCCGGCCCTCACTAGACACACACTGGCAGCATGGCAGAACGTTGGCCCTCACTAGACACACACCGGCAGCATGGCAGAACGCCGGCCCTCACTAGACACATCGGCAGCACGGCAGAACGCCGACCCTCACTAGACACACACTGGCAGCATAGCAGAACGCCGGCCCTCACTAGACACACACCGGCAGCATGGCAGAACGCCGGCCCTCACTAGACACACACCGGCAGCATGGCAGAACGCCGGCCCTCACTAGACACACACCGGCAGCATGGCAGAACACCGGCCCTCACTAGACACACACCAGCAATATGGCAGAACGCTGGCCCTCACTAGACACACACCAGCAGCATGGCAGAACGCCGGCCCTCACTAGACACACACCGGAAGCATAGCAGAACGCCGGCCCTCACTAGACACACACCGGCAGCATGGCAGAACGCCGGCCCTCACTAGACACACACCGGCAGCATGGCAGAACGCCGGCCCTCACTAGACACACACCGGCAGCATAGGAGAACGCCGGCCCTCACTAGACACACACCGGCAGCATGGCAGAACGCCGGCCCTCACTAGACACACACCGGCAGCATGGCAGAACGCCGGCCCTCACTAGACACACACCAGCAGCATGGCAGAACGCCGGCCCTCACTAGACACACACACCGGCAGCATGGCAGAACGCCGGCCCTCACTAGACACACACCGTCAGCATGGCAGAACGCCGGCCCTCACTAGACACCCCGGCAGCATGGCAGAACGCCGGCCCTCACTAGACACACACCGGCAGCATGGCAGAGCGCCAGCCCTCACTAGACACACACCAGCAGCATGGCAGAACGCCTGCCCTCACTAGACACACACCGGCAGCATGGCAGAACGCCGGCCCTCACTAGACACACACCAGCAATATGGCAGAACGCCAGCCCTCACTAGACACACACCGGCAGCATGGCAGAACTCCAGCCCTCACTAGACACACACCGGCAGCATGGCAGAACGCCGGCCCTCACTAGACACACACCGGCAGCATAGCAGAACATCGGCCCTCACTAGACACACACCGGCAGCATGGCAGAACGCCGGCCCTCACTAGACACACACCGGCGCAATTGCAGAACGTTGGCCCTCACTAGACACACACCAGCAGCATGGCAGAACGCCGACCCTCACTAGACACACACCGGCAGCATAGCAGAACGCCGGCCCTCACTAGACACACACCGGCAGCATGGCAGAACGCCGGCCCTCACTAGACACACACCAGCAGCATGGCAGAACGCCGGCCCTCACTAGACACACACACCGGCAGCATGGCAGAACGCCGGCCCTCACTAGACACACACCGTCAGCATGGCAGAACGCCGGCCCTCACTAGACACCCCGGCAGCATGGCAGAACGCCGGCCCTCACTAGACACACACCGGCAGCATGGCAGAGCGCCAGCCCTCACTAGACACACACCAGCAGCATGGCAGAACGCCTGCCCTCACTAGACACACACCGGCAGCATGGCAGAACGCCGGCCCTCACTAGACACACACCAGCAATATGGCAGAACGCCAGCCCTCACTAGACACACACCGGCAGCATGGCAGAACTCCGGCCCTCACTAGACACACACCGGCAGCATGGCAGAACGCCGGCCCTCACTAGACACACACCGGCAGCATAGCAGAACATCGGCCCTCACTAGACACACACCGGCAGCATGGCAGAACGCCGGCCCTCACTAGACACACACCAGCGCAATGGCAGAACGCCGACCCTCACTAGACACACACCGGCAGCATGGCAGAACGCCGGCCCTCACTAGACACACACCAGCAGCATGGCAGAACGCCGGCCCTCACTAGACACACACCGGCAGCATGGCAGAACGCCGACCCTCACTAGACACACACCGGCAGCATAGCAGAACGCCGGCCCTCACTAGACACACACCGGCAGCATGGCAGAATGCCGGCCCTCACTAGACACACACCGGCAGCATGGCAGAACGCCGGCCCTCACTAGACACACACCGGCAGCATGGCAGAACGCCGGCCCTCACTAGACACACACACCGGCAGCATGGCAGAACGCCGGCCCTCACTAGACACACACCGGCAGCATGGCAGAACGCCGGCCCTCACTAGACACACACCGGCGCAATGGCAGAACATTGGCCCTCACTAGACACACACCGGCAGCATGGCAGAACGCCGACCCTGACTAGACACACACCGGCAGCATAGCAGAACGCCGGCCCTCACTAGACACACACCGGCAGCATGGCAGAATGCCGGCCCTCACTAGACACACACCGGCAGCATGGCAGAACGCCAGCCCTCACTAGACACACACCGGCAGCATGGCAGAACGCCGGCCCTCACTAGACACACACACCGGCAGCATGGCAGAACGCCGGCCCTCACTAGACACACACATCGGCAGCATGGCAGAAAGCCGGCCCTCACTAGACACACACACCAGCAGCATGGCACAACGCTGGCCCTTACTAGACACACACCGGCAGCATGGCAGAACGTCGGCCCTAACTAGACACACAACGGCAGCATGGCAGAACGCCGGCCCTCACTAGACACACACCGGCAGCATGGCAGAACGCCGGCCCTCACTAGACACACACTGGCAGCATGGCAGAACGCCGGCCCTCACTAGACACACACCGTCAGCATGGCAGAACTCCGGCCCTCACTAGACACACACACCGGCAGCATGGCAGAACGCCGGCCCTCACTAGACACACGCCGGCAGCATGGCAGAACGCCGGCCCTCACTAGACACACACTGGCAGCATGGCAGAACGTCGGCCCTCACTAGACACACACAGGCAGCATGGCAGAACGCCGGCCCTCACTAGACACACACCGGCAGCATGGCAGAACGCCGGCCCTCACTAGACACACCGGCAGCATGGCAGAACGTCGGCCCTCACTAGACACACACCGGCAGCATGGCAGAACGCCGGCCCTCACTAGACACACACCGGCAGCATGGCAGAACGCCAGCCCTCACTAGACACACACCGGCAGCATGGCAGAACGTCGGCCCTCACTAGACACACACCGGCAGCATGGCAGAACACCGGCCCTCACTAGACACACACCGGCAGCATGGCAGAACGCCGGCCCTCACTAGACACACACCGGCAGCATGGCAGAACGCCGGCCCTCACTAGACACACACCGGCAGCATGGCAGAACGCCGGCCCTCACTAGACACACACACCGGCAGCATGGCAGAACGCCGGCCCTCACTAGACACACACACCGGCAGCATGGCAGAACGCCGGCCCTCACTAGACACACACACCAGCAGCATGGCACAACGCTGGCCCTTACTAGACACACACCGGCAGCATGGCAGAACGTCGGCCCTAACTAGACACACAACGGCAGCATGGCAGAACGCCGGCCCTCACTAGACACACACCGGCAGCATGGCAGAACGCCGGCCCTCACTAGACACACACTGGCAGCATGGCAGAACGCCGGCCCTCACTAGACACACACCGGCAGCATGGTAGAACGCCGGCCCTCACTAGACACACACTGGCAGCATGGCAGAACGTCGGCCCTCACTAGACACACACCGGCAGCATGGCAGAACGCCGGCCCTCACTAGACACACACCGGCAGCATGGCAGAACGTCGGCCCTCACTAGACACACACCGGCAGCATGGCAGAACGCCGACCCTCACTAGACACACACCAGCAGCATGGCAGAACGCCGGCCCTCACTAGACACACACCAGCAATATGGCAGAACGCCAGCCCTCACTAGACACACACCGGCAGCATGGCAGAACTCCGGCCCTCACTAGACACACACCGGCAGCATGGCAGAACGCCGGCCCTCACTAGACACACACCGGCAGCATAGCAGAACATCGGCCCTCACTAGACACACACCGGCAGCATGGCAGAACGCCGGCCCTCACTAGACACACACCGGCGCAATGGCAGAACGTTGGCCCTCACTAGACACACACCGGCAGCATGGCAGAACGCCGACCCTCACTAGACACACACCGGCAGCATAGCAGAACGCCGGCCCTCACTAGACACACACCGGCAGCATGGCAGAACGCCGGCCCTCACTAGACACACACCGGCAGCATGGCAGAACACCGGCCCTCACTAGACACACACCAGCAATATGGCAGAACGCTGGCCCTCACTAGACACACACCGGCAGCATGGCAGAACTCCGGCCCTCACTAGACACACAACGGCAGCATGGCAGAACGCCGGCCCTCACTAGACACACACCAGCAGCATGGCAGAACGCCGGCCCTCACTAGACACACACACCGGCAGCATGGCAGAACGCCGGCCCTCACTAGACACACACCGTCAGCATGGCAGAACGCCGGCCCTCACTAGACACCCCGGCAGCATGGCAGAACGCCGGCCCTCACTAGACACACACCGGCAGCATGGCAGAGCGCCAGCCCTCACTAGACACACACCAGCAGCATGGCAGAACGCCTGCCCTCACTAGACACACACCGGCAGCATGGCAGAACGCCGGCCCTCACTAGACACACACCAGCAATATGGCAGAACGCCAGCCCTCACTAGACACACACCGGCAGCATGGCAGAACTCCGGCCCTCACTAGACACACACCGGCAGCATGGCAGAACGCCGGCCCTCACTAGACACACACCGGCAGCATAGCAGAACATCGGCCCTCACTAGACACACACCGGCAGCATGGCAGAACGCCGGCCCTCACTAGACACACACCGGCGCAATGGCAGAACGTTGGCCCTCACTAGACACACACCGGCAGCATGGCAGAACGCCGACCCTCACTAGACACACACCGGCAGCATAGCAGAACGCCGGCCCTCACTAGACACACACCGGCAGCATGGCAGAACGCCGGCCCTCACTAGACACACACCAGCAGCATGGCAGAACGCCGGCCCTCACTAGACACACACACCGGCAGCATGGCAGAACGCCGGCCCTCACTAGACACACACCGTCAGCATGGCAGAACGCCGGCCCTCACTAGACACCCCGGCAGCATGGCAGAACGCCGGCCCTCACTAGACACACACCGGCAGCATGGCAGAACGCCAGCCCTCACTAGACACACACCAGCAGCATGGCAGAACGCCTGCCCTCACTAGACACACACCGGCAGCATGGCAGAACGCCGGCCCTCACTAGACACACACCAGCAATATGGCAGAACGCCAGCCCTCACTAGACACACACCGGCAGCATGGCAGAACTCCGGCCCTCACTAGACACACACCGGCAGCATGGCAGAACGCCGGCCCTCACTAGACACACACTGGCAGCATAGCAGAACATCGGCCCTCACTAGACACACATCGGCAGCATGGCAGAACGCCGGCCCTCACTAGACACACACACCAGCAGCATGGCACAACGCTGGCCCTTACTAGACACACACCGGCAGCATGGCAGAACGTCGGCCCTAACTAGATACACAACGGCAGCATGGCAGAACGCCGGCCCTCACTAGACACACACCGGCAGCATGGCAGAACGCCGGCCCTCACTAGACACACACTGGCAGCATGGCAGAACGCCGGCCCTCACTAGACACACACCGGCAGCATGGTAGAACGCCGGCCCTCACTAGACACACACTGGCAGCATGGCAGAACGTCGGCCCTCACTAGACACACACCGGCAGCATGGCAGAACGCCGGCCCTCACTAGACACACACCGGCAGCATGGCAGAACGTCGGCCCTCACTAGACACACACCGGCAGCATGGCAGAACGCCGACCCTCACTAGACACACACCAGCAGCATGGCAGAACGCCGGCCCTCACTAGACACACACCAGCAATATGGCAGAACGCCAGCCCTCACTAGACACACACCGGCAGCATGGCAGAACTCCGGCCCTCACTAGACACACACCGGCAGCATGGCAGAACGCCGGCCCTCACTAGACACACACCGGCAGCATAGCAGAACATCGGCCCTCACTAGACACACACCGGCAGCATGGCAGAACGCCGGCCCTCACTAGACACACACCGGCGCAATGGCAGAACGTTGGCCCTCACTAGACACACACCGGCAGCATGGCAGAACGCCGACCCTCACTAGACACACACCGGCAGCATAGCAGAACGCCGGCCCTCACTAGACACACACCGGCAGCATGGGAGAATGCCGGCCCTCACTAGACACACACCGGCAGCATGGCAGAACGCCGGCCCTCACTAGACACACACCGGCAGCATGGCAGAACACCGGCCCTCACTAGACACACACCAGCAATATGGCAGAACGCTGGCCCTCACTAGACACACACCGGCAGCATGGCAGAACTCCGGCCCTCACTAGACACACAACGGCAGCATGGCAGAACGCCGGCCCTCACTAGACACACACCAGCAGCATGGCAGAACGCCGGCCCTCACTAGACACACACACCGGCGCAATGGCAGAACGCCGGCCCTCACTAGACACACACCGTCAGCATGGCAGAACGCCGGCCCTCACTAGACACCCCGGCAGCATGGCAGAACGCCGGCCCTCACTAGACACACACCGGCAGCATGGCAGAGCGCCAGCCCTCACTAGACACACACCAGCAGCATGGCAGAACGCCTGCCCTCACTAGACACACACCGGCAGCATGGCAGAACGCCGGCCCTCACTAGACACACACCAGCAATATGGCAGAACGCCAGCCCTCACTAGACACACACCGGCAGCATGGCAGAACTCCGGCCCTCACTAGACACACACCGGCAGCATGGCAGAACGCCGGCCCTCACTAGACACACACCGGCAGCATAGCAGAACATCGGCCCTCACTAGACACACACCGGCAGCATGGCAGAACGCCGGCCCTCACTAGACACACACCGGCGCAATGGCAGAACGTTGGCCCTCACTAGACACACACCGGCAGCATGGCAGAACGCCGACCCTCACTAGACACACACCGGCAGCATAGCAGAACGCCGGCCCTCACTAGACACACACCGGCAGCATGGCAGAACGCCGGCCCTCACTAGACACACACCAGCAGCATGGCAGAACGCCGGCCCTCACTAGACACACACACCGGCAGCATGGCAGAACGCCGGCCCTCACTAGACACACACCGTCAGCATGGCAGAACGCCGGCCCTCACTAGACACCCCGGCAGCATGGCAGAACGCCGGCCCTCACTAGACACACACCGGCAGCATGGCAGAACGCCAGCCCTCACTAGACACACACCAGCAGCATGGCAGAACGCCTGCCCTCACTAGACACACACCGGCAGCATGGCAGAACTCCGGCCCTCACTAGACACACACCGGCAGCATGGCAGAACGCCGGCCCTCACTAGACACACACTGGCAGCATAGCAGAACATCGGCCCTCACTAGACACACATCGGCAGCATGGCAGAACGCCGGCCCTCACTAGACACACACCGGCACAATGGCAGAACGTTGGCCCTCACTAGACACACACCGGCAGCATGGCAGAACGCCGACCCTCACTAGACACACACCGGCAGCATAGCAGAACGCCGGCCCTCACTAGACACACACCGGCAGCATGGCAGAATGCCGGCCCTCACTAGACACACACCGGCAGCATGGCAGAACGCCGGCCCTCACTAGACACACACCGGCAGCATGGCAGAACGCCGGCCCTCACTAGACACACACACCGGCAGCATGGCAGAACGCCGGCCCTCACTAGACACACACCGGCGCAATGGCAGAACTCCGGCCCTCACTAGACACACACCGGCAGCATGGCAGAACGCCGGCCCTCACTAGACACACACCGGCGCAATGGCAGAACGTTGGCCCTCACTAGACACACACCGGCAGCATGGCAGAATGCCGACCCTCACTAGACACACACCGGCAGCATAGCAGAACGCCGGCCCTCACTAGACACACACCGGCAGCATGGCAGAACGCCGGCCCTCACTAGACACACACCGTCAGCATGGCAGAACGCCGGCCCTCACTAGACACACACACCGGCAGCATGGCAGAACGCCGGCCCTCACTAGACACACACACCGGCAGCATGGCAGAAAGCCGGCCCTCACTAGACACACACACCAGCAGCATGGCACAACGCTGGCCCTTACTAGACACACACCGGCAGCATGGCAGAACGTCGGCCCTAACTAGACACACAACGGCAGCATGGCAGAACGCCGGCCCTCACTAGACACACACCGGCAGCATGGCAGAACGCCGGCCCTCACTAGACACACACTGGCAGCATGGCAGAACGCCGGCCCTCACTAGACACACACCGGCAGCATGGCAGAACGCCGGCCCTCACTAGACACACACTGGCAGCATGGCAGAACGTCGGCCCTCACTAGACACACACAGGCAGCATGGCAGAACGCCGGCCCTCACTAGACACACACCGGCAGCATGGCAGAACGTCGGCCCTCACTAGACACACACCGGCAGCATGGCAGAACGCCGGCCCTCACTAGACACACACCGGCAGCATGGCAGAACGCCGGCCCTCACTAGACACACCGGCAGCATGGCAGAACGTCGGCCCTCACTAGTCACACACCAAACACCGGCCCTCACTAGACACACACCGGCAGCATGGCAGAACGCCGGCCCTCACTAGACACACACCGGCAGCATGGCAGAACGCCGGCCCTCACTAGACACACACCGGCAGCATGGCAGAACACCGGCCCTCACTAGACACACACCGGCAGCATGGCAGAACGCCGGCCCTCACTAGACACACACCGGCAGCATGGCAGAACGCCGGCCCTCACTAGACACACACCGGCAGCATGGCAGAACGCCGGCCCTCACTAGACACACACCGGCAGCATGGCAGAACGCCGGCCCTCACTAGACACACACCGGCAGCATGGCAGAACACCGGCCCTCACTAGACACACACCGGCAGCATGGCAGAACGCCGGCCCTCACTAGACACACACCGGCAGCATGGCAGAACGTCGGCCCTCACTAGACACACACCGGCAGCATGGCAGAACACCGGCCCTCACTAGACACACACCGGCAGCATGGCAGAACGCCGGCCCTCACTAGACACACACCGGCAGCATGGCAGAACGCCGGCCCTCACTAGACACACACCGGCAGCATGGCAGAACGCCGGCCCTCACTAGACACCGCACAGGTCAGTGATAACTTGGACACTGAGACCATTACACAACTGCGGCTGGTGTTTGAATCCTCCCGAGCTGATCTCACTTCTGGCTTGGCCAGAAACAAGTCCTTAATTCTCCCCAGTAAAGCCATTGTCCACACCTACTGAAAGTCCAACCTCTGTATTTATTTCACATGGATAATAAATAGTCCCTTCAAGAGCAGACAGGTTGAGACGAGACACAGGTCAGATAAGGTGGGAGAGAGGTCCAGGCACAAACTTAATCTTGGTTCTCTTACTGTTCTGATATGCATGAACAGGTTTGGCGTGCGATCTTTATCACAGACCTAATGAATATGGAAGTCACTGCCACTGACTTGTTGAAGATGGTCACTGTCACTGACCAGGGGAATAGGGCCTTGCCCTATTTGGTCACTGCCACTGACCTGGTGTGCGTAGTGTCACTGCCACTGACCTACAGAACATGCACTGCCTTCTTGGAGAACTTGGCCCATGTCAAGGAGAAAAATATCCCTCCGGAGAGTTACCAGAGGCCCCCACTGTCACCACGACTCTGCGCTGGGTCTTCAGAAAGGGTCACCTCCCTGGCTCCTCGATCCAAGATACGGGTCCCCTCGCAAGGCGGTACCCTGGGAGCTCTCGATCCTTAGCGGACCCCAGCCGAAGGTCGCTGGGCCCCGGGCCTCCTATTTAGTAGACTTGTGCACGATGGAAAAATTTGTTTAGTTTTGGTTTGTTTCTTTTCAGTCCTGTTGATTCGTAATCGGGATTTTTCGTGTTCGGAATAATTCGGATTTTCGCAAGCGACATTTTTCGTTGAATTGGAATGATTCGTATTAATGTAAGCCTTATTTTTATTTGATTTATAATTCGTACTTTCGGTAGAGTACATTGTTTTTCGTTGATTCTGGACACATATATAGTGCCGTCGTACGTGTTGTACGTCACCGCGCTTTGCTCGAGCGTTTCTTTTCACGATCGTGTGTAGGCAAGGCAGGCCTGAGAAGAATCACGACAAGAAAAACTCCGTTTTTTTCAATGACATTAAAAGCGGTCGTGTGTACGCGGCATTATTGTGCTTCGAATGGATTCGTACATTCGGAACTTTTTTCATAACAAATTATGCCGAAGACATTCGGGCATTCGCTATTTGCGATATAATTTATTTCGGATTCGGTTTTATTCGTAATTGCTTTGTTCGGAAATTCGAATGCTTCCGAATGTCCGAAAGTTGCTAAATTCGGACGAATTTCGATTCGTTACGAAACGAATTGCACAAGCCTACTATTTAGTACCTCACCCCAAACTGAAGTTGTCTGGGATGGAACAGCAACTTCACCTCCGGGCCTAGGGCACCCAGAGGCCACACCCACACCCAGGCCTAAGGTGCCTGGGTGCGGAACGACGACCACGACAGGCCTCCGGACCTAGGGCACCCGGAGGCGACACACACCCCCAGGCCTAAGGTGCCTGGGCGTGGACCCTCGACTGGAAGATGGCCGCCTCTTTTTATACCCTCTCCCGACAGGCACAGCAGGTTCCCCGCCCCGCCGCACTGCTGTCAAGAGGGGACAAGAAAAGGCACAACCCTGTACTGCGGTTCAACCCGGGCCTATGGCAACAGCGCCACCTATAGGCCCCAGGGAACTGCACATCAGTACTAACTCCCAGGGACAGAAATGGTCCATGAACCCTAACAATTTGTGTATCTGAGCCTTATTACCACTCAGATACTTCCCTTAAATATAGCACCCCGCTACACATGTAAGGCCTCAGGTGCTACCAGTCAAGAAGGACAGATTATGCGAGCCATACCTCAGATTAAGTCATGCCATGGACGTTATGTAGCGCTGTCACAGACTTACTCCACCTATCTGACTAGAACCAACACAAATGAGAGCCTGCAAGAACGTGACCTGCAAAAAGCGATTGATCTGGGTGGTATTAGGGGGTATTGAAGGGGTGTAGGTGGTATTAGAGGGATGTAGGGGGTGATAGGGGGGTTTAGGTGGTATTAGAGGGGTGTAAGTGGTATTAGAGGGGTGAAGGGAGTATTATGGGAGTATTATGCCCCATACACACGATCGTTTTTCTTGCCATTTTTTTTCTTGCCGTTTTTCACGTCGTTTTTTTTCATGTTTCCTCTCAAGCCTGTCTTGCCTACACACGATCATTTTAAAAAACGATCAAGCAAAGCGCGGTGACGTACAACACGTACAACGGCACTATAAAGGGGAAGTTCCGTTCGGATGGCGCCACCCTTCATGTTAGTAAAGTTTGTTGAGCGACGATTCGCTCTTTTCAGTCTCGTGCTTTTCAGTCCGTGACTGCGTGACGAATGTGCTATCTCCATTACGAACGCTAGTTTTACCAGAACGAGCGCTCCCGTCTCATACTTGATTCTGAGCATGCACGTTTTTTTTCACGTCGTTAAAGCATACACACGATCGTTTTTCACGTCGTTAAAAAAAACGACATGAAAAACGACGTGAAAAAAGAGAGCATGTTCGAAATTTTTAATGCCCGTTTTTCACGTCGTTAAAAATGCTCTGGAGCCTACACACGATCATTTTTAATGGCCATTTTTTTTAATGGCATTTTTAACGGCATGAAAAACGATTGTGTGTATGGGGCATTAGAGGGGTATAGGGGGTATTAGGGTGTTTATGTGGTATTATAGGGGTGTAGGTGATATTAGAGGGGTGTAGGGGTATTAGGGAGTATTATTGGGGTATTAGAGGGGTGTAGGTGGTATTAGAGGGGTGTATGGGGTATTAGGGAGTATTATTGGGGTATTAGAGGGGTGTGGGTGGTATTAGAGGGGTGCAGGGCATATTAGAGGGGTGTAGGTGGTATTAGAGGGGTGCAGGGGGTATTAGGGAGTATTATGGGGTATTAGAGGGGTGTAGGTGGTATTAGAGGCGTGCAGGGTGTATTAGGGAGTATTATGGGGGTATTAGAGGGGTGTAGGACTGTAGGTGGTAATAGTGAGTATTATGGGGGTATTAGAGGGGTGTAGGTGGTATTAGAGTGGTGTAGGGGGTATTAGAGAGTATTATTGGGGTATTAGATGGTTGTAGGTGGTATTAGAGGGGTGTTGGGCGTATTAGAGGGGTGTAGGTGGTATTAGAGGAGTGTAGGGGTATCAGGGAGTATTATGGGGGTATTAGAGGGGTGTATGTGGTATTAGAGAGGTGTAGGTGGTATTAGAGGGGTGTAGGGGGTGTTAGGGAGTATTATGGGGGTAGTAGAGGGGTGTAGGTGGTATTAGAGGGGTGTAGGTGGTATTGGAGAGGTGTAGGGGGTATTAGGGAGTATTATGGGGGTTTTAGAGGGGTGTAGGGGGTATTAGAGGGGTGTATGTGTATTAGAGGGGTGTAGGGGTATTAGAGGGGTGTAGGGGGTATTAGGGAGTATTATGGGGGTAGTAGAGGGGTGTAGGTGGTATTAGAGGGGTGTAGGGGGTATTAGAGGGATGTAGGGGGTATTAGGGAGTATTATGAGGGTATTAGAGGGGTGTAGGTGGTATTAGAGGGGTGTAGAGGGTATTATAGGAGTGTATGGGGTATTAGGGCGTATTATGGGGGTATTTGAGGGGTGTAGGTGGTATTAGAGGGGTGTAGGTGGTATTAGAGGGGTGTAGGGGGTATTAGGGAGTATTATGGGGTTAGTAGAGGGGTGTAGGTGATATTAGAGGGGTGTAGATGGTATTAGAGGGGTGTAGATGGTATTAGAGGGGTGTAGGGGGTATTAGGGAGTATTATGGGGGTATTAGAGGGGTGTAGGTGGTATTAGAGGGGTGTAGGGGGTATTAGGGAGTATTATGGGGTATTAGAGGAGTGTAGGTGGTATTAGAGGGGTGTAGGGGGTATTAGAGGGGTGTATGTGTATTAGAGGGGTGTAGGGGGTATTAGGGAGTATCATGGGGGTATTAGAGGGGTGTAGGGGGTATTCGAGGGGTGTAGGTGGTATTAGAGGGGTGTAGGTGGTATTAGAGGGGTGTAGGGGGTATTAGGGAGTATTATGGGGGTAGTAGAGGGGTGTAGGTGGCATTAGAGGGGTGTAGGGGGTATTAGAGGGATGTAGGGGGTATTAGGGAGTATTATGGGGTTTTAGAGGAGTGTAGGTGATATTAGAGGGATGTAGGGAGTATTAGAGGGGTGTAGGGGTATTAGGGAGTATCATGGGGTATTAGAGTGGTGTAGGTGGTATTAGGGGTATTAGAGGGGTGTAGGTGGTATTAGAGGGGTGCAGGGGGTATTAGGGAGCATTATGGGGGTATTAGAGGGGTGTAGGTGGTATTAGAGTAGGGTGACCACATTTCCAAACTGCCTAACCCCCCCCCCCCCTTTCCTGAAAAAAAAAAAAATTCTATAACTTTTTTTGTGACCCCCACAGATTTCACTGGTTCATCCTGGGACCTGTAGTTCTTCACTGGTTGGGGGGGGGTCACATCTTCAGCTCTGAGGGGTTCATGGTGGGACCTGTAGTCCTTCACTTTTGGGGTTCACATCACTACAAGTCCCAGAATGAACTCCTGGTATCTAAAATGTGACCCCCCCCAAATTTGAAGGACTACAACACCCAGCATGAACCCCTGAGATCTAAGGGTGTGATCCAATAGATTTCACAGGTTTAACCTGGGACCTGTAGTTCGTCACTATTTGGGGGGCAGGGGGGGGTCTCACATCTTCAGCTCTGGGGGGGGGGGTGTTCATGCTGAGACCTGTTGTCTTTAACTTTGGGGAGGTCACACCCCCCCCCAAAGTAAAGGAATACCAGTCCCAGCATGAACCCCTGGAATGTTAGGCCCCTTTCACACTGAGGCGTTAAAAAAACGCAAAAAAATTATGGGATTTTTTTCTGCGATTTTACCGCGTTATATATAAAAATAGCACTAACGCCTATGCATTTTACAGTGTTTTTACCGCATTACTCATTCATTTCAATGGGGATAGGCGTTTTTACAGCGCTATTTTTAGTGCCCTAAAGATGCTACAAAAAAGCTGTTTGCAGGATTTTTTCCAACGCACAGCCAGCACAACCCCTCCGTGTGAGAGCCCTCAGGGCTTTCACATTGAGAATGATGGGGCAGGATTATTTCAGGCATTTTTACAGCGCTGTTTTTACTGTGAAAAACGCCTCAGTGTGAAAGGGGCCTTAGGGTGTGACCCCATAGATTTCACTGGTTCATGCTGGGACCTGTAGTTTGTCACTATTTGGGGGGGTGTCACATCTTAAGCTCTGAGGGGTTCATGCTGGGACCTGTGTCAGTTTCATTCCGGGACACTGTATTGTTCCAAAGTGAAGGTGCCCGGGACAGACCTGCAGAATGCGGGACTGTCCCGGGCAATCCGGGACCTGTGGTCACCCTATATTAGAGGGGTGTAGGGGGTATTAGTGTAAGGTGACCAGATTTTTAAAATGAAATCCGGGGACATATTTTTTTTTACTAGTAATGGTGGCAAACAGCCTGTCAAGTCTCACTTTCCGGGCCCCGGCTACTACTGGGTGGGGAGCGGAGGAAGATCACTCCGCCAGGGAAGACAAGGAGATAAGCAGGCAGGCGGCTGGCCGGGACTTGAGCCAAGGCAGAAGAACATGAGAGCGGAGCTGAATGGGCACCCGAAACTGAAGAAATATTCTCTCCGCTCCAACCAGCACATGATCATCAGAAAGGGGCACAGATAATGGAAAAAAATACACCCCCCCCCCCCTAAGCTAGTAGGAGCAGCGGAGTGGGGGGTGTAATTCAGAATTTTTATTTTTTATTCTGCACTGACTGTCTTTAAAATTTCCCCAGCCCCTGTTCAAATCCAATCCGGGGACAAAACTGGGGACAGACTTGGTCCGGGGACAGTGTCCTCAATCCGGGGACTGTCCCCTGAAACCGGGGATGTCTGGTCACCCTATATTAGTGAGTATTATGGGGGTATTAGAGGGGTGTAGGTGGTATTAGAGGGGTGTAGGGGGTATTAGAGGGATGTAGGGGGTATTAGGGAGTATTATGGGGGTATTAGAGGGGTGTAGGGGGTATTAGAGGGGTGTAGGGGGTATTAGGGAGTATTATGGGGTATTAGAGGAGTGTAGGTGGTATTAGAGGGATGTAGGGAGTATTAGAGGGGTGTAGGGAGTATTAGAGGGGCGTAGGGGGTATTAGAGGGGTGTAGGTGGTATTAGAGAGGTGCAGGGGGTATTAGGGAGTATTATGGGGGTATTAGAGGGGTGTAGGTGGTATTAGAGGGATGTAGGGGGTATTAGAGGGGTGTAGGGGGTATTAGGGAGTATTATGGGGTATTAGAGGAGTGTAGGTGGTATAAGAGGGATGTAGGGAGTATTAGAGGGATGTAGGGGGTATTAGGGAGTATCATGGGGGTATTAGAGGGGTGTAGGTGGTATTAGAGGGGTGCAGGGGTATTAGGGAGTATTATGGGGGTATTAGAGGGGTGTAGGTGGTATTAGAGGGATGTAGGGGGTATTAGTGAGTATTATGGGGGTATTAGAGGGGTGTAGGTGGTATTAGTGAGTATTGTGTGGGTATTAGAGGGGTGTATGGGGTATTAGAGGGGTGTAGGTGGTATTAGAGGAGTGTAGGGGTATCAGGGAGTATTATGGGGGTATTAGAGGGGTGTATGTGGTATTAGAGAGGTGTAGGTGGTATTAGAGGGGTGTAGGTGGTATTAGTGAGTATTATGTGGGTATTAGAGGAGTGTAGGTGGTATTAGAGGGATGTAGGGAGTATTAGAGGGGTGTAGGGAGTATTAGAGGGGCGTAGGGGGTATTAGAGGGGTGTAGGTGGTATTAGAGAGGTGCAGGGGGTATTAGGGAGTATTATGGGGGTATTAGAGGGGTGTAGGTGGTATTAGAGGGATGTAGGGGGTATTAGAGGGGTGTAGGGGGTATTAGGGAGTATTATGGGGTATTAGAGGAGTGTAGGTGGTATTAGAGGGATGTAGGGAGTATTAGAGGGATGTAGGGGGTATTAGGGAGTATCATGGGGGTATTAGAGGGGTGTAGGTGGTATTAGAGGGGTGCAGGGGTATTAGGGAGTATTATGGGGGTATTAGAGGGGTGTAGGTGGTATTAGAGGGATGTAGGGGGTATTAGTGAGTATTATGGGGGTATTAGAGGGGTGTAGGTGGTATTAGTGAGTATTATGTGGGTATTAGAGGGGTGCAGGGGTATTAGGGAGTATTATGGGGGTATTAGAGGGGTGTAGGTGGTATTAGAGGGATGTAGGGGGTATTAGTGAGTATTATGGGGGTATTAGAGGGGTGTAGGTGGTATTAGTGAGTATTATGTGGGTATTAGAGGGGTGTATGGGGTATTAGAGGGATGTAGGGGGTATTAGTGAGTATTATGGGGGTATTAGAGTGGTGTAGGGGTATTAGAGGGGATGTAGGGAGTATTGTGGGGGTATTTGGTGTTGTGGTGAGTACTGGGGTGATATTTGGGGGTATTTGAGGGGTGATAGGACAGTTGGGGGTCACATGATCACACAGTACAGTCTCCTCACACCCCGCCGCAGCACACGGGGGAGGGCTAAATACGGTAATTAATGATGGCGGATTGTATACAGGTCGGAGAAGGGGGTGGTGCGCGTCTACTCGCAGTGATACGGTAGCACGTAGCTCAGGCATGGAGATGTCAGAGCTGGGAAGTGACAGAATGACTCCGCGGGCCGCTGATTGGCGGGAGGCTGCTGGTAGGCGGGGTGAGCAGCGGGAGGAGTATATAGGGCGGCTCCGGCGTGACCAGAGCACTCTGCAGCAGGACAGTGTGAGATACAGGTGAGGATTGGGGTCCTCATGTTAAGCTGGGTGCTGGCTGTACTACCTGTGGCATGTACATTATTGCTCTGTGGTGTCCCTGGTGGGGGGTGGTTGTATTTTGGTGAGATTTCTATTAATGGATCTCTTTTCTTAACAGAAACTACAGACAACTGACATCATGGTGAAAATTGGCATCAATGGGTGAGTGCGGTGACCTGTAGAGGTTTATTACCCCCCCTGGGGTGTGATTTATATTCATATATAACGGGGCTCATCCTTTATGAAATGTAACATTTATAGGACGTGCGTCATTGTCCCTCTAGGTATCGGCTGCCATGGGGAGCCACTGGTCCTATGCCAAGACTCCTCCTCCCCAGGGTGTGCCCTCACCTGTATGAATGGGGTGAGGTGCTACGTCATTGCAAATGGGAAGATGAAAACTAAGGGGATTCAGTTCCTGGGTCAGCTTGTGAAGGGTTAATGTCCAATGGGAGGGGAAGTTTGAAGGAGCTGAAGGGTTAATGCCCAATGGGGGGGGGCTTTGAAGGGTTAATGCCCAATGGGGGGGGGCTTTGAAGGGTTAATGCCCAATGGGGGGGGGGGGCTTTGAAGGGTTAATGCCCAATATGGGGGGGGGGGTTGCTGGCGCTGAGGTCCATATTTGATGCATGGCTGACTCGAGGAATGATTGTTGTTGGATCTTCTGAGAAGCTTTGCATGTAACCTCCACCCTGGGATTTGAACCCAAAACCCTGGGTCTGTCCAATTCCCCCCCCCCCCCCCTTTGGGTCCACTAGCATTTTTAAGGTCTCAAAGATGGCTGCTCCTTATTACCCCCCCTTAAAGTCTTGCCAAAGACTCCATGGTTTCCTTGCATCAGAGGGGTTCAGTTTTTGCATCACATTTGCCCAACTGATCCCCAGAAGAATGATCCACTTTGTAAGATCCCCCTCCCCCCCCCCCCCCCCTGTACCCTTGTTATAGCTGCTCCATGGTTTCCTCCAACCATAGCGCCCCCCATGTTTGCTCAGCTGCCCCACCAGGCTGATGGTCCACCTTTCATTTAGATCTCAAAGATGGCTGCTCCTCATTAACCCCTTGCAGCAGCCTTGCTATAGAACGTCTCTGCGAGTCACGCCCCCTTCTACATCCTCCACAGTTTCCTCTCTCCGCACCTCCCCCTCTGTCGCTCTGCAGGGTGGTGGATACGCCATCAGCCCCCCCCCCCATAGCTTCAAGGGCACCTCAAGGTTGCCATCTCATCCAGGACATCCTTGTCTCTGGAGGGATTTGTGGTCCTTCTGCTGGTTTGCATCATACCTGCACTGTGTAGGGGGTGGGGGACAAGCTGTGCTTTTCTTCCCCACCTCCTTTCAGTTGCTGAATCACTTGCACAAGGGAGGTTGGAGCTGACTCACGTCCGCCACTCGTGGTCTATCTGCACGTACATGCGTGGGGGCGTCCCTCTAGACATTGGGGGTGGGGGGGTCCCTCTAGACACCGAGGTGCAAATCTCTGGAAATTCTCCTCTGCAGAGGATACAGTATCTGATATTATAAAATGACATCCATCCAAGAGGGCCGTGTCCATCTTCTGCCCTTTCCATCGGAGTAAAGTGTGTCTCCTATTTATAGCCCAACGCCAGCTGCCTGCCTGGGGAAAGGGCAGGGGGAGGGGAGCACAGTTCCCTCTCCTGGTTACTGGGGGGTGTAACTTGGCGAGGCTTTCTCTTGCACATAACTTGATACGGCTCCTAGAGACCGGCCAGCTTTGTTTGTCCCCCATCCCCCCCCCCCCCCTCAGCTGTGGTGGCACTTTTCCTGTTTGTCCACATCTTGCACACTCAGCCGGTGAACTTTGCCTTCGCCGGGAGGGGTGTCCGCTCCATAGGGTAATTTTCCTTTGTACGTCAGGCCTGCGGGGCATTGCACTGGAGGCGTGTCGGGCTGTAATAACATGTCTTTGGGTGTCTGGAAAGCTTGTGCAATGGGCCGGGAGGTCCATTCATCCCGACTGCATCGTGCTGACCCAGCGCTTGGCTCTGAAGGCAAAAGGTCACTGGAGTGTAGAAAAGGGATTAGAATGATTATTTTTCAGAGATTCCTCCTGAAACTGGTGACTAGTATCTCACGGAGGTTATCGCCTAACTAGAGGTCATCTACCGAATGACAAAACATATTGCATGGATCTAATGACCTCCCAGGAATTGTCACCTAAATTATCTGGTCCTCCCCCCTTCCACCATCAGAGGTCACCTAGATGTCTAACTAAAAATGACAGTACAACCCCCCCCCCCCAGTGCTCACCCCCCCCACCCCCATACAAGGAATGTTTCTTGCCCCTACACTGAGCTAACAGATCCCACAAACCTCTGCCCTCTACAGATGCCTTCTGAGATCCTATAACGGTGGTCTCCTCAACTGGGGCTGAATGCAGCCCTCTTGCTTTTTATCAAGCCAATGGGGCACCATTCCTCCCCCTGACGCCATCAATGGGGCACTATTACTTCACAATGGATCCCAGCAATGGGGCACTATTACTTCACAATGGAGCCCAAGGATCCAATGGGGCACTATTCTGACACCATGGGGCACAATTCCTTCCAGTAACCCCAATGGTGGGGGGCCACACAGTTCCTCACTGACACTAAAGATGGGTTACTCTGGCCTCTTATGTATAATTTCATCTGGTGATGCTGCCAGTAACCCTCCCTGTGTGAGGGTGACCACCCATAGAGTACACTGTATGGAGGAGCGGATGTGTCACCCAGGCTGCTCTCCTGATTTGGGCTGCAAATGCCATCTTTTCTCTCTACAATATATTAGAGCTGCACGATTCTGGCTAAAAGTTTTTTTTTTTTTCCACAAAAAAATGCATTTAAAAGACCGCTGGGTTTGCCATAAAACAGTGACATAAAATATTGCAGCAGTTGACATTTTATTCCCTAGGATCTCGGCTAAAATGTGTTTGAGGGTTCCAAGTAATTTTCAAACAAAAAAATATTGTTTGTTTAACTTAAACAAGTGTCAGAAAAAGATTTAGACTAAGGCCCCTTTCACACTGAGGCATTTTTACTGCGTTTTTGCGGTAAAAACAGCGCTGTAAAAATGCCTGAAATAATCCTGCCCCATCTCAATGTGAAAGCCCCAAGGGCTCTCACACTGAGGTGTTTTGCTGGCTGCGCGTTGGAAAAAATGCTGCAAACAGCTTTTTGGGCGCATAAAATAGCGCTGTAAAAACGCCTATCCCCATTGAAATGAGTACTGTGGTAAAAAAACACCCAGAAGCTGTGGAAAGGTCACATGACTCCAGTAGAGTGGAGGATTGTGGGATACTAAATCCTTTTTACCGTAAAAAACGCATATGCTTTAGCGCAAACGCAGTAAATCGTTTTTTCAACGCCTCAGTGTGAAAGGGGCCTAAGTGGTTAAACTTCCTGCATTTACACAATTGTATCCCTTTGCTCTACTAAGGAAGCGTTGGTTACAATGTTTCCTGTTAAAAACTTGCCAGACTACCCGGATTTCTTTAGACAGCTACGTTTCTTCACTTGTATGAAATAATCGGAGGTGGGGGGGGAATTGGGTTTGAATCAAGATCACTATTTAATTGTGCAGCTCTACTATGTATGTATCCAGTACTTCGAGGAGTGGCTGAGCATGTGATTCTTCACCACGTGGTGGCGTTGTGTACATCTCTGTGTAGGCTGACTCCTAATCTGCACAGACCTTTCCTACAAAGACCTTTCTTGAAATTGAGTTCCACTAGTCTGCAGCTACAAAGTGTAGGCGGAGCCTTTAATAAACGGACATTCACCTGTCCAGTGATGCAGCCCAAATCCTCGCTTCCCTCTGCGGCACCAGTGTTCTGTTGAAGTGGGGGGGGCCCCCCCATCGAATAGTGTCTGGGACGAGCTGCGCATGCACCGTTGGACATAGTACAACAGCTGATTTGCTGGGCTGACGTAACCAAGTGCACATCGTAGGTGGCATCTCTAGATGGGGGGGGGGGACAAGATGTTGTCAAGGGGGTCAAGTAGAAAACTGGTCAGGGTTACAGCTTTTACTAACTAAATGTTGTGCTTGCATGCTCTGACACATACAAGGGTTTTCTAATGCCCACTTTCTTTCCTTAGATTTGGCCGTATCGGGCGCCTGGTGTGCCGTGCTGCTATTGCATCTGGTAAGGTCGAGGTTGTTCACATCAATGACCCCTTCATTGACCCAAAATACATGGTAGGTGAACATTTTTCTGTCTCTGTGGGACATGATTGATATCAAACCTGTCCTGTTTGTAGGGTGGGGCTATCTCGGGTGGCTTATCGGGCTTCTCTTGCAGAATTGGGAATGACCCTAGTATGGTTTATGCAAACTGAAGGTCCCACTCCATAGACTAGAGTTCCATAGGATTTAGGGCCCATTCACCCTATTGTATCACAAGACCAGTGTTCCTCAACTCCCATCCTCCAGGACCTGCTAACAGGCCAGGTTTGCAAGATAACTGAAATACATGACAGGTGATATCATTTGCTGCTCAGTGATCGCAGGATTCTAGTCTGAATCTCCCTCGAGGTAATGCATAAAATCTGGCCTGCTAGTGGGCCCTGAGGACAGGAGGTGAGAACCGCTGCTCTAGACTATAAGACACTGGAAACAGCAGTGATGGAGCCAATAAGGGTGAGTTTGGACGTGGCATATCTGGAGGCAGTAGGTGCTTTGCAAGGTAAGTGTGTAAATATGAATCCCTGCACACTTGTTGGGTTGCTAGGAGGCAGAACTAGTGTTCTTATAAATGTGCAGTACTTGTGTCATGTGCTGACTAAAGATTCTTCACCAGTCTGAACCTCATAATGGTGTCAGATGAGGGGGCGGGGGGGGGGGCCCGCTCAGTACTGCTGGCTGTTACAAGACATATTTCCATAAATGAGCGCACAGCTGGAGGGACAAGACATGCCACTCCTGGGGTGTTGTATGCTGTAGGCATTGGCCAACTTGGTGAAGATCGGGAAGTGTTGGCAATGGGATGTCTCTAATATGTCGCAGTAGCTTTAAATCAGTCACTGATACAAGCTTTAAATCAGTCACTGATACAACCTCCTATTCTGAGCCTTTATTTGGGGGTCCTCCATTGTTTAGAATTCCATATATTTAGATTGTAATGTGGCTGGTTTGGCAGTCTTGCTGGCTACAAGATGATTGACCAAGTTGATGCTTTCTAGGCTTACATGTTCATGTATGACTCCACCCACGGACGCTTCAAGGGAACAGTGACGGCTGAAAATGGAAAACTGGTCATCAATGGAAAAGCCATCAACGTGTCTCAGGAGTAAGTTCAGATGGTTTAAGAAAATCTGCCAGCTCTTGGCTAATGCCCCAAATTGGGTGCTGTTGGGTTTAAGTATAAAATGGAATACAGGCATACCCCACTTAAGTACCCAATGGGACCAGAGCATGTATGTAAAGTGAAACATAACCCTTTCACTTCTAGGCTGTAGTGGGGGGTCTCGGGAGCACACTGGAACAGGGTGGGCTATGCTCTCGGAGCTTCAGCTCCTTTTTACTGCGGCTGCAAAATGTCTGTACAGTACTTGTAAGGCACTTTACATACACATGAGTGTACTTAAAGCGGGATATGCATGACTGTGCCAATGTCTAGATCAGGGGTGCCCAACCAGTGACCCGGGGGTCACATGTGGCCTGTGACCTACTGCTCTGGGATAAAATACTGTTCATTTTTAATAAAACTCAATATAGATATCTAGATCTGGGCTGCTTTCAAACTGATCCGCAGTGCACCAAACCTGCAGAATATAATGGAAATCTATTGCAAAGTGCAGGAAAGCCAAAGGTACACTGCGTTTGCACCAGCGGTGTGGGTAAACTGCAGCGCATCTGGGTGGAAGCCTTGGGCCCCTTTCACACCATCAGTTGGACCCTCCATTCACCTCTAAGGAGTAGCAGATGTAAACCAACTTGTGTCCTACATCCAATCAGCAAAAAGACTATAGTAGGCTGTGTCCGCTCTGCAGACACGGACCTCTCCGCTCATTGTGGCCCGTTACCAAGCCGGTTAAGTGGCCCTCTCTTCAAAAGGGGTGGGCACCCCTGGTCTAGATTTTTTAATAACATCTATTTAAAAAAAGTATTAAATTGAATGGCAGCTTTCCAGTCTGACGGGGAGGCTGCATCTTTATTACCCAATGGTCCTTCCAGTAACCCTTCTGTCCTGGGTGACCTTTCTTTCTGTATTTCATCCACTTGCCAACCACAATACACGTGTCATATTTTACAAATGTATCTTTTCCCCAAAAAATTAATTTGAAAACCTGCTGCACAAATGCCATGTCATAAATTGCGAGTCACCATTTTATTAAGGTCTCTGCTAAAAATAAAGTTTGGGGGTTAGTAACTTTTGTAGCAAAAATCCTGCTTTAACCACTTGCCTACCAGCCACTTAAAGTGGATGTAAACCCCCCCTCATCCTTTCTAATCTCCTGCCATAGTGCTGATCTATAAGGATATAGATGCCTCCTGCATGTATCCTTATCTGTCAAATGTCTCCCCTCTGTCTGTTATAAAAACTGCAGATTCTGTGGGCGTGTCTGTCTGGAGCTCGGTGGGTGGAGTCATGATGTCAGACTCCCCACCCACCTCTACACTCCCCCCTTAACATGCATTTTCTCCTGTGTATTCCTTCTGCTATGATCACTAACATCCAGTCAAAATCCAGAAAAGTAACCACATGACTTCAGAAAAAGGAGTGGGGGGGGGTGGGAATTAAAAAAATGCCTGTCTAAAGCTAGTGCACGAGATATGTAAACCTGTCAGTCAAAGCAAGGGGCGGAACAGACAAAGGTTTTTCTGTTTATTATCTTACTGAACAATAAAAGGATTGCTCAGAGCTGGATTAACTTTGTGGCAAGACTGGGCACAGATAGGAAATCTTATACTCTACATTGTGACAGCGAAAAAATTCAGTGCTGTCACTCATTGGATGAGAAATTGCACAGTCATGCAACACCATATCCATATAACACTTTATCTAAAAAAAAAAAAAAAAAAAAAAAAAAAAATCTTGGTATTTGATCACCACTGGATTTATTTTTTTTTGCTGAACAAATATTTACTCTACCAAATTTTGCAAAACTGGTAATCTTTCTCCTTTTGAGATGGCACTGCTTAGCAGCAATGGTCTTGAAGCGTGCGGGACCAATGTCCTATTTACTTGATGCAGTTTTTTTTGTTTTTTCCTCCTGTCAGTGTGGAGAGAGCCAGCTGTTTACTTCACGTGATTGGCTGATCGCATGGTAAGGGGCCTGGATTGTCCCCTTGCTCTAACCTGTGATCAGCCAAGTCTCTGTGCTGACCAGAGTGCGCCCCGCAGGGTACATCCCCCCCCCCACCCTCATGCATGGGACATACATGGACACCATCCTAGTAATTTAAGCCTGTGCTATAGCCATCTTTCAGCTATAGCGCAGGCAGCAAGGCAGAAAAGGTCTGGTCTTAAGTGGTTAATGGAGCAGTGTTGTCACCTTAAGACAGGTAGTGTTGGGGGTTCATTCACATCGGACATTACAACACCCCACTTATGTTCTATTGAAACCTAAGTGACTCTTCAGAAGACGGCGTCATCCCAATGCATTAGTTTGGCACAACCTGCTGCACTGAAGTCCTGTATTACTTTTCAGGCCACATTACTGCAGTCTAGTGATGTGAATGAACACAACAGGTAACAAGGGTGTGTGGTTTTCTTTGTTTTCTTGCTAGGACAGGTTGCCTAGCAAAGTTTAGAAACGGAGCACACCCATCTCTATAACCTAGGGCAAGGTAGGTGTTGAGCCAGAAGCAATGCAACAGGTGTTGGAAAAGCTGTGCTTTTTTTAAGATGCATCAATTAATTTAGTTCAGCATGAAATACAGCGCTGCAAAGATGTGGGTAGCACGACTTTTTTATTTTACCATCTTGCCAGCGCGCCGCTCCAGTGTGAGCCCTCGAGGCTTTCACACTGGAGTGAAAGGAGTGGCTTTCAGGGCACTTTTCAGACATTTGAGATCCATCGTGGTGGTGCCTGTTGGTGGGCATCCACTCACCAGCCGTCCCATTAAAAGTGAATTTGACTGTTTAGTGAGCCAACAGCGGGTCAGGAGAAGCCTCTGCGGGACAAATGACAGTTGCTCTTTAAAAATTATGATTTTAAATGGAGTTGATTTAGATCCAATCCACCCTGGTTTCCACTGAATAGTTATTTGTAAATTGTTTCGCTGCAGTTGCTAAGATTCTTCTTTTCCCCCCCCCCCCCTCCTAGACGGGACCCCACTGCAATCAAATGGGGAGATTCTGGTGCCGACTACGTGGTGGAATCTACCGGTGTGTTCACAACCATTGACAAGGCTTCTGTAAGTAACCTGGAGGTGTCAGTCCAGTCTACACTGTAAAGGGTAAACTCTCAAATTGTGGGCATAACATGAGGCAGTAGATAAACTTTATTACAAATATTCAGAATTTGGGGGGGGGGGTCTCTGTGATCCTTGCGGTCTCGGGTCAGCACCTGCCTGGCAATGGAGTCCTCGTGATGCTACACATGGCTGTCATCAGACTTCAAATCAATAATCCTGCACTACTGCTAATGCCTGGAGGTGATGGGTGGTATGTGGATGTTTTATCCCCATTGCCTAGCTTGCATTAGACATGCTCACCTCCCCGGCGGTATAACGGGTTAGGCTTTCGTTCTGCCCATGTTAAATGCCATTTCAGCCTGGACTGAACACTTTACCCACTCAAGTCTTTATAAAGCCTCCACTCAACTCTCTGGTGCTCTTCAACATCAAAGCTGCCCTAAAGCAGAACCAAAGGTGTACTAATCTGTTCAGTTTTGCACCAGCGTCTTTGTCAGGTCTCCGCTGGCTGAGATCACTCCTGGCACGCAGACCAGTCTGACAGGAAGTGGTGCGGTGTGCTGGGAAAAGATGGCGGGCAGCTAGGGGCATCTTGCAGAAGAGATGCTGCATGTCTCATCTGCAATAAAAGCCTGCCCTGTTAAAGCAGAGCTTCAGTTCCTGCTTTTAAAATGCAATGCTTTTTGGTGCTTCATGTTAAGACCAAGCTGGATCTCTAGGACAGAACACTTTAAAACAGATGGGTGGTATTTCTGCATTCAAGTTCTATTTGCAACAGGGTAATGGGGTGGGGGGGGGGGGCAGTGTTGGGATGGTCCTGTCCTTTTGCATTGAGCAGGGCTCTGTGTTTACAAGCTTGCCTCTAGTCTGTTCTTGTCTTGGTGGTGCTCATAGCTGACTTGTAGGGCTGCATTAAGATCCTTTTCTTCCCTTACCAGGCTCACTTGAAGGGAGGTGCCAAGCGTGTTATCATCTCCGCTCCTTCTGCTGATGCCCCCATGTATGTTGTTGGTGTCAACCATGAAACCTACGACAAGGCAAACAAAGTTATCAGGTAAGATATTGTACAGGATATATATTGCCAACAGGTTGTGCAGCACATTACAATATGAAAGGGGGACAGTTACAATACGAGGGCCCTGCTCAAAAGGGGTTTACCATCTACTTGGCTTTTAGGTATGGGGAGGGGAGTACCTGACCTATGTGTCATGCTTGGTCCATTCCCCCTGGAGAAACATTACTGGTTACCTTAATGCATGGGGTGCTCAACCTGTGGCCCTCCAGCTGTTGCAGAACTACAAGTCCCGTGAGGCAAGGCTAAGCAGTTACAAACATGGCTCCCAAATGTAGGGGCATGATGGGATTTGCAGTTCTGCAACAGCTAGAGGGCCACAGGTTGAACACCCCATGCCTTAATGGTTGAAGGAGGTGGAAAGCCAATTAAGTAGGTGATTGGGGTGGATTTTAATTCATTTCAATTGGCTCTGAATAGACGTGTTTTCTAACTACATAAAACCTAGTAAAGGATGTGAAATGATTCCCTTGGACCAGATTCTAGTGGATTGAGTTACTTTGCATAGTTCGTTCTACTTTCACATCTAACAAGCCTTTGGGCAAAAACTCATAACCTGCAATACTTTGGCAGATGTCAATGTGCTGTATAATCAGATTGAGCGAGTCTTTAGTTTAAAGGAGTTGTAAAGATTTGTTTTTCTAATTAGGTTCCTTAAGCTTTTTTTTTTTCCCCCTTTGATTTCTCTTCTAAATGTGTTTGTCTGAAATTCTCACTTGTTCCTCCTCAGTAAGCTTGCCCCATCCAAGACGTTCTGGCTGGGGGTTAGTCGGCATGCTCGCCCCCTCCCTTGGGACTACATCCCTGCAGTGATGTAGTCCCAAGGGAGGGGGCGAGCACGCAGACTAACAACCCCCCCAGCTAGGACTGCCCACAGGGATGTAGTACCAAGGGAGGGGCAGGCCCCTGTGAACACAGCGTCTCCCCGCAGTGATGTAGTCCCAAGGGAGGGGGGCGAGCACGCTGACTAACCCCCCCAGCCAGAATGGCTCGGATTTTGGGGGCAAGAAAACATTTAGAAGGGAAATGGAAGGAAAAGGTAAGTGAACCAACAATGCACTAGCTTAAAGGAACCTATTTAGAAAATTAAAAACGAACCTTAGGCATTTCTTGGGTTGGCAAGAGATGTTAACTAATGGGTGGGTATTGGTTATGCCAGACTAATGATGTGCTATCTTCTGCAGCAATGCCTCCTGCACCACCAACTGCCTGGCTCCTCTTGCAAAGGTCATCAATGACAACTTTGGCATTGTGGAGGGGTTGATGGTAAGTCCAGTTTATGAATCGTTGTGCCTCTGTGTTTTCTCCTCTGTGGGAAGGTTATTCTGAACTTTTCTTTTCCTTCCAGACCACTGTCCATGCTTACACCGCTACACAGAAGTGCGTGGATGGACCATCTGGCAAACTATGGCGTGATGGCAGAGGTGCTGGACAGAACATCATCCCAGCATCCACCGGTGCTGCCAAGGCTGTCGGCAAAGTCATCCCGGCTCTGAACGGGTATGTCGGGTCACTCTGCAGAGATCTGTCTCTGAAACTAAAGCCCTGCAAGAACCCCCCCCCCCCCCAAAAAAAAATGTGGCGATGCGTGCAGTGTCAGTCTACAGTACAATCCTCATAGCATTGACTTATCAGATTTCTGTTCAACTTCCTGTTGCTGTGTTTGTACACCATACCTAAAGCTTGTCTTTGCCATTTTTTTTTTTTTTCGCCGTTTGTTTATATTTCACTACAACCAAAAGTAGTGGTAAAATCTCATTGACATACATCAAGCACCCATCAATGTTGCTGTGCCTTACTACTGCTGTTAGGATTGTATCACCAAAAATATTCCAGCATGAAAAACCATCATCGGGGACACATCAGATTTGAGTTGGGAGCTGGGGGCGGGCAGCAGAGGTGGAGAGCCACACTTCAGCATTGTAGAAGAGTACCCACCTGTGAATCCCTTGCCTAATACCATCCATCAGTTTTCCTATGTCTGCCGAGCCCTACTCCAGAGGCAACCACCTCTCACGCACCCATGCCGCCCATATCTTACCAAACTCTTTGGGGCAGCTCCTTCCCATATATGTATAGAAGAAGGGTTTGGCACTTTATGAGGCATGAATAGGAAGGACGAGTATCTGATTACACAAAGGTTACATGTCATAGGTGGGAGCATGCATGTAGCCATAGGGTAATTGGTAAAGATTAATAAATCCAATCGCTTGATTGCAACCAATAAAAACATTATACAATATGCCATGTATTGTATAAATGATATACAACACATGATTTCCATGAAGGAGTATAATCAAAGATAAACATAACAAATTTAATGTTGATACACGTGATTGGTACAAGCAGAAATGCTTAATAAATTCATTTGATACATATACAGGTCCAGTAAATCATTATCAATAAATTTGTAAATTCATAATAAAAACAAGCTTGGCATCCTAGAGTCAAAACTCACTGCGTTTCATGGCATTACCACCCATTCATCAGGAGTACGGATGCACAGATTTAGACTAGAGAAATAAAATAGAAAAATGAATGGGTCAGATCTTGTGAAGTGTACCAGACTCTGAAAGATGGAACTAGGATCTTGTATGTTACCGAAGGTAGGACCCATTAATGCATAGTTGGCCAAGATGAAAAGGGACAGTGGTTCCAAAAGGGCTGTCTTGCCCGGGGTTGAGGCGGGGACCCCCCTAAAATATCAAAAGGGATCCAGAAAGGAGCCATGGACACAAACAGCTGGGAAACGGTCCGGACAGCCCACGACTCTTTTTATTCCTTCCCATATATGTCAGCTTATACAGGGGCAGTGCTAGGTCTATCAGTTTGCCATTGTTGGACTGAGTGGGGAGGAGGGACTTGTTCCATTGTAGGATTGCTTTCCTGGCATAGAAAGCCAAAAAGTCAGCTGCTACAAATACTGCAGCTGCTGACTTTTAATATATGGACACTTTCCTGTCCTGGGCTCCCACGATGTCTGGAGGCATCACCATCTTCGGTAAGGGAATCTAAGCCTTGTGTCTTCACTTCTTGGTTCCCTCCTGCGCAAGTCGCACTGCATGTCCTCACTGGTCCCTGCTGTCGTCTGGGACCTGTCTCCCAGAAGACAGCGGGGGGGGGGGGGCGCCGGATGTGGCGGTGTCCTAAGGGTTACATGGGTATCTGCTCCCTCCTCCCCCCTGAAAGGTGCCAAATGGGACACGAGGGGGAGAATTCTGAAAACCTGACGTTCCATTTTTGGGTGGAACTCCGCTTTAACTCCTGTAATTCTAAGCTTCTGCTGCTCTTGGTCTTCATGCATCTTAAGCCTCATACACACGGTTGGACTTCAAACTGTCCTGTGGATTTTTGTCCGAAGGGAGTTGGCCAGGCACATCTAGCATACACATGGCAGGACTTTTCTAAAACTTTTCCAACATCACATGGTTTTTCTGCTCTTTACTGCCACCCTTTGGTCAACTTCTGCTATTGTTGGTTTGATTTTTTTAACATTGGTTCTGGGCATGTGTGTTTTGTACTTCGGACAAAAGTCTGTATTTCTGTACAGTCAGACTTTGCACCGTAGGACTTTTGTTGCCGAAAAGTTTGTCCGATGGAGCGTACACATGGTAGGATTTTTTTTTGGAAAACGTGCTCATTTTGAAGTTTGTTGGCAAAAAGTGACCGTGTATGGGGCTTAAGACTTGATGGTAGCAAATATCTCATACTTGACTCCCAAGTGCATATTTGTTTGGAAAATAAAAGCTTTGTAGCTGTAGAGGAATCCATAATCCTTTTACAGAAAAGTAAACTGATATGAGGCTGTAATCGGACTGACTTGGAATTTTTTTTTTTTTTTTTTTTTTAGAAAAATCACCGGCATGGCCTTCAGAGTCCCCACTCCCAATGTGTCTGTGGTTGACCTGACTGTCCGCCTGGAGAAGCCTGTAAGTCTGAACTAAAGATCCCAACAAGACCAATGGAGCCCTGCACCCCCCCCCTTCTTCCTCTAACAAATGTCTTTTGTGTTTCAGGCCAAATATGAAGATATCAAAGCTGCAGTGAAGGCCGCATCTGAGGGACAACTGAAGGGAATTCTGGGATACACAGATGAGGAGGTATACTTCTCACTGATCACATGTAGAATGGAACTCCTACAAACATCTGCAGGTTTCTAACTTGGTTTTTTGTTGCAGGTCGTCTCCAGTGACTTCAATGGTGACACCCATTCCTCCATCTTTGATGCTGGCGCCGGCATCTCGCTAAATGAGCACTTTGTGAAACTGGTTTCCTGGTGAGTTTTTTTGCAGTAACATTTCTATTGTGAGGGTTCTTGGCTATTGGAGCTCCAACCCCCCCCCCCCCTCTATCCCTGGAGCACAATTGTAAACCTATCCAGTACATCTCTCAAATACATTGGCCACTTCCCCTTTTATATGTGTGTGTGTGTATATATATATATATATATATATATAATAAAAATAATTGTAACCTTGGTTTATGAGCATAATCTGTTCCAGGTGAATGCTCATAATCCAAAGCACTCGCATATCAAAGCTAGTTTCCCGATAGTCAATGGAAACAAAAATAATTAGTTCCACATTGACTTCTATGGCATGCAATACCACGTGCGGCCAGAGAGGGGGTGCCGGAGAGCCTCAAAGGCTCAGGAACAGTTTTTCCAATCGGCTCCGGCACCTCTGGCCAAATGCGGTACTGTACACCGCTGTGGCTTGAATCCTGCTCATTTTGCGAGACAACACTTGCAAACCAAATCAGGATTTTGAAGAAACTGCTCGTATTGCGAAACGCTCGTTAACCGTGTTACTCGCAATCTGAGGTCTCGCTGTGTATATATTCCAGAACATGTGAATGCAGTATGTACAATCATGGCAGAATTTGGCTCAAGTCCAAGGAAGTGCAGGATCATTCCTAGGCTTATCAATGACTTCAGACTTTTTTTCATTCCTTGACTTGCTGGTTCCAGGATTATGATTATTCAAGTCTTAAGCATGTTCAGCATTAGTCGGTGCAGTTGCTATGCCTCTCCCAGTCAGAAGCCTTTGTATTGCATGAACTCCTTCACATACAAAGGCTTCTCTGAATGGGCAGGCATTGCAGCTCTGTGTGCGGGACTCTCCTCCCACAGTCCCAAGTGTCGTATGCTCCAGAATCTTATGGAGAAATCATGCCCCTCCTTGGACCTAAAATTGGATGAATTCAGCTAAGTTGCAGGACACTGAAAGCTGAACAGTGCCCCTCTGCTGCACTCGGTCTCAAGCAGCATAGTTGCCCCCACTGGACTGCACAACTCTGCCTTTGCCCCTCTCCAAATGCATTTGCTTTTAAAGCTAACAATGCTGCCTTTTCTCCAAGGAGGCTGCCCAGTGTAAAAGGGGGTTGGGTGATTTTAAATTGGAATGTGACCCTACCTAGGGTTGTAGGGATAGAACTGTCAATCTTAAGGAGGTCTTTCCCTTTTGGAGAGACTTGTAGTCTCTAGACAGGATGTGAAGGGAAATTGTGCCTACATGTCAATGGAAGATTATCTTTTTGGCCTGTGATATTACACTTTGAACTTCTACTGTCTTGGTGTATGTGGGCAGGGGGTGGATTTTCCCTTTTGATGACCCTACTCATAAACCTGCATCTAACCTAATCTTTTGCTAATATTGCATCTCTAGAAAACTAACCATCTAATGGGTTTAAACCCTTTAAGCAGAACTACCAAGTCTAGTTTCTGTGGAATTGGTACTGAAGGATCCGATAACCTCTGCTGCCTCTTCTGATCTTCTTTTCCATCTCTTGCAGGTATGACAATGAGTGCGGTTACAGCCACCGTGTGGTGGACCTCATAGTCTACATCGCTAGCAAGGAGTAAAGTCTTTGTCACGGTCATCCCATCTCCTGTCACTGCAGGGCCCAATGTCTCACCCCAGTGGTTTTGTCTTCATCACTGGAGGGGCCCAGAGTCACCCCTTACTAGTTCGTCTGTCAGTTTCTGTGTAATAAATAAATTGTGAAACACTGAGCACTGAGTCTGGTCTCTTCATGGTTGGGGGTGGTCTCGAAATACTGAAGCATATGATAGTCGGAGGTCCTTATCTGCATACTACTTCAAATTGGTTGAAATTTCCTTCCTGTCTAGGGTGACAACCCACTGCTGGTCCAGTATGGAGGGGCAGAATTGTCACTCAATGTTGGACTTCAGAACCAGGGCACGACAAGGTCATCTGGAGCCCAGGGCCAAATTGCACACCATCCCCTAAGATGTATGATGTGCCCCCAGCTCAAATCCTCTACCCTTCAAATTTACCCTCTGTGGTGCCTGCTCACCACAATCGCTTGTAAACACACTGGACTTCTGTGTTTACAAGTGACAGATCTGCACTCTGTGTGCAACCCCCACCCCCCCGCCCGAACTCTGCACCCTGTATGTAATCCCTTTTATTTAAGACCCTGGTTGTGAAATTTGACTGACTACACAACTTGATTTGGGTGGCAGTGCATCCATAGTGGGCGAAGGAGTGCCACCCCTCTCCTGTGCTTGTCGCTCACGTCAATACATAGGTTCATGCAATGCATGAACCTATGTATTGTCGCTGCTGCCACCCACTATTCAGATGGCTGGCTCCTTGGTGATTGCCGGCCATCTGAATAACAGAGGCTGGTTGGTTTTTGGAAGTGCCTATCAGAGCCAGCGGCTCTGATGGGCTTCCCAATTACAGCCTGAGGGCTGTAATTGGCTTCTGATTAGTTAACCAGGGGATGCACATGGTGTGCGTTCCTTGGTTAACACTGACACGCGTCTCAGCCAATCGGGTTCACCGGGTCTGGTTACCGGTAACCTGATTGGCTGAAGCAACATCGAGGGCGGGAGAAGACATGATGGAGGGTGCCGACCCAAGGAAGGTAAGTGCCAGGCTGGGGACAAAACTGGTGGTATTTGGGTTTTTCTCAGTTTGTTTGCGCCCCAAAAATTCTGAGCACCAGCTGCCACTGGTGGGGGGGTTGGGGGTTGAGTTCCAGCGCCTATTGGAGAAACGCCCTGCTTGCACTTCTCAAACCCCCCCCCCCCCCCCCAAAATAACCATAAAAATAGATCTGTGCTGGAACTAGGTACCCATATTCCATCTGTCACAGCAGTTGTATTGTCTCTAAATGACTGCGGTTAAAGAAGCAGAAGTTAGACTTGGTGTAATCAGCACTCAGTAACGGAACTGGTCTGTAAACCCCCTCCCCCGCAATACAAGTCTGTAAGGCCTTTTTTTTTTTTTTTTTTTTGTTAAGCTTGGCTCGGTTTGCATAGAGCAGGGTCTCCCAACTGCAGGCCACTTCCAAGCCCCTCTACAGGACTTTACCTGGCCTGCAGCTTGGGTTGGTGGTGTAGCCTTTATGTGCAGAGCTTGAGGATACAAAGGCCACCTATGAGCTCTGCTTCAACACCCCCCCCCCCACATGTAATGGGGGACTCTGATCCCAAAAAGTGGAGCTTTTTATTGGTAAAAGATGTGGCCCTTGTACTAAACACCTCCCAACTTTGAGATGGGAATGAGGGACACCTATTGGCATAAGACACACCCCTTAAAGGAGAATTGTACAAAAACAAGATTGGTTAAACCCACAAGTGCTCCCCCCCCAAACTATTCCTTTTATATTGGCTTTTGGAATTTACAGACGCAGCAATTTGGATGAAAGATTTAGCTCTGGAAAACACTTTTTTTGATAAAGTGCATTTCATATACAACTATATGGATCAGACCGGAATGAGGGTCATTGTTCCAAATCGGGGTCAGTCCCTCAAATCAGGGACAGTTGGGAGCTATGCTAATAAATTTGGCATAGAGCACTGGAGGTTGAGTACAAGAGGCTGCACAGCTGAAATGTATGTATGAGGAAATTGGTTACCTGTCATAGGCTTGTGCAGCTTATTACATTCCTTGCACCCCAAAGCTCAAATGTGCATGGATATATGCACAGAGAACCTGTGAATGAGCCCTTCATATTATATATCGGTGTATATATCTAAAAAAAAAAAATTTTAATTTACTTTTTTTACAATTCAAAAAAATATATATTCCCACAATGTTTTTTTGGGAAAAGCCGCCACATGCTATTCTGTGAAGAGGACAATTTGCCATCTAAGACCCCATTTACATACACACTTTTGTGCACCAAAAAGCCTGCTTTTTTTGGGGGGGGGGGATCCTTGCGCATTTTACTGCATGTTTGGGATGCCAATGGCGAGTGTTTTTGTTCGCATGTTTCATAAACGCTTAGCCAAGAATGCAGGCACAATCGCCATATAAATCTTTTTTTCTCTTATCCATGGGCCGACACGGCGTCTCTTACACTTTACACGTGGGTATATGTCCCTGCTTGCAGGAGAAGACCTAGGCAGAATGTTAAATGTTAAAACATTCCAGAACAAACCAGAGCTGAACAGCCCTGCCCAGGGGGGCGGTCCCTCCGGACATTACCCTCACACCTGCAGCTAGCAGGCCTCAGTTTTTTTCTGCCTAGCAGAAGGTGAAGACGTGGCTCTCAGGAGCCAGTCTCCTGGAAGATTTTACTTTTAATTTTTATTCCTTTTGGGAATTTTATTTTATTTTTGAGACCTTCAATCAACTGTCGGCTGGGCAACAGGTTGGGTACACTAGTATCCTTGTAGTCTTCCCTGTCCGACCATCGAGCGTGCTGATCCTCGCCTTGTGTGCGTGAGACTCAGTTCACGACATACCCCATGGCTCCAGGGGTGGCCGGGTTGCTTTCATGCTGACGCGGTCCTCTCAAGATCGAACAGTACCTACTGTATCTTTCGCGGTGGACCGGGCCGACAGCTACGCAGTACGACTCTGTGATAGGCCTGTCTGAAACAAGCCAGTGAGTCCCTCTATTGGCACTGGGGGTGTTCTCCAAGGTGCTTGCGGGACGGGTAAGTAGTCTCTCCTGCTGCAAGGTGAGTACATGCTGGCTGTGTTTCTGTGTGTGGGGGGTTCTCCCTGTCTCCCCCCTGTATGCTGCTCTCTGCACCCTGTTGTGCTGTGTGGGGATACTTGGGGGTCACTCTGCCTTGGGGGGGCTGCTCCATGACTGTTATTTTTATTGGGAAGTGTTCTGGGGGACTGGCTGTGGTGTTTTCTGTGCGCCATTGGCGCGGTGTTTTATTTTTAAAAAATGCGCCATCGGTGGCCATTTTGGCTGAGGCTTAATACATAGTTAAACTGGTGCCCGGCGGCCATTTTCTTGTAGCCGCGGCACTTGCACTTTCGTTTTCGGCCTCTAGCAGCGCTGCTGTACGGCGCGGAATACACACATCCCCACAGATTCTTCACCTCAGGCTGCACCAGCACGACTCATACAGCGCTACAGCGCGGCTCATACAGCGGTCCCTAGGGGTGGTGAGTACTCCAGGTATCCCCTCCTCAGCCCCAGCACGGCCTGTGGGTGGGCTGTATTATTCACTATAATGGTGAATAAGGTCTCAGAGGGTGGCAATATTGGAGTCTGGTTCACCTGTTTTCTTCACATTGTTAGAGACAACTGACAGTGCTTCTGCACCTGCGGTCCTTAGGGACCAGTTGTCGGCATTCCTGGAATCATTAATCTGACCAGGAGAAAGCAGTGTGTGAGCGCAAGGGAGCAAAAAAGCCCCTATCTCCACCTTTTTTCCACAAAAAAAAAGGGGGGGGGGTAATGCGCTGATTCAGATATGGGCCTAGCCACTACCGCTCAGGACCCTAGCTCTGAATATATATTTGATGGTTTTGAACAGGACATTCCTTGCAAGGAAAACTCCAGTTCTGTGTCAGTAAATGACAGGGTGCTTGTTTTGTGAACTCATTGATGCAGTGAGGGACACTCGCAAGCTAAATGCTGCGGATGCAGAACCTCAGGCGGACGGTCTCCTCTGGTTCCTTGGGGCCGGGCCTTCTAAAAAGTGTTTTTTTTCAATATGTACCTTTCTTTGACCAGCTCACTGACAAGGTCTGGGGAAAAAGCCGCAGAAGTCTTTTATGGTCCCGCGGCGTTTGTCTATCAGATACCCCTTTTAAGGATGCCCTACTAAAAATGTGGGCTTCTCCCCCAGTGGTCGACCCTCCAGTCGCCCGGTTGAACAAGGCCACCACTCTCCCGATGGAGGGGACTCCTGCATTTAAGGACCCCACTCACAGGAGGTCAGAAGTGGTGAGTAGAGCCATGTTTGCCTTGTTGGGGTCCGCCCTACGGCTTGTGGTAGCGGCGACCCTTGTGTCTCCAACACTTGCAGGATGGGCAACTGTACAGGAGCATGATCTTCCTCCAGACACTATTGCTCTGGCCCACAAATGGTGCAGGGCCTGGTTTATGTGGCGACACCACGTTTGACGCGGCCCCTTATAACTCAGGGTATTGCGTGGTCTGATCTGGTTGAAATGCTGGTCTGCTGACCTAGCTTCTAAAAAGCCTCGGAAGGGTTTACCATTTAAAGGTGGTAGGTTTTTTCGGTGCTGCGCTGGATGACATCATCAAGGATGTCACGGGAGGTAAAAGCACTGTTCTTCCTCAGGCTGGCAAGGAGGCCGCTATAAGCAGGGTCCTTCCTTTCCAGAAAAAAGGGGATGTTTTCGTCAGTCAACGGGGAGGCCCCCCCAGACTGACAGCGGTACGGCTGGTGGACACGAGCGCCCCTGGGTGCGTATGCCGAACAAGCCGGCTCCCTAGCCCGCCTCCGCGTGAAGTCTTGCCCCCTCCCAACTCTGGGGTAGGGGGGACGACTTTGCAGGTCCACGGATCAATGGACCTCCCGGATCTCCTACTGGTGGGTGTGCGAGGTGATCCTCTCAGGTTACAGGATAGGTTCCGTTCCTAATACCAGACAGATTCTTCCCTCGAATCTTTCTCTCCTTCCTGCCCGTCGGGTGGCCCTATGGGGGCCTATTCAGGTTTGAGGTCCGGAGTGATTGTGCCGGTTCCGTCACAGGAGAGGTTTCAGGGATTCTACTGGCCTATCTTGGACCTCCAGGTCCTGAATGCCTTCGTGAAGGTGCAAAAGTTCCGCATGGAATCCATTCGCACGGTGGTCAGTGCACTCCGTCAAGGGGATTTTCTGGCGAACTTGGAATTCAAGGACGCCTACTTGTATGTTCCGATCTGCGCTTGCGATCGACGAAGTCCACTATCTATTTGTGGCTCTTCCTTTCAGCCTAGCCCCGGCGCCGAGGGTGTTCACTAAGGTGCTTGTGCCGGTTCTGCTGAGACAGCAAGGCATTGGTGTCGTGGGCTATCTGGACGATCTTCTTCTCAGAGCAGGAAATGGCTCAGTATTAGAAGACAGTGTGACTATCGTCAGTCAGACCCTCAGGGACTTCGGGTGGCTCCTAAACATTCAGGAGTCAGTCCGGGTCCCGACTCGAGATTTGGAGTATCTCGGTCTGATTCTGGACTCCTTGGAGGCAAAAGGTATTCCTACCTCCGGGGAAGCTACTGACACTTCAGTCTGCAGTACGGATGCTGACATCCTGAAAAATGGTCGTCAATCCGTTTTTGCATGGGAATCCTGGGACTCATGGTGACCTCTTTCGAGGCCATTCCGTATGCCCAATCACACACCAGGGCATTGCAGAAGGAGATCTTGTTCCCTTGGGACAAATCCCCGTTGTCTTTGGATTTTCCGATTCCAGGTGAGCCACCTGGTCACGGCGTCCCTGACATGGAGTTTGGGTCCCCGGCGCTTCGGTCCGGGAAGTCGTTCCTCCCTGTCCAATGGACGGTGTTCACTACAGACGCCAGCCTGAACGGCTGGGGTGTAATCTGGGGAGTCCTGTTGGCCCAAGGGCTTGGACTCCGGACGAAGCCCGTTTGCCGATTAATGTTCTGGAAATACGGGCCATCAGACTGTGCCTCTCCTCGTGGTCTGAGAGATTGCAGGATCGTTCCATTAGGATCCTGTCGGACAAGTCACGGTGGTGGCGTATGTCGACCACCTCGAAGCTCAGCTGAGGCTTCCGAGGTCCCCCGTACCCTGAAGTGGGCTAAAGGAAGCGTGCCGGCTCTGTCAGCCGTTTACATTCTGGGCATAGAACTGGCGGACTATTGAGTTGCCAGACGTTGGACCGGGGAGAGTGGTCCTTGCACCCAGGGGTATTTCAACTCCTTTGCCACACAAACGGTGGGGCACGCCGGAGGTGGACCCGATGGCTTCTCGACTCAATTGTAAGTTGTCGGTTTGTGGCCAGATCCAGGGATCCTTGGGCGGATGCATCAGAGGCGTCAGTGGCCCATGGGGTCATGATCACCTGATACACGTTTATCCTCCGCTGCAGTTGCTTCCTCGCCTGCTGCGCAGGGTGGCGACCGAGGGAATTCCGGTGATCCTCATTGCTCCGGATCGACCTTGGCTTCACTGGTACGCCGATCTGGTACGTCTCGTCGAGGCCGTTCCCTGATGGTTGCCAATAGGGAGGACTTTCTGTCTCAAAGTCAAATATTTCATCCTGCCTTTACAGTCTCGGGCCTTAACGGCATGGCTGTTATAAGCCAGGTGTTGAGAGACCGAGGCTCTCGGACTCGGTCATTTCGTCCATATGAAGGACACGGAAGTCTTCCTCCAGAACTATCTCTGTACCTGGAATAGCTTACATCGCCATGTGCGAAGAGCTGGACTGACATCCTCGGACGTATTCCGTCCTTAGAATCCTGCGTTTCCTACAGCATGGCGTGGCCCAAAGGCTCACTTTGAGTATCATTTATGGTCAGTTTCGGCCTTGGCCGTCTTCTTTTGGTGACCACTAGCGGGTCATTCCTTGGTTGGCACCCTTGTACAGGGGGTTCGCCATGGGCTCCCTCCTGTCGTGTCTCCTTTTTCCCCCCGTGGGATCGGAATTGGTACTCTTGGTTCTCCAGGAACCTCCTTTTGAGAATATCAGGGATATTCCCCTCTTCGCTTTGTCTCAGTGAGTGGCTCTTTTTAGTGGCAATCACTTCTGTTAGACGAGTATCTGAATTGGCGACCTTGTAATGCAAGTCGCCATATTTAGTCATCCATAAGGATAAGGCGGTGTTGCATCTGCGACTTTCTCTTTTGTCAAGGGTGATCTTGACCTTTCACCTAAAATGAGGACATTGTCCTCCCGTCCTAGTGTCCTCGCCCGTCGCATCCCAGAGTGCGCCCGGCACACTTTGAATGTGGTACGTGCCTTGCAGGTGTGCCTGTCTGCTGCTTCTATTCGGAAGTCTACTCTGTTTGACTGTCTCTGGTCAGATACAGGGTCAAGCGGCTTCGTCTGCCACCTTTTTCTAGGTGGATCGGAAAAAACCGGCTTTCAAGCCTATACTCTCATGGGGCGGGCACCTCCCTTCTCGGTTACGGCGCATTCCACCAGGGCAATTGGTGCTGTCTGGGTTTTTCGACATCAAGCGTCGGTTGCACAAGTGTGCAAGGCGGCGACCTGGTCGTCTGTTCATACCTATTCTATGTTTTATAGGGTTGATGAGGCTGCATCTCCGGATGCTTCCTTCGGCCGCAAGGTGTTGCAGGCCGCTGTTTAAAGTGGCAACTCCTCCGTTGGGGAGCTCTGCCTTGTTTGGAGTGAAGTTTTCGGGTATGGATTATAGTTTTGTTTGGTGTTCGGGAAGCTTATCAGCGGGAATAGATCACCTTTGTACGGAAGGTTGTTTATGGCGGAGAGCTGAGCGAGGATAAAGGTGAAGACGGCTTGTGCTAATGGGGAGGAAAAGAAGACATCTGATAGGCTGACCTCTGTGCTCTGACAGGTTGTTGTTTCACAGGTTAAATAATAAGCGCTGTTACTTTGTAATACTGGCGGGGGTGCTATTTTTCACTCCATTCTGGAAATGCTAATTCCCCGGCTGTCTTCTTTAGCCAGAAAAGGTATGCAAACATGCCGGTATCAGTGCAAACTGCTAAATACACGGCTTCTGGATTAATAAAGTATTCTGAAATGTATATACAGTAAGAGCCTCTTTTTGGCTGCCATGTGATTTGTAGTTCTGTCTATCCAGTCCTAAGATTTACATGGCTCTGCAATGCAGTGCTGACCTGTCTGGAAGGGCAGGAGACCAGATTTTTTTTCTCTGCTTTTTAATATTTTTTTTTCTCTCTGGCTCTTTGCTCTGCTGCTCGTATTGTGCTGTGCGACCCGCTAACCACTACAGGTCGGGTAAACGTTGCCGCCATAGGCGTGCGCAGGGGCAGAAGTGTTATTTAGGTTTTGTGCTGCCCTAGGCCTGACTAAATTCATGCACCCTCTAATTTAAATATGAACCACCCCTTTTTGTCAAGGCCACACCCCATGCTTTTTAAGACCCTCCCTGAAATTTTCAAATGGGGACACTAGTTCTGGGGGGTGGGGGGGTGGGGGGGGGGTTAGGGTTGCAAACTTGCAAAGATTTCCATTCACTTCCTGTTTTGGTTATGGGGCAGGAAGTGAAGGGAAATCTCTGCAATGGGACAGGGATGGTAAATAAACTAACCCCCCCCCCCCCTTTTACTCTTTCCTAAATGAAAAAAAAACTCTTCCCCCCCCCCCCCTTGCAAAGTGCTGCCCTAGGCCTGGATACAGCATTGCGCAGGGGGTGTGCCTGGGCACACCCTAATCACCCCCCTGTGGCTCAGATTCCCCCTGCTAATATTTCACCAAAGCCCCCAGTGGGGATACTACTTTTTATTTATTTTTCTGTCAAATAAAATGAAAATAAAATAAAATAATAAAAAACTACTGACACCAGCCTTTGCCCTACTGACACTGTCCGTGTTTTAAAGTGGTTGTAAACCCACTTTTTTTTTTTTTTTGACAACCTGTAAAAGAAAGGCATAATGAGCTATTATGACTAGCATAATAGCTCATTATGTACCACTTACCTTAGATCGGGGCCCCCGAGGCAGTCCGCGTCCCTCTGTCCAGCCGCAGACAGCACTGCGGCGATAGCCGGAATGTTACTTCCGGGTATCGCCGCACCAGCCAATCACAGCGCCGGAGACGTCACTCCGCGCATAGCGCGCGGGAGGCGTCCCACTCGGCTACGCCCAGCGATTGCTGGGAAGTAGCCGAGTTTGTGAATGGGATTAACCCCATGAATGCGCCGTTGCCTACGGCGCGCATGCGCCGTAGACAGCGGCGCCTGTCATTTTAGTAAATATCTCCTAAACCTAGAGATATTTCTTGCACCTACAGGTAAGCCTTAATCTAGGCTTACCTGTAGGTGCAAGTTAAAAAAGTGGGTTTACAACCACTTTAATACATTTAAAAAAAAAATATTACAATTATTAATAAGAATTGGACATGTGCAATTCATTTAGTTCCGAATTCGTTTTTTAACGAATTTTGACAAATTAGTTCATTCTGAAATTTCCGAATTTTTAAAATTCCGAAGATTCGAAGATCTAAAATTCGAAAATGGGAAATTTGAATTTTCGAATTTCTGAAAAAAGCAAAAAAAACAAATGAAACAAAAAAAACGAATTTTTTCGGCAGTGCACATGTCTTATAAGAATATATGTGTGTGTATATATATAACACGCACGCGCTTGTTTGAGCTTTGGGATGCACACCCTAATACAAAAGGCTGCACACACCTATGGTTGCCGCAGTCTCAAAGGCAGGCATTGCACCCCCATGGCATGCAAACCTCCCCCAAAATAATGTTTTTGCAAGTGAGAGGAGTCCCCCCCCCCCCCCCCCCCCCCCCAAGGGCTGGATAAAGGCAAGAAAAGGGCTGCAGTTTGGTCGATCACTGGCTAGTGACTTGGATAATACTTACAGGGGTTGTAAACCCACTCTGACCACTTGCACCTACAGGTGATCCTAGATTAAAGCCCCGTACACACGGTCGGACTTTTGGCCAAAAACTTCATTTTGAGCAAGTTTGACCAACAATCCGACCCGTGTGTACGCTCCATCCGACAAACTTTTTTTTGCTTTTTTTTCTTGTTTTCATCGGACAAAAGTTGGGTCTGCAAACGGACAAACTTTTGCCCAACAAAAGTCCGATGGAGCAAAGTCCGACCGTGTGTACAGAAAACCATCGGACTTTTATCCGATGGACAAAACAACTAATGTTAAAATCAACCAACAATAGCAGAAGTTGACCAAAGGGTGGCGGTAAAGAGCAGAAACACCATGTGATGTTGCTAAAAGTTTTGGAAAAAGTTTGCAGAAAAGTCCGAGCGTGTGTATGCTATTGGTGTTCCCGACCAACTCCGTTAGGACAAAAAACCACGGAAAAGTCAGATGGAAGTCCGACCGTGTGTACGGGGCTTTAGACTTACCTGTAGGTGCAAGAAATATCTCCTACACCTACACGGGTAAGGAGATATTTGCAGAAAACACTGCACCGATGTCTACGGCGCATGCACTGAGCGTCCCGGTTTTATGAATGGGACATGCCGGTCCCGCGCGGGATCGTGCCGGAGTGACGTCATCGCCGCTCCGGCCAGTCGGAGTGGTGATACACGGAAGGGACTCAAAGGCAAGATGGCGGTGGAGGGGGAACGAGGAGCGCTTCAGGGGCTTCTATCTCAGGTAAGTCATTCATAATGAGCTAGTATGCTATGCATACTAGCTCATTATGCCTTTATGTTGCAGGGTTTTTAAAAAAAAAAAAAGAGGGTTTACTTCCTCTTTAAGGGGTTAACATAACAGCCAGGCGACTAGCATTTTCAGAAGGAGATCAGCAATAGTGGACTCTATATTGTATGTATGTACAGCCCAATCAATTTTTTATTAGGTTTGGAATGTAGAAACCCCAGTTTAGTTGTTTGTTTTTTTTTGCTATTTGTGTTCTTTTGGGGGAGATTTGTCCTGGAGAAACAGGAAGTGAGAAGAAATCTCTGCAATTGGATGGAAGGTCCCTCTTAGGCAATTGTCGTCAGAACAGGTGTCCCCCCCCCCCCCCCCCTTGTCTCCTGGTCAGGGGACAACTTTTGGATTTTCGGTTTCGGTGACAATGGTCATTAGGACAAATGTGGTGAATCATAAAAGAAGAAAAAAGAAAAAAAACCTGGCAGAGGGTCTAACCCTTCCCTTTCCAAAGCTGAAAACAAAGGTTTGGGCTATAGATAAGGTTATCTATGCAGCTGTGCCCGTACCTGTAAGTGGAAAAGAACGTGCACTGTTAGGGCTCTTTGAAGGAAAGGAGAAGAGAGTCACTGCACTGAGCCATGTCCTGGGGGGAACCTGACCCTAAAGAAGATCGACCTTGAAGAAGTATGCAGATAAGGACCTCCGACTATCGTGTCCTTCATACTTCTTCAAGCTGCAGTATTTTTACGTTTATTTTCTTTCTTGCCCATTGAGGGACACAGGACATCTTTAACCTTCAGGTTATACTGCTGCATACAGGAAGACTGGACACTGGCAAACAAAAAATTGTAGGCCAGGCCAGGATAACCCCTCCTACTACCAGCATGCCTTTGTTTTGTTTTTTTGCTAGTGTCCTAGGAGGCATGGTGGCAGCATGGTCTTCTACATCTCTGCTGTATCAAACATCTTTTTATTTTTCGGTATTTTCACTCCGTTTCCTTGATCAAGACTGTTCTCTACAACAGTGCTGGAGCTTTGTCTTTTCTGTTGAAGCTCTTCAGCGTTGTCAACCACAGTATTTTCTTTTGGGGTCCTATAGCCTGGAAGCGGGGCACTCGGATTTATGTAGAGCACTTTTTAGACTCCACTGTGGTAAAAGCTGGCTTCTCCCCCTGACCACCAATATAAGGTGGTCCTTCTCCCACTGACCACCAATATAAGGGGGTCCTTCTCCCACTGACCACCAATATAAGGGGGTCCTTCTCCCCCTGACCACCAATATAAGGGGGTCCTTCTCCCCCTGACCACCAATATAAGGGGGTCCTTCTCCCCCTGACCACCAATATAAGGGGATCCTTCTCCCCCTGACCACCAATATAAGGGGATCCTTCTCCCCCTGACCACCAATATAAGGGGATCCTTCTCCCCCTGACCACCAATATAAGGGGGTCCTTCTACCCCTGACCACCAATATAAGGGGGTCCTTCTACCCCTGACCACCAATATAGGGGGTCCTTCTACCCCTGACCACCAATATAAGGGGATCCTTCTACCCCTGACCACCAATATAAGGGGGTCCTTCTCCCCCTGACCACCAATATAAGGGGGTCCTTCTCCCCCTGACCACCAATATAAGGGGATCCTTCTCCCACTGACCACCAATATAAGGGGATCCTTCTCCCCCTGACCACCAATATAAGGGGATCCTTCTCCCCCTGACCACCAATATAAGGGGATCCTTCTCCCCCTGACCACCAATATAAGGGGGTCCTTCTACCCCTGACCATCAATATAAGGGGATCCTTCTCCCCTGACCACCAATATAAGGGGATCCTTCTCCCCCTGACCACCAATATAAGGGGTTCCTTCTCCCACTGACCACCAATATATGGGGATCCTTCTCCCCCTGACCACCAATATAAGGGGATCCTTCTCCCACTGACCACCAATATATGGGGATCCTTCTCCCCCTGACCACCAATATATGGGGATCCTTCTCCCCCTGACCACCAATATAAGGGGATCCTTCTCCCACTGACCACCAATATATGGGGATCCTTCTCCCACTGACCACCAATATAAGGGGGTCCTTCTCCCCCTGACCACCAATATATGGGGATCCTTCTACCCCTGACCACCAATATAAGGGGATCCTTCTCCCACTGACCACCAATATAAGGAGATCCTTCTCCCACTGACCATCAATATAAGGGGGTCCTTCTCCCACTGACCACCGATATAAGGGGATCCTTCTTCCATTGACCACCGATATAAGGGGATCCTTCTCCCCCTGACCACCAATATAAGGAGGTCCTTCTCCAACTGACCACCAATATAAGGGGGTCCTTCTCCCACTGACCACCAATATATGGGGATCCTTCTCCCCCTGACCACCAATATAGGGGATCCTTCTCCCACTAACCACCAATATAAGGGGATCCTTCTCCAACTGACCACCAATATAAGGGGATCCTTCTCCAACTGACCACCAATATAAGGGGATCCTTCTCCCCCTGACCACCAATATAAGGGGATCCTTCTCCCCCTGACCACCAATATAAGGAGGGGGGGTCATTCCCCCCCTGACCACCAATATAAGGGGGTCCTTCTCCCCCTGATCACCAATATAAGGGGATCCTTCTCCCCCTGACCACCAATATAAGGGGGTCCTTCTCCCACTGACCACCAATATAAGGGGGTCCTTCTCCCACTGACCACTAATATAAGGGGGTCCTTCTCCCCCTGACCATCAATATAAGGGGGTCCTTCTCCCACTAACCACCAATATAAGGGGATCCTTCTCCCACTGACCACTAATATAAGGGGGTCCTTCTCCCCCTGACCATCAATATAAGTGGGTCCTTCTCCCACTGACCACCAATATAAGGGGCTCCTTCTCCCACTGACCACCAATATAAGAGGGTCCTTCTACCCCTGACCACCAATATAAGGGGGTCCTTCTACCCCTGACCACCAATATAAGGGGGTCCTTCTCCCCCTGACCACCAATATAAGGGGATCCTTCTCCCCCTGACCACCAATATAAGGGGATCCTTCTCCCCCTGACCACCAATATAAGGGGATCCTTCTCCCACTGACCACCAATATAACGGGGTCCTTCTACCCCTGACCACCAATATAAGGGGATCCTTCTCCCCTGACCACCAATATAAGGGGATCCTTCTCCCCCTGACCACCAATATAAGGGGATCCTTCTCCAACTGACCACCAATATAAGGGGGTCCTTCTACCCCTGACCACCAATATAAGGGGATCCTTCTCCCCCTGACCACCAATATAAGGGGATCCTTCTCCCACTGACCACCAATATAACGGGGTCCTTCTACCCCTGACCACCAATATAAGGGGATCCTTCTCCCCTGACCACCAATATAAGGGGATCCTTCTCCCACTGACCACCAATATAAGGGGATCCTTCTCCCCCTGACCACCAATATAAGGGGGTCCTTCTCCCACTGACCACCAATATAAGGGGATCCTTCTCCCCCTGACCACCAATATAAGGGGATCCTTCTCCCCCTGACTACCAATATAAGGGGATCCTTCTCCCCCTGACCACCAATATAAGGAGGGGGGTCCTCCCGCCCCCTGACCACCAATATAAGGGGGTCCTTCTCCCACTGACCACCAATATAAGGGGATCCTTCTCCCACTGACCACCAATATAAGGAGATCCTTCTCCCACTGACCATCAATATAAGGGGGTCCTTCTCCCACTGACCACCAATATAAGGGGGTCCTTCTACCCCTGACCACCAATATAAGGGGATCCTTCTCCCACTAACCACCAATATAAGGGGATCCTTTTCCCACTGACCACCAATATAAGGGGATCCTTCTCCCACTGACCACCAATATATGGGGATCCTTCTCCCACTTACCACCAATATAAGGGGGTCCTTCTCCCCCTGACCACCAATATAAGGGGATCCTTCTCCCCCTGACCACCAATATAAGGGGATCCTTCTCCCACTAACCACCAATATAAGGGGCCCTTCTCCCCCTGACCACCAATATAGGAGGGTCCTTCTCCCCCTGACCACCAATATAAGGGGGTCCTTCTCCCCCTGACCACCAATATAGGGGGGTCCTTCTCCCCCTGACCACCAATATAAGGGGATCCTTCTCCCACTGACCACCAATATAAGGAGATCCTTCTCCCCCTGACCACCAATATAGGGGGGTCCTTCTCCCCCTGACCACCAATATAAGGGGATCCTTCTCCCACTGACCACCAATATAAGGGGATCCTTCTCCCACTGACCACCAATATAAGGGGATCCTTCTCCCACTGACCACCAATATAAGGAGATCCTTCTCCCACTGACCATCAATATAAGGGGGTCCTTCTCCCACTGACCACCAATATAAGGGGGTCCTTCTACCCCTGACCACCAATATATGGGGATCCTTCTCCCCCTGACCACCAATATAAGAGGATCCTTCTCCCACTAACCACCAATATAAGGGGATCCTTCTCCCACTGACCACCAATATATGGGGATCCTTCTCCCACTGACCACCAATATAAGGGGGTCCTTCTCCCCCTGACCACCAATATAAGGGGATCCTTCTCCCCCTGACCACCAATATAAGGGGATCCTTCTACCACTAACCACCAATATAAGGGGGCCCCTTCTCCCCCTGACCACCAATATAGGGGGGTCCTTCTCCCCTGACCACCAATATAAGGGGGTCCTTCTCCCCCTGACCACCAATATAGGGGGTCCTTCTCCCCTGACCACCAATATAAGGGGATCCTTCTCCCACTGACCACCAATATAAGGAGATCCTTCTCCCCCTGACCACCAATATAGGGGGGTCCTTCTCCCCCTGACCACCAATATAAGGGGATCCTTCTCCCACTGACCACCAATATAAGGGAGTCCTTCTCCCACTGACCACCATATAAGGGGGTCCTTCTACCCCCTGACCACCAATATAAGGAGGTCCTTCTACCCCTGACCACCAATATAAGGGGGTCCTTCTCCCCTGACCACCAATATAAGGGGATCCTTCTCCCACTGACCACCAATATATGGGATCCTTCTCCCCCTGACCACCAATATAAGGGGATCCTTCTCCCACTGACTACCAATATAAGGGGGTCCTTCTACCCCTGACCACCAATATAAGGGGATCCTTCTCCCCCTGACCACCAATATAAGGGGATCCTTCTCCCCTGACCACCAATATAAGGGGATCCTTCTCCCACTGACCACCAATATAAGGGGGTCCTTCTACCCCTGCTCACCAATATAAGGGGATCCTTCTCCCCTGACCACCAATATAAGGGGATCCTTCTCCCCCTGACCACCAATATAAGGGGATCCTTCTCCCACTGACCACCAATATATGGGGATCCTTCTCCCCCTGACCACCAATATAAGGGGATCCTTCTCCCACTGACCACCAATATATGGTGGGGATCCTTCTCCCCCTGACCACCAATATATGGGGATCCTTCTCCCCCTGACCACCAATATAAGGGGATCCTTCTCCCACTGACCACCAATATATGGGGATCCTTCTCCCACTGACCACCAATATAAGGGGGTCCTTCTCCCCCTGACCACCAATATAAGGGGATCCTTCTCCCCCTGACCACCAATATATGGGGATCCTTCTCCCACTGACCACCAATATAAGGGGATCCTTCTCCCCTGACCACCAATATATGGGGGTCCTTCTCCCACTGACCACCAATATAAGGGGATCCTTCTCCCCCTGACCACCAATATAAGGGGATCCTTCTCCCCCTGACCACCAATATAAGGAGGGGGGTCCTTCCCCCCCTGACGACCAATATAAGGGGGTCCTTCTCCCACTGACCACCAATATAAGGGGATCCTTCTCCCACTGACCACCAATATAAGGGGATCCTTCTCCCCCTGACCACCAATATAAGGGGATCCTTCTCCCACTGACCACCAATATAAGGGGGTCCTTCTACCCCTGACCACCAATATAAGGGGATCCTTCTCCCACTGACCACCAATATAAGGGGATCCTTCTCCCACTGACCACCAATATAAGGGGATCCTTCTCCCCCTGACCACCAATATAAGGAGATCCTTCTCCCACTGACCACCAATATAAGGGGATCCTTCTCCCACTGACCACCAATATAAGGGGGTCCTTCTACCCCTGACCACCAATATATGGGGATCCTTCTACCCCTGACCACCAATATATGGGGGTCCTTCTCCCACTAACCACCAATAAAAGGGGATCCTTCTCCCACTGACCACCAATATAAGGAGATCCTTCTCCCACTGACCATCAATATAAGGGGGTCCTTCTCCCACTGACCACCAATATAAGGGGATCCTTCTTCCACTGACCACCGATATAAGGGGATCCTTCTCCCCCTGACCACCAATATAAGGAGGTCCTTCTCCAGCTGACCACCAATATAAGGGGGTCCTTCTCCCACTGACCACCAATATATGGGGATCCTTCTCCCCCTGACCACCAATATAAGGGGATCCTTCTCCCACTAACCACCAATATAAGGGATCCTTCTCCAACTGACCACCAATATAAGGGGATCCTTCTCCCCCTGATCACCAATATAAGGGGGTCCTTCTCCCACTGACCACCAATATATGGGGGTCCTTCTACCCCTGACCACCAATATATGGGGATCCTTCTACCCCTGACCACCAATATATGGGAGTCCTTCTCCCACTAACCATCAATAAAAGGGGATCCTTCTCCCACTGACCACCAATATAAGGAGATCCTTCTCCCACTGACCATCAATATAAGGGGGTCCTTCTCCCACTGACCACCAATATAAGGGGATCCTTCTTCCACTGACCACCGATATAAGGGGATCCTTCTCCCCCTGACCACCAATATAAGGAGGTCCTTCTCCAGCTGACCACCAATATAAGGGGGTCCTTCTCCCACTGACCACCAATATAAGGGGATCCTTCTCCCCCTGACCACCAATATAAGGGGATCCTTCTCCCACTAACCACCAATATAAGGGGATCCTTCTCCAACTGACCACCAATATAAGGGGATCCTTCTCCCCCTGACCACCAATATAAGGGGGTCCTTCTCCCACTGACCACCAATATATGGGGATCCTTCTCCCCCTGACCACCAATATAAGGGGATCCTTCTCCCACTAACCACCAATATAAGGGGATCCTTCTCCCACTAACCACCAATATAAGGGGATCCTTCTCCCCCTGACCACCAATATAAGGGGATCCTTCTCCCCCTGACCACCAATATAAGGGGATCCTTCTCCCACTGACCACCAATATATGGGGATCCTTCTCCCCCTGACCACCAATATAAGGGGATCCTTCTCCCCCTGACCACCAATATAAGGGGATCCTTCTCCCACTAACCACCAATATAAGGGGGCCCTTCTCCCCCTGACCACCAATATAGGGGGGTCCTTCTCCCCCTGACCACCAATATAAGGGGGTCCTTCTCCCCCTGACCACCAATATAGGGGGGTCCTTCTGCCCCTGACCACCAATATAAGGGGGTCCTTCTGCCTCTGACCACCAATATAAGGGGGTCCTTCTCCCACTGACCACCAATATAAGCGGATCCTTCTCCCCCTGACCACCAATATAAGGGGATCCTTCTCCCCCTGACCACCAATATAAGGGGATCCTTCTCCCACTGACCACCAATATAAGGGGATCCTTCTCCCCCTGACCACCAATATAAGGGGGTCCTTCTCCCACTGACCACCAATATAAGGGGATCCTTCTCCCACTAAACACCAATATAAGAGGATCCTTCTCCCCCTGACCACCAATATAAGGGGGTCCTTCTCCCACTGACCACCAATATAAGAGGATCCTTCTCCCACTGACCACCAATATAAGGAGATACTTCTCCCACTGACCACCAATATAAAGGGGTCCTTCTCCCACTGACCACTAATATAAGAGGGTCTTTCTCCCCCTGACCACCAATATAAGGGGATCCTTCTCCCACTGACCACCAAAATAAGGGGATCCTTTTCCCACTGACCACCAATATAAGATATACTTCTCCCACTGACCACCAATATAAGGGGATCCTTCTCCCCCTGACCACCAATATAGGGGGGTCCTTCTCCCCCTGACCACCAATATAAGGGGATCCTTCTCCCACTGACCACCAATATAAGGGGATCCTTCTCCCCCTGACCACCAATATAAGGGGGTCCTTCTCCCACTGACCACCAATATAAGGGAATCCTTCTCCCACTGACCACCAATATAAGGGAATCCTTCTCCCCCTGACCACCAATATAAGGGGATTCTTCTCCCACTGACCACCAATATAAGGGGATCCTTCTCCCAATGACCACCAATATAAGGGGATCCTTCTCCCACTGACCACCAATATAAGGAGATACTTCTCCCACTGACCACCAATATAAGGGGGTCCTTCTCCCAATGACCACCAATATAAGGGGATCCTTCTCCCACTGACCACCAATATAAGGGGGTCCTTCTCCCCCTGACCACCAATATAAGGGGATCCTTCTCCCACTGACCACCAATATAAGGGGATCCTTCTCCCCCTGACCACCAATATAAGGGGATCCTTCTCCAACTGATTACCAATATAAGGGGGTCCTTCTACCCCTGACCACCAATATAAGGGGGGTCTTTCTCCAACTGACCACTAATATAAGGGGATCCTTCTCCCCCTGACCACCAATATAAGGGGATCCTTCTCCCCTGACCACCAATATAAGGGGATCCTTCTCCCCCCTGACCACCAATATAAGGGGATCCTTCTTCCACTGACCACCGATATAAGGGGATCCTTCTCCCACTGACCACCAATATAAGGGGGTCCTTCTCCCACTAACCACCAATATAAAGGGATCCTTCTCCCCCTGGCCACCAATATAAGGGGGTCCTTTTCCCACTGACCACCAATATAAGGGGATCCTTCTCCCCCTGACCACCAATATAAGGGGATCCTTCTCCCCCTGACCACCAATATAAGGAGGGGGGTCCTTCCCCCCCTGACCACCAATATAAGGGGGTCCTTCTCCCCCCTGATCACCAATATAAGGGGATCCTTCTCCCCCTGACCACCAATATAAGGGGGTCCTTCTCCCCCTGACCACCAGTATAAGGGGTCCTTCTCTCACTGACCACCAATATAAGGGGGTCCTTCTCCCACTGGACCACTAATATAAGGGGGTCCTTCTCCCCCTGACCATCAATATAAGGGGGTCCTTCTCCCACTAACCACCAATATAAGGGGATTCTTCTCCCACTGACCACCAATATAAGGGGATCCTTCTCCCACTAACCACCAATATAAGGGGGCCCTTCTCCCCCTGACCACCAATATAGGGGGGGTCCTTCTCCCCCTGACCACCAATATAAGGGGGTCCTTCTCCCCCTGACCACCAATATAGGGGGGGTCCTTCTGCCCCCTGACCACCAATATAAGGGGGTCCTTCTGCCTCTGACCACCAATATAAGGGGGTCCTTCTCCCACTGACCACCAATATAAGCGGATCCTTCTCCCCCTGACCACCAATATAAGGGGATCCTTCTCCCCCTGACCACCAATATAAGGGGATCCTTCTCCCACTGACCACCAATATAAGGGGATCCTTCTCCCCTGACCACCAATATAAGGGGGTCCTTCTCCCACTGACCACCAATATAAGGGGATCCTTCTCCCACTAAACACCAATATAAGAGGATCCTTCTCCCCCTGACCACCAATATAAGGGGGTCCTTCTCCCACTGACCACCAATATAAGAGGATCCTTCTCCCACTGACCACCAATATAAGGAGATACTTCTCCCACTGACCACCAATATAAAGGGGTCCTTCTCCACTGACCACTAATATAAGAGGGTCTTTCTCCCCCTGACCACCAATATAAGGGGATCCTTCTCCCACTGACCACCAAAATAAGGGGATCCTTTTCCCACTGACCACCAATATAAGATATACTTCTCCCACTGACCACCAATATAAGGGGATCCTTCTCCCCCCTGACCACCAATATAGGGGGGTCCTTCTCCCCCTGACCACCATATAAGGGGATCCTTCTCCCACTGACCACCAATATAAGGGGATCCTTCTCCCCCTGACCACCAATATAAGGGGGTCCCTTCTCCCACTGACCACCAATATAAGGGAATCCTTCTCCCACTGACCACCAATATAAGGAATCCTTCTCCCCCTGACCACCAATAAAGGGGATTCTTCTCCCACTGACCACCAATTATAAGGGGATCCTTCTCCCAATGACCACCAATATAAGGGGATCCTTCTCCCCACTGACCACCAATATAAGGAGATACTTCTCCCACTGACCACCAATATAAGGGGGTCCTTCTCCCAATGACCACCAATATAAGGGGATCCTTCTCCCACTGACCACCAATATAAGGGGGTCCTTCTCCCCCTGACCACCAATATAAGGGGATCCTTCTCCCACTGACCACCAATATAAGGGGATCCTTCTCCCCCTGACCACCAATATAAGGGGATCCTTCTCCAACTGATTACCAATATAAGGGGGTCCTTCTACCCCTGACCACCAATATAAGGGGGGTCTTTCTCCAACTGACCACTAATATAAGGGGATCCTTCTCCCCCTGACCACCAATATAAGGGGATCCTTCTCCCCTAACCACCAATATAAGGGGATCCTTCTCCCCCTGACCACCAATATAAGGGGATCCTTCTTCCACTGACCACCGATATAAGGGGATCCTTCTCCCACTGACCACCAATATAAGGGGGTCCTTCTCCCACTAACCACCAATATAAAGGGATCCTTCTCCCCCTGGCCACCAATATAAGGGGGTCCTTTTCCCACTGACCACCAATATAAGGGGATCCTTCTCCCCCTGACCACCAATATAAGGGGATCCTTCTCCCCCTGACCACCAATATAAGGGGATCCTTCTCCCCCTGACCACCAATATAAGGAGGGGGGGTCCTTCCCCCCCTGACCACCAATATAAGGGGGTCCTTCTCCCCCTGATCACCAATATAAGGGGGATCCTTCTCCCCCTGACCACCAATATAAGGGGGTCCTTCTCCCCCTGACCACCAATATAAGGGGGTCCCTTCTCTCACTGACCACCAATATAAGGGGGTCCTTCTCCCACTGACCACTAATATAAGGGGGTCCTTCTCCCCCTGACCATCAATATAAGGGGGTCCTTCTCCCACTAACCACCAATATAAGGGGATTCTTCTCCCACTGACCACTAATATAAGGGGGTCCTTCTCCCCCTGACCATCAATATAAGGGGGTCCTTCTCCCACTGACCACCAATATAAGGGGGTCCTTCTCCCACTGACCACCAATATAAGGGGGTCCTTCTACCCCTGACCACCAATATAAGGGGGTCCTTCTACCCTGACCACCAATATAAGGGGGTCCTTCTCCCCCTAACCACCAATATAAGGGGATCCTTCTCCCACTGACCACCAATATATGGGGATCCTTCTCCCCCTGACCACCAATATAAGGGGATCCTTCTCCCCCCTGACCACCAATATAAGGGGATCCTTCTCCCACTGACCACCAATATAAGGGGGTCCTTTCTACCCCTGACCACCAATATAAGGGGATCCTTCTCCCCCTGACCACCAATATAAGGGGATCCTTCTCCCCCTGACCACCAATATAAGGGGATCCTTCTCCCACTGACCACCAATATAACGGGGTCCTTCTACCCCTGACCACCAATATAAGGGGGATCCTTCTCCCCTGACCACCAATATAAGGGGATCCTTCTCCCACTGACCACCAATATAAGGGGATCCTTCTCCCACTGACCACCAATATAAGGAGATCCTTCTCCCCCTGACCACCAATATAAGGGGGTCCTTCTCCACTGACCACCAATATAAGGGGATCCTTCTCCCCCTGACCACCAATATAAGGGGATCCTTCTCCCCCTGACCACCAATATAAGGGGATCCTTCTCCCCCTGACCACCAATATAAGGAGGGGGTCCTCCCCCCCCTGACCACCAATATAAGGGGGTCCTTCTCCCACTGACCACCAATATAAGGGGATCCTTCTCCCACTGACCACCAATATAAGGAGATCCTTCTCCCACTGACCATCAATATAAGGGGGTCCTTCTCCCACTGACCACCAATATAAGGGGGTCCTTCTACCCCTGACCACCAATATATGGGGATCCTTCTCCCCCTGACCACCAATATAAGGGGATCCTTCTCCCACTAACCACCAATATAAGGGGATCCTTCTCCCACTGACCACCCATATAAGGGGATCCTTCTCCCACTGACCACCAATATAAGGGGATCCTTCTCCCACTGACCACCAATATAAGGAGATCCTTCTCCCACTGACCATCAATATAAGGGGGTCCTTCTCCCACTGACCACCAATATAAGGGGGTCCTTCTACCCCTGACCGCCAATATACGGGGATCCTTCTCCCCCTGACCACCAATATAAGGGGATCCTTCTCCCACTAACCACCAATATAAGGGGATCCTTCTCCCACTGACCACCAATATAAGGGGATCCTTCTCCCACTGACCACCAATATATGGGGATCCTTCTCCCACTGACCACCAATATAAGGGGGTCCTTCTCCCCCTGACCACCAATATAAGGGGATCCTTCTCCCCCTGACCACCAATATAAGGGGATCCTTCTCCCACTAACCACCAATATAAGGGGGCCCTTCTCCCCCTGACCACCAATATAGGGGGTCCTTCTCCCCCTGACCACCAATATAAGGGGGTCCTTCTCCCCCTGACCACCAATATAGGGGGGTCCTTCTCCCCCTGACCACCAATATAAGGGGATCCTTCTCCCACTGACCACCAATATAAGGAGATCCTTCTCCCCCTGACCACCAATATAGGGGGGTCCTTCTCCCCCTGACCACCAATATAAGGGGATCCTTCTCCCACTGACCACCAATATAAGGGGGTCCTTCTCCCACTGACCACCAATATAAGGGGGTCCTTCTACCCCTGACCACCAATATAAGGAGGTCCTTCTACCCCTGACCACCAATATAAGGGGGTCCTTCTCCCCCTGACCACCAATATAAGGGGATCCTTCTCCCACTGACCACCAATATATGGGGATCCTTCTCCCCCTGACCACCAATATAAGGGGATCCTTCTCCCCCTGACCACCAATATAAGGGGATCCTTCTCCCACTGACTACCAATATAAGGGGGTCCTTCTACCCCTGACCACCAATATAAGGGGATCCTTCTCCCCCTGACCACCAATATAAGGGGATCCTTCTCCCCCTGACCACCAATATAAGGGGATCCTTCTCCCACTGACCACCAATATAAGGGGGTCCTTCTACCCCTGACCACCAATATAAGGGGATCCTTCTCCCCTGACCACCAATATAAGGGGATCCTTCTCCCCCTGACCACCAATATAAGGGGATCCTTCTCCCACTGACCATCAATATATGGGGATCCTTCTCCCCCTGACCACCAATATAAGGGGATCCTTCTCCCACTGACCACCAATATATGGGGATCCTTCTCCCCCTGACCACCAATATATGGGGATACTTCTCCCCCTGACCACCAATATAAGGGGATCCTTCTCCCACTAACCACCAATATATGGGGATCCTTCTCCCCTGACCACCAATATATGGGGATCCTTCTCCCCCTGACCACCAATATAAGGGGATCCTTCTCCCACTGACCACCAATATATGGGGATCCTTCTCCCACTGACCACCAATATAAGGGGGTCCTTCTCCCCCTGACCACCAATATATGGGGATCCTTCTCCCACTGACCACCAATATAAGGGGATCCTTCTCCCCCTGACCACCAATATATGGGGGTCCTTCTCCCACTGACCACCAATATAAGGGGATCCTTCTCCCCCTGACCACCAATATAAGGGGATCCTTCTCCCCCTGACCACCAATATAAGGAGGGGGGGTCCTTCCCCCCTGACCACCAATATAAGGGGGTCCTTCTCCCACTGACCACCAATATAAGGGGATCCTTCTCCCACTGACCACCAATATAAGGGGATCCTTCTCCCACTGACCACCAATATAAGGGGGTCCTTCTACCCCTGACCACCAATATAAGGGGATCCTTCTCCCCCTGACCACCAATATAAGGGGATCCTTCTCCCCCTGACCACCAATATAAGGAGGGGGGGTCCTTCCCCCCTGACCACCAATATAAGGGGGTCCTTCTCCCACTGACCACCAATATAAGGGGATCCTTCTCCCACTGACCACCAATATAAGGGGATCCTTCTCCCACTGACCACCAATATATGGGGATCCTTCTACCCCTGACCACCAATATATGGGGGTCCTTCTCCCACTAACCACCAATATAAGGGGATCCTTCTCCCACTGACCACCAATATAAGGAGATCCTTCTCCCACTGACCATCAATATAAGGGGGTCCTTCTCCCACTGACCACCAATATAAGGGGATCCTTCTTCCACTGACCACCGATAAAAGGGGATCCTTCTCCCCCTGACTACCAATATAAGGAGGTCCTTCTCCAACTGACCACCAATATAAGGGGGTCCTTCTCCCACTAACCACCAATATAAGGGGATCCTTCTCCAACTGACCACCAATATAAGGGGATCCTTCTCCAACTGACCACCAATATAAGGGGATCCTTCTCCCACTGACCACCAATATATGGGGATCCTTCTCCCCCTGACCACCAATATAAGGGGGTCCTTCTCCCACTGACCACCAATATATGGGGATCCTTCTCCCCCTGACCACCAATATAAGGGGATCCTTCTCCCCCTGACCACCAATATAAGGGGATCCTTCTCCCACTGACCACCAAAATATGGGGATCCTTCTCCCCCTGACCACCAATATAAGGGGATCCTTCTCCCCCTGACCACCAATATAAGGGGATCCTTTTCCCACTAACCACCAATATAAGGGGGCCCGTCTCCCCCTGACCACCAATATAGGGGGGTCCTTCTCCCCCTGACCACCAATATAAGGGGGTCCTTCTCCCCCTGACCACCAATATAGAGGGGGCCTTCTGCCCCTGACCACCAATATAAGGGGGTCCTTCTGCCTCTGACCACCAATATAAGGGGGTCCTTCTCCCACTGACCACCAATATAAGCGGATCCTTCTCCCCCTGACCACCAATATAAGGGGATCCTTCTCCCACTAACCACCAATATAAGAGGATCCTTCTCCCCCTGACCACCAATATAAGGGGGTCCTTCTCCCACTGACCACCAATATAAGGGGATCCTTCTCCCACTAACCACCAATATAAGAGGATCCTTCTCCCACTGACCACCAATATAAGGAGATACTTCTCCCACTGACCACCAATATAAAGGGGTCCTTCTCCCACTGACCACTAATATAAGAGGATCTTTCTCCCCCTGACCACCAATATAAGGGGGTCCTTCTCCCACTGACCACCAATATATGGGGATCCTTCTCCCCCTGACCACCAATATAAGGGGGTCCTTCTCCCACTGACCACCAATATATGGGGATCCTTCTCCCCCTGACCACCAATATAAGGGGATCCTTCTCCCCCTGACCACCAATATAAGGGGATCCTTCTCCCACTGACCACCAAAATATGGGGATCCTTCTCCCCCTGACCACCAATATAAGGGGATCCTTCTCCCCCTGACCACCAATATAAGGGGATCCTTCTCCCACTGACCACCAAAATAAGGGGATCCTTTTCCCACTGACCACCAATATAAGGAGATACTTCTCCCACTGACCACCAATATAAGGGGATCCTTCTCCCCCTGACCACCAATATAGGGGGGTCCTTCTCCCCCTGACCACCAATATAAGGGGATCCTTCTCCCCCTGACCACCAATATACGGGGGTCCTTCTCCCACTGACCACCAATATAAGGGGATCCTTCTCCCACTAACCACCAATATAAGAGGATCTTTCTCCCCCTGACCACCAATATAAGGGGATCCTTCTCCCACTAACCACCAATGTAAGGGGATCCTTCTCTTCTGGACCACAAATATAAGGGGATCCTTCTCCCACTGACCACCAAAATAAGGGGATCCTTTTCCCACTGACCACCAATATAAGGAGATACTTCTCCTACTGACCACCAATATAAGGGGATCCTTCTCCCCCTGACCACCAATATAGGGGGGTCCTTCTCCCCCTGACCACCAATATAAGGGGATCCTTCTCCCACTGACCACCAATATAAGGGGATCCTTCTCCCCCTGACCACCAATATAAGGGGGTTCTTCTCCCACTGACCACCAATATAAGGGAATCCTTCTCCCACTGACCACCAATATAAGGGGATCCTTCTCCCCCTGACCACCAATATAAGGGGATTCTTCTCCCACTGACCACCAATATAAGGGGATCCTTCTCCCACTGACCACCAATATAAGGGGATCCTTCTCCCACTGACCACCAATATAAGGGGATCCTTCTCCCACTGACCACCAATATAAGGAGATACTTCTCCCACTGACCACCAATATAAGGGGATCCTTCTCCCCCTGACCACCAATATAAGGGGATCCTTCTCCCCTGACCACCAATATAAGGGGATCCTTCTCCCCCTGACCACCAATATAAGGGGATCCTTCTTCCACTGACCACCGATATAAGGGGATCCTTCTCCCACTGACCACCAATATAAGGGGGTCCTTCTCCCACTAACCACCAATATAAGAGGATCCTTCTCCCCCTGACCACCAATATAAGGGGATCCTTCTCCCCCTGACCACCAATATAAGGGGGTCCTTTTCCCACTGACCACCAATATAAGGGGATCCTTCTCCCCCTGACCACCAATATAAGGGGATCCTTCTCCCCCTGACCACCAATATAAGGGGATCATTCTCCCCCTGACCACCAATATAAGGAGGGGGGGTCCTTCCCCCCTGACCACCAATATAAGGGGGTCCTTCTCCCCCTGACCACAAATATAAGGGGATCCTTCTTCCACTGACCACCGATATAAGGGGGTCCTTCTCCCCCTGATCACCAATATAAGGGGATCCTTCTCCCCCTGACCACCAATATAAGGGGGTCCTTCTCCCCCTGACCACCAATATAAGGGGGTCCTTCTCCCACTGACCACCAATATAAGGGGGTCCTTCTCCCACTGACCACTAATATAAGGGGGTCCTTCTCCCCCTGACCATCAATATAAGGGGGTCCTTCTCCCACTAACCACCAATATAAGGGGATCCTTCTCCCACTGACCACTAATATAAGGGGGTCCTTCTCCCCCTGGCCATCAATATAAGGGGGTCCTTCTCCCACTGACCACCAATATAAGGGGGTCCTTCTCCCACTGACCACCAATATAAGGGGGTCCTTCTACCCCTGACCACCAATATAAGGGGGTCCTTCTCCCCCTGACCACCAATATAAGGAGGGGGGTCCTTCCCCCCCTGACCACCAATATAAGGGGGTCCTTCTCCCCCTGACCACCAATATAAGGAGGGGGGGTCCTTCCCCCCCTGACCACCAATATAAGGGGGTCCTTCTCCCCCTGATCACCAATATAAGGGGATCCTTCTCCCCCTGACCACCAATATAAGGGGGTCCTTCTCCCACTGACCACCAATATAAGGGGGTCCTTCTCCCACTGACCACCAATATAAGGGGGTCCTTCTCCCACTGACCACTAATATAAGGGGGTCCTTCTCCCCCTGACCATCAATATAAGTTGGTCCTTCTCCCACTAACCACCAATATAAGGGGATCCTTCTCCCACTGACCACTAATATAAGGGGGTCCTTCTCCCCCTGACCATCAATATAAGGAGGTCCTTCTCCCACTGACCACCAATATAAGGGGGTCCTTCTCCCACTGACCACCAATATAAGGGGGTCCTTCTACCCCTGACCACCAATATAAGGGGGTCCTTCTACCCCTGACCACCAATATAAGGGGGTCCTTCTCCCCCTGACCACCAATATAAGGGGATCCTTCTCCCACTGACCACCAATATAAGGGGATCCTTCTCCCACTGACCACCAATATATGGGGATCCTTCTCCCCCTGACCACCAATATAAGGGGATCCTTCTCCCCCTGACCACCAATATAAGGGGATCCTTCTCCCACTGACCACCAATATAAGGGGGTCCTTCTACCCCTGACCACCAATATAAGGGGATCCTTCTCCCCCTGACCACCAATATAAGGGGATCCTTCTCCCCCTGACCACCAATATAAGGGGGTCCTTCTCCCACTGACCACCAATATAAGGGGATCCTTCTCCCACTGACCACCAATATAAGGAGATCCTTCTCCCACTGACCATCAATATAAGGGGGTCCTTCTCCCACTGACCACCAATATAAGGGGGTCCTTCTACCCCTGACCACCAATATATGGGGATCCTTCTCCCCCTGACCACAAATATAAGGGGATCCTTCTCCCACTAACCACCAATATAAGGGGATCCTTCTCCCACTGACCACCAATATAAGGGGATCCTTCTCCCACTGACCACCAATATATGGGGATCCTTCTCCCACTGACCACCAATATAAGGGGGTCCTTCTCCCCCTGACCACCAATAGAAGGGGATCCTTCTCCCCCTGACCACCAATATAAGGTAATCCTTCTCCCACTAACCACCAATATAAGGGGGCCCTTCTCCCCCTGACCACCAATATAGGGGGGTCAGTCTCTCCCTGACCACCAATATAAGGGAGTCCTTCTCCCCCTGACCACCAATATAGGGGGGTCCTTCTCCCCCTGACCACCAATATAAGGGGATCCTTCTCCCACTGACCACCAATATAAGGAGATCCTTCTCCCCCTGACCACCAATATAGGGGGGTCCTTCTCCCCCTGACCACCAATATAAGGGGATCCTTCTCCCACTGACCACCAATATAAGGGGATCCTTCTCCCTCTGACCACCAATATAAGGGGGTCCTTCTCCCACTGACCACCAATATAAGGGGATCCTTCTCCCCCTGACCACCAATATAGGGGGTCCTTCTCCCCCTGACCACCAATATAAGGGTATCCTTCTCCCACTGACCACCAATATAAGGAGATACTTCTCCCACTGACCACCAATATAAGGGGGTCCTTCTCCCACTGACCACTAATATAAGAGGGTGCTTCTCCCCCTGACCACCAATATAGGGGGTCCTTCTCCCCCTGACCACCAATATAAGGGTATCCTTCTCCCACTGACCACCAATATAAGGAGATACTTCTCCCACTGACCACCAATATAAGGGGGTCCTTCTCCCACTGACCACTAATATAAGAGGGTGCTTCTCCCCCTGACCGCCAATATAGGGGGGTCCTTCTCCCCCTGACCACCAATATAAGGAGGGGGGTCCTTCCCCCCCTGACCACCAATATAAGGGGGTCCTTCTCCCCCTGACCACCAATATAAGGAGGGGGGGTCCTTCCCCCCCTGACCACCAATATAAGGGGGTCCTTCTCCCCCTGATCACCAATATAAGGGGATCCTTCTCCCCCTGACCACCAATATAAGGGGGTCCTTCTCCCCCTGACCACCAATATAAGGGGGTCCTTCTCCCACTGACCAACAATATAAGGGGGTCCTTCTCCCACTGACCACTAATATAAGGGGGTCCTTCTCCCCCTGACCATCAATATAAGGGGGTCCTTCTCCCACTAACCACCAATATAAGGGGATCCTTCTCCCACTGACCACTAATATAAGGGGGTCCTTCTCCCCCTGACCATCAATATAAGGGGGTCCTTCTCCCACTGACCACCAATATAAGGGGGTCCTTCTCCCACTGACCACCAATATAAGGGGGTCCTTCTACCCCTGACCACCAATATAAGGGGGTCCTTCTACCCCTGACCACCAATATAAGGGGGTCCTTCTCCCCCTGACCACCAATATAAGGGGATCCTTCTCCCACTGACCACCAATATAAGGGGATCCTTCTCCCACTGACCACCAATATATGGGGATCCTTCTCCCCCTGACCACCAATATAAGGGGATCCTTCTCCCCCTGACCACCAATATAAGGGGATCCTTCTCCCCCTGACCACCAATATAAGGGGGTCCTTCTCCCACTGACCACCAATATAAGGGGATCCTTCTCCCACTGACCACCAATATAAGGAGATCCTTCTCCCACTGACCATCAATATAAGGGGGTCCTTCTCCCACTGACCACCAATATAAGGGGGTCCTTCTACCCCTGACCACCAATATATGGGGATCCTTCTCCCCCTGACCACAAATATAAGGGGATCCTTCTCCCACTATCCACCAATATAAGGGGATCCTTCTCCCACTGACCACCAATATAAGGGGATCCTTCTCCCACTGACCACCAATATATGGGGATCCTTCTCCCACTGACCACCAATATAAGGGGGTCCTTCTCCCCTGACCACCAATAGAAGGGGATCCTTCTCCCCCTGACCACCAATATAAGGTAATCCTTCTCCCACTAACCACCAATATAAGGGGGCCCTTCTCCCCCTGACCACCAATATAGGGGGGTCCGTCTCCCCCTGACCACCAATATAAGGGGGTCCTTCTCCCCCTGACCACCAATATAGGGGGGTCCTTCTCCCCCTGACCACCAATATAAGGGGATCCTTCTCCCACTGACCACCAATATAAGGAGATCCTTCTCCCCCTGACCACCAATATAGGGGGGTCCTTCTCCCCCTGACCACCAATATAAGGGGATCCTTCTCCCACTGACCACCAATATAAGGGGATCCTTCTCCCTCTGACCACCAATATAAGGGGGTCCTTCTCCCACTGACCACCAATATAAGGGGGTCCTTCTCCCACTGACCACTAATATAAGGGGGTCCTTCTCCCCCTGACCATCAATATAAGGGGGTCCTTCTCCCACTAACCACCAATATAAGGGGATCCTTCTCCCACTGACCACTAATATAAGGGGGTCCTTCTCCCCCTGGCCATCAATATAAGGGGGTCCTTCTCCCACTGACCACCAATATAAGGGGGTCCTTCTCCCACTGACCACCAATATAAGGGGGTCCTTCTACCCCTGACCACCAATATAAGGGGGTCCTTCTCCCCCTGACCACCAATATAAGGAGGGGGGGTCCTTCCCCCCCTGACCACCAATATAAGGGGGTCCTTCTCCCCCTGACCACCAATATAAGGAGGGGGGGTCCTTCCCCCCCTGACCACCAATATAAGGGGGTCCTTCTCCCCCTGATCACCAATATAAGGGGATCCTTCTCCCCCTGACCACCAATATAAGGGGGTCCTTCTCCCCCTGACCACCAATATAAGGGGGTCCTTCTCCCACTGACCACCAATATAAGGGGGTCCTTCTCCCACTGACCACTAATATAAGGGGGTCCTTCTCCCCCTGACCATCAATATAAGGGGGTCCTTCTCCCACTAACCACCAATATAAGGGGATCCTTCTCCCACTGACCACTAATATAAGGGGGTCCTTCTCCCCCTGACCATCAATATAAGGAGGTCCTTCTCCCACTGACCACCAATATAAGGGGGTCCTTCTCCCACTGACCACCAATATAAGGGGGTCCTTCTACCCCTGACCACCAATATAAGGGGGTCCTTCTACCCCTGACCACCAATATAAGGGGGTCCTTCTCCCCCTGACCACCAATATAAGGGGATCCTTCTCCCACTGACCACCAATATAAGGGGATCCTTCTCCCACTGACCACCAATATATGGGGATCCTTCTCCCCCTGACCACCAATATAAGGGGATCCTTCTCCCCCTGACCACCAATATAAGGGGATCCTTCTCCCACTGACCACCAATATAAGGGGGTCCTTCTACCCCTGACCACCAATATAAGGGGATCCTTCTCCCCCTGACCACCAATATAAGGGGATCCTTCTCCCCCTGACCACCAATATAAGGGGGTCCTTCTCCCACTGACCACCAATATAAGGGGATCCTTCTCCCACTGACCACCAATATAAGGAGATCCTTCTCCCACTGACCATCAATATAAGGGGGTCCTTCTCCCACTGACCACCAATATAAGGGGGTCCTTCTACCCCTGACCACCAATATATGGGGATCCTTCTCCCCCTGACCACAAATATAAGGGGATCCTTCTCCCACTAACCACCAATATAAGGGGATCCTTCTCCCACTGACCACCAATATAAGGGGATCCTTCTCCCACTGACCACCAATATATGGGGATCCTTCTCCCACTGACCACCAATATAAGGGGGTCCTTCTCCCCCTGACCACCAATAGAAGGGGATCCTTCTCCCCCTGACCACCAATATAAGGTAATCCTTCTCCCACTAACCACCAATATAAGGGGGCCCTTCTCCCCCTGACCACCAATATAGGGGGGTCCGTCTCCCCCTGACCACCAATATAAGGGGGTCCTTCTCCCCCTGACCACCAATATAGGGGGGTCCTTCTCCCCCTGACCACCAATATAAGGGGATCCTTCTCCCACTGACCACCAATATAGGGGGGTCCTTCTCCCCCTGACCACCAATATAAGGGGATCCTTCTCCCACTGACCACCAATATAAGGGGATCCTTCTCCCACTGACCACCAATATAAGGGGATCCTTCTCCCTCTGACCACCAATATAAGGGGGTCCTTCTCCCACTGACCACCAATATAAGGGGATCCTTCTCCCCCTGACCACCAATATAGGGGGTCCTTCTCCCCCTGACCACCAATATAAGGGTATCCTTCTCCCACTGACCACCAATATAAGGAGATACTTCTCCCACTGACCACCAATATAAGGGGGTCCTTCTCCCACTGACCACTAATATAAGAGGGTGCTTCTCCCCCTGACCACCAATATAGGGGGTCCTTCTCCCCCTGACCACCAATATAAGGGTATCCTTCTCCCACTGACCACCAATATAAGGAGATACTTCTCCCACTGACCACCAATATAAGGGGGTCCTTCTCCCACTGACCACTAATATAAGAGGGTGCTTCTCCCCCTGACCACCAATATAGGGGGGTCCTTCTCCCCCTGACCACCAATATAAGGAGGGGGGGTCCTTCCCCCCCTGACCACCAATATAAGGGGGTCCTTCTCCCCCTGACCACCAATATAAGGAGGGGGGTCCTTCCCCCCCTGACCACCAATATAAGGGGGTCCTTCTCCCCCTGATCACCAATATAAGGGGATCCTTCTCCCCCTGACCACCAATATAAGGGGGTCCTTCTCCCCCTGACCACCAATATAAGGGGGTCCTTCTCCCACTGACCACCAATATAAGGGGGTCCTTCTCCCACTGACCACTAATATAAGGGGGTCCTTCTCCCCCTGACCATCAATATAAGGGGGTCCTTCTCCCACTAACCACCAATATAAGGGGATCCTTCTCCCACTGACCACTAATATAAGGGGGTCCTTCTCCCCCTGACCATCAATATAAGGGGGTCCTTCTCCCACTGACCACCAATATAAGGGGGTCCTTCTCCCACTGACCACCAATATAAGGGGGTCCTTCTACCCCTGACCACCAATATAAGGGGGTCCTTCTACCCCTGACCACCAATATAAGGGGGTCCTTCTCCCCCTGACCACCAATATAAGGGGATCCTTCTCCCACTGACCACCAATATAAGGGGATCCTTCTCCCACTGACCACCAATATATGGGGATCCTTCTCCCCCTGACCACCAATATAAGGGGATCCTTCTCCCCCTGACCACCAATATAAGGGGATCCTTCTCCCCCTGACCACCAATATAAGGGGGTCCTTCTCCCACTGACCACCAATATAAGGGGATCCTTCTCCCACTGACCACCAATATAAGGAGATCCTTCTCCCACTGACCATCAATATAAGGGGGTCCTTCTCCCACTGACCACCAATATAAGGGGGTCCTTCTACCCCTGACCACCAATATATGGGGATCCTTCTCCCCCTGACCACAAATATAAGGGGATCCTTCTCCCACTAACCACCAATATAAGGGGATCCTTCTCCCACTGACCACCAATATAAGGGGATCCTTCTCCCACTGACCACCAATATATGGGGATCCTTCTCCCACTGACCACCAATATAAGGGGGTCCTTCTCCCCCTGACCACCAATAGAAGGGGATCCTTCTCCCCCTGACCACCAATATAAGGTAATCCTTCTCCCACTAACCACCAATATAAGGGGGCCCTTCTCCCCCTGACCACCAATATAGGGGGGTCCGTCTCCCCCTGACCACCAATATAAGGGGGTCCTTCTCCCCCTGACCACCAATATAGGGGGGTCCTTCTCCCCCTGACCACCAATATAAGGGGATCCTTCTCCCACTGACCACCAATATAAGGAGATCCTTCTCCCCCTGACCACCAATATAGGGGGGTCCTTCTCCCCCTGACCACCAATATAAGGGGATCCTTCTCCCACTGACCACCAATATAAGGGGATCCTTCTCCCTCTGACCACCAATATAAGGGGGTCCTTCTCCCACTGACCACCAATATAAGGGGATCCTTCTCCCCCTGACCACCAATATAGGGGGTCCTTCTCCCCCTGACCACCAATATAAGGGTATCCTTCTCCCACTGACCACCAATATAAGGAGATACTTCTCCCACTGACCACCAATATAAGGGGGTCCTTCTCCCACTGACCACTAATATAAGAGGGTGCTTCTCCCCCTGACCACCAATATAGGGGGTCCTTCTCCCCCTGACCACCAATATAAGGGTATCCTTCTCCCACTGACCACCAATATAAGGAGATACTTCTCCCACTGACCACCAATATAAGGGGGTCCTTCTCCCACTGACCACTAATATAAGAGGGTGCTTCTCCCCCTGACCACCAATATAGGGGGGTCCTTCTCCCCCTGACCACCAATATAAGGAGGGGGGGTCCTTCCCCCCCCTGACCACCAATATAAGGGGGTCCTTCTCCCCCTGACCACCAATATAAGGAGGGGGGGTCCTTCCCCCCCTGACCACCAATATAAGGGGGTCCTTCTCCCCCTGATCACCAATATAAGGGGATCCTTCTCCCCCTGACCACCAATATAAGGGGGTCCTTCTCCCCCTGACCACCAATATAAGGGGGTCCTTCTCCCACTGACCACCAATATAAGGGGGTCCTTCTCCCACTGACCACTAATATAAGGGGGTCCTTCTCCCCCTGACCATCAATATAAGGGGGTCCTTCTCCCACTAACCACCAATATAAGGGGATCCTTCTCCCACTGACCACTAATATAAGGGGGTCCTTCTCCCCCTGACCATCAATATAAGGGGGTCCTTCTCCCACTGACCACCAATATAAGGGGGTCCTTCTCCCACTGACCACCAATATAAGGGGGTCCTTCTACCCCTGACCACCAATATAAGGGGGTCCTTCTACCCCTGACCACCAATATAAGGGGGTCCTTCTCCCCCTGACCACCAATATAAGGGGATCCTTCTCCCACTGACCACCAATATAAGGGGATCCTTCTCCCACTGACCACCAATATATGGGGATCCTTCTCCCCCTGACCACCAATATAAGGGGATCCTTCTCCCCCTGACCACCAATATAAGGGGATCCTTCTCCCACTGACCACCAATATAAGGGGGTCCTTCTACTCCTGACCACCAATATAAGGGGATCCTTCTCCCCCTGACCACCAATATAAGGGGATCCTTCTCCCCCTGACCACCAATATAAGGGGGTCCTTCTCCCACTGACCACCAATATAAGGGGATCCTTCTCCCACTGACCACCAATATAAGGAGATCCTTCTCCCACTGACCATCAATATAAGGGGGTCCTTCTCCCACTGACCACCAATATAAGGGGGTCCTTCTACCCCTGACCACCAATATATGGGGATCCTTCTCCCCCTGACCACAAATATAAGGGGATCCTTCTCCCACTAACCACCAATATAAGGGGATCCTTCTCCCACTGACCACAAATATAAGGGGATCCTTCTCCCACTAACCACCAATATAAGGGGGCCCTTCTCCCCCTGACCACCAATATAGGGGGTCCTTCTCCCCCTGACCACCAATATAAGGGGGCCCTTCTCCCCCTGACCACCAATATAGGGGGGTCCTTCTCCCCCTGACCACCAATATAAGGGGATCCTTCTCCCACTGACCACCAATATAAGGGGATCCTTCTCCCACTGACCACCAATATAAGGAGATCCTTCTCTCCCTGACCACCAATATAGGGGGGTCCTTCTCCCCCTGACCACCAATATAAGGGGATCCTTCTCCCACTGACCACCAATATAAGGGGATCCTTCTCCCCCTGACCACCAATATAAGGGGGTCCTTCTCCCACTGACCACCAATATAAGGGGATCCTTCTCCCCCTGACCACCAATATAGGGGGTCCTTCTCCCCCTGACCACCAATATAAGGGTATCCTTCTCCCACTGACCACCAATATAAGGAGATACTTCTCCCACTGACCACCAATATAAGGGGGTCCTTCTCCCACTGACCACTAATATAAGAGGGTGCTTCTCCCCCTGACCACCAATATAGGGGGGTCCTTCTCCCACTGACCACCAATATAAGGAGATCCTTCTCCCCCTGACCACCAATATAAGGGGATCCTTCTCCCCTTGACCACCAATATAAGGGGGTCCTTCTCCCACTGACCACTAATATAAGGGGGTCCTTCTCCCACTGACCACTAATATAAGAGGGTGCTTCTCCCCCTGACCACCAATATAGGGGGGTCCTTCTCCCACTGACCACCAATATAAGGAGATCCTTCTCCCCCTGACCACCAATATAAGGAGATCCTTCTCCCCCTGACCACCAATATAAGGGGATCCTTCTCCAACTGATTACCAATATAAGGGGGTCCTTCTACCCCTGACCACCAATATAAGGGGATCCTTCTCCCCCTGACCACCAATATAAGGGGATCCTTCTTCCACTGACCACCAATATAAGGGGGTTCTTCTCCAACTGACCACCAATATAAGGGGATCCTTCTCCCCCTGACCACCAATATAAGGGGATCCTTCTCCCCCTGACCACCAATATAAGGGGATCCTTCTCCCCCTGACCACCAATATAAGGGGATCCTTCTCCCCCTGACCACAAATATAAGGGGACCCTTCTCCCCCTGACCACAATAAAGGGGGATCCTTCTCCCACTAACCACCAATATAAGGGGATCCTTCTCCCCCTGACCACAAATATAAGGGGACCCTTCTCCCCCTGACCACAATAAAGGGGGATCCTTCTCCCACTAACCACCAATATAAGGGGATCCTTCTCCCCCTGACCACAAATATAAGGGGACCCTTCTCCCCCTGACCACAATAAAGGGGGATCCTTCTCCCACTAACCACCAATATAAGGGGATCCTTCTCCCCCTGACCACAAATATAAGGGGACCCTTCTCCCCCTGACCACAATAAAGGGGGATCCTTCTCCCACTAACCACCAATATAAGGGGATCCTTCTCTTCTGGACCACAAATATAAGGGGATCCTTCTCCCCCTGACCACCAATATAAGGGGGTCCTTCTCCCCCTGACCACCAATATAAGGAGATACTTCTCCCACTGACCACCAATATAAGGGGGTCCTTCTCCCCCTGACCACCAATATAAGGAGATACTTCTCCCACTGACCACCAATATAAGGAGATACTTCTCCCACTGACCACCAATATAAGGGGGTCCTTCTCCCACTGACCACTAATATAAGAGGGTCCTTCTCCCCCTGACCACAATAAAGGGGATCCTTCTCCCCCTGACCACAATAAAGGGGGGCTTTCCCAACTGAACTCCAATATAGTGCCTTGAAAAAGTATTCACACCCCTTGAAATTTCACACATTTTGTCATGTTACACCCAAAAACGTAAATGAATAAAATCTCCCAAGCTTTGACCATCTCACGGAGCTCCGTTCAATCCATCATCAGAAAATGGAAAGACTATGGCACAACTGCAAACCTACCAAGACATGGCCGTCCACCTAAACTGACCGCGCCGGGTGAGGAGAGCCTTCATCAGAGAAGAAGCCAAGAGGCTTAACTTTCTGTCCGTTCGAAGGTTCTGGTGCGAACCGAACCGGGGGGTGTGTTCGGCTCATCCCTAGTGCCAATCAGTGCCGCCTCATCAGTGGCCGTCAGCGAAGGAGAAAACAAAATTTTATAACAGAAACGAAGAAAAACTTGGTTTTGTTTTGAAAATTTCGGTCTTTTTTTAGTTTGTTTAGCAAAAAATAAAAGCCCCCCCCCCCCCCCCAGAGGTGATCAAATACCACCAAAGCTCAATCTGTGGGAAGAAAATGATAAAAATCTAGTTTGGGTACAATGTTGCATCATGACCGCGCAATTGTCATTCAAAGTGTGACATTGCTGAAAGCTCAAAATTGTCCTGGGCAGGAAGGGGGCGAATGTGCCCGGTATTGAAGTGCTTAATGATTGCGTACTACCCCCCCCTCCCCCCTCCCCCTCTATAAGGTAAGCTTCCATGTTGTTTGCGGTGTACATATTTATTCCTGATTTGGTCAGTGAATGTAGTCCGCGCTCTAAAGCTCCTTCTGATGGGATTACAATATTTTATTGCTGAGCTCACGTAGACGTTGGCGACTCATTCATTTCCGTCTGCCCAGATGTTGCCACATGTCTGTTCCTGCCAGTAAAGGCCCAAGAAGGGGGGGGGGGGGGGGGCACCAGTCGAGGCGGCGGTGAGGGCGGAGGTGAGCGCTCTGCTTACTTTTTTTTTTCCTTTTAAAAAAAGATTTACAACAGTCTGTGTGTTTCTTTTTTTTTACGAGTCTGTTCCTCCAACTCACCGGCTGCAAAGATCAGCGAATTAATTTGGGGTGGGACCCCCCCCCCCCCCCCCGTGTGGGACCCACCTCCCCCACTGCCAGCTTCTTCCACCCTGAGAGATCCACAATGGTGCCAATGTTCAAACACATCTTTTTTTTTTTTTTTTGTATATTAAATATTATATACCCCTGAGTGATACAATATTCTAACAATCTCAGAAGTTACTGGAGCGTGTCGTCTTCTTCTAGTGCTAAAGATTTTATTTTTATACTGTTTGTTTTATTGTGATGTATGTGGTCCGAGCCTGGGTATGGCCAATAGGCTCTGTTTTGTATCTAAACTTGAAACCCAATAAAAAGAATAAAAAATAAAAAAATATATATTATATATTTATTATAATATAAAAAAATAGAATATCATTTTATTATATAATAATTATTAAATACTAATATATTACATTTTGTATATTAAATATTACATTTATTATAGTATAATAAATAGAATGCAACTTTATTATATTATGAAATAATAATTATTAAATAATAATAAATGAAATGTTGTATATTAAATATTATATTTGTTATAACATAGAAAATAGAATATAATTGTATTATATTATGAAATAATAATTCAATTATGATATTTAAAATGTTGTATATTAAATATTATATTTATTATAGTATAATAAATAGAATACAACTTTATTATGTTATGAAATAATAATAAATAATTAAATAGTGTATATTAATTATTATAATTGTTATAATATAATAAATAGAATATAATTTTATTATATAATAATATTTATTATATTATTAAATAATAATATATTAAATGTCTTATATTAAATATTATATTTGTTATAATATAGAAAATAGAATAAAACTTGTATTATATTATGAAATAATAATTCAATTATGATATTTAAAATGTTGTATATTAAATATTATATTTATTATAATATAATAAATAGAATATCATTTTATTATATTATCAAATAATAATTAATAAATAATAAATAATTAAATGGTGTATATTAATTATTATAATTGTTATAATATAATAAATAGAATATAATATTTATTATATAATAATATGTATTATATTATTAAATAATAATGTATTAAATGTTGTATATTACATTTTCTATTTATTATAATATAATAAATAGAATCGAACTTTATTATATTATGAAATAATAATTATTAAGTAATAATAACCTAAATGTTGTATATTAAATATTATATTTGTTATAATATAGAAAATAGAATATAATTGTATTATATTATGAAATAAAAATTCAATTATGATATTTAAAATGTTGTATATTAAATATTATACTTATTATAATATAATAAATAGAATATAATTTTATTATATTATAAAATAATAATAATTAATTAAATAGTGTATATTAATTATTATAATTGTTATAATATAATAAATAGAATATAATTGTATTATATAATAATATTTATTATATTATTAAATAATAATATATTAAATGTTGTATATTAAATATTCTCTTTATTATAATATAATAAATAGAATATAATTGTATTATATTATGAAATAATAATATATTAAATGTTGTATATTAAATATTCTATTTGTTGTAATATAGAAAATAGAATATAATTGTATTATATTATGAAATAATAATTCAATTATGATATTTGAAATGTTGTATTTTAAATATTATATTTATTATAATATAATAAATAGAATATAATTTTATTATATTATCAAATAATAATTAATAAATAATAAATAATTAAATGGTGTATATTATTTATTACAATTGTTATAATATAATAAATAGAATATAATCTTATTAATAAATAATATTTATTATATTATTAAATAATAATATATTAAATGTTGTATATTAAATATTATATTCTATTTATTATAATATAAAACATAGAATATAATTTTATTATAATATGAAATAATAATTATTAAATAATAATAAATTAAATGTTGTATATTAAATATTCTATTTGGTGTAATATAATAAATAGAATATCATTTTATAATATAATAATATTTATTATATTGTATTATTAAATAATAATATATTACATGTTGTATATTAAATATTATATTTATTATAGTATAATAAATAGAATATTATTTTATTATATTATGAAATAATAATTATTAAATAATAATATATTAAATGTTTTATATTAAATATTATATTTGTTATAATAGAATATATAGAATATATATTCTATGTATAGAATATATAGAATATAATTGTATATGAAATAATAATTATTAAATAACAATATACTAAATTTTGTATAATAAATAATAGTTTAAACTGAACTCCGGGTGGATATTAAAGAAAATATGCAGCTCTGTAGTCATTAATAATTATCAAAAATGTTTTGTTTTTTGTTTTTTATAAATTAAGAAAGGCGACAAAGGAAAAGAACGGGATGATGTTTAGCGCTGTCGCAAAAACATGCAACAAAACGCTCAGGGGCTGACCTGCGTATTAGAAGCCGCAGTTAATATTCGTATTTTCCTAAGTTATCGGGCTGGGCGCAGCGGCAGACTGGCGCTCACAAGGAGAATTGTGTCAGGGCGGCGGTTGGCGTCAGCGATGTCGTTATGGGGAAGTGAAATCGGAGCCGGCGGTGTTGTAAGAGACCTTTTCATATATTAACCCGGGGCCAATCCGTGTCCGGAGAGCGTGACTGCGCTCAGGTGCTGTAATGGCGAAAGCATCTCCCACAATGCTTTGCTGCAGCCATTATCCTTCCACAGACAGGAGATTCCGATCCTTTTGTTACATTGTCGCTCTTTTCTTCACAATTATCCTTTAACCTCCTAATGCCTGGAAGTAAAACAAATCCTAACGCCTGAACGCAGCTTTGCATCTTTGACCCGTGTCAGCGAAACTGTACATATCATCGGAACGACTTCGTCCGGGTTCACCTTCATGTGATACATAAACGCATGCGAAATCGCGCAAAACACGCATCCCTTCTGCACGTGTGCGGCGGTACCATTCATTCTTAAAGTGATACACACACCCGCTGTGTAATGTACATCGTCCCTTCTATTTCTGTATGTGGATGACGGCGCTGTCATTATTTGGACCACTTGCCTACAGAGCGCTGTCACCCCCCCCCCCCCCGCACCCCCCGGCCTGCCCAGGCCAATGTTCAGCTTTCAGCGCTGTCACACTTTGAATGACAATTATGCCGTCATGTAACATTGTACACATAGGACATTTTTATCATTTTCTTCACAAAAACAGAGCTTTCTTTTTGTGGCATTTAATCACCCCTGGGGATTTCTATTTTTTGGTAAAATAAGACCGAAAATTAAGAAAAAAATAAATAAATGTTTTTCTTAGTAAATAATTTTTTAGTATATATTTAGTATTTTTTTATTTGAGTATTTATATATTTAGTATAAACAATTTGACAGTAAATTTTGCAAATAAGTAATTTTTCTCCTTTACTGATGGGCACTGATGATAAGGCATTAATATGCTGCACTGAAGAGCACTGATAGGCAGCACTGGTGGGCAATGATAGGTGGCACTGATGAACACAGATAGGCAGCACTCATAGGCGGCCCTGATGGGCACTGATGAGCACAGATAGGTGGCACTGGTGGGCAGCACTGATAGGTGGCCCTGATGGGCACTGATGAGCATTGATGAGCATTGAGGCGGCACTGATGGGCAGCACTGTAGGGTAACACTGATAGGCGGCCCTGATGAGCACAGATAGGCAGCACTCATAGGCGGCCCTGATGGGCACTGATGAGCACAGATAGGTGGCACTGGTGGGCAGCACTGATAGGTGGCCCTGATGGGCACTGATGAGCATTGATGAGCATTGAGGCGGCACTGATGGGCAGCACTGTAGGGTAACACTGATAGGCGGCCCTGATGAGCACAGATAGGCAGCACTCATAGGCGGCCCTGATGGGCACTGATGAGCATTGAGGCGGCACTGATGGGCAGCACTGTAGGGTAACACTGATAGGTGGCCCTGATGAGCACAGATAGGCAGCACTCATAGGCGGCCCTGATGGGCACTGATGAGCATTGAGGCGGCACTGATGGGCAGCACTGTAGGGTAACACTGATAGGCAGCCCTGATGAGCACAGATAGGCAGCACTCATAGGTGACCCAGATAGGCGGCACTGATAGGCACTCATGAGCACAGATAGGCGGCCCTGATGGGCACTGATGAGCATTGAGACGGCACTGATGGGCAGCACTGTAGGGTAACACTGATAGGCGGCCCTGATGGGCACTGATGAGCACAGATAGGCGGCCCTGATAGGCAGCACTGATATCACTAATGTGTCACAGATGGGCACAGACTGGCATCACTCCTGGGCACTGCTGGGGCTACACTGATTACCTGTACAGATCTTCCCTGCGAGGAGATGCCGCTGATCGTCTCTCCTCTCCTCTGTCAGTGTGAGCCGAGGAGAGACGATAATTGGCACTTCCTTGCTTACATGTGACCGGCTGTGATTGGACACACGGGTAACACATGCCGATCACATGGGTAATGAGCTGCATCATCGGCTCTCTCCCACGTTCGGGCGCACAAGAGCTGCGGTTCTGGGGCGCCGTCATATGACGTTGTTCCGGAACGAGAGGAGATTCCGCCCGCCGTCATTTTACATTACGGCAAGTGATTAATAAAAACATCTACGTCTTTTTTTCCTAATTAATATACAGCGGTCACATGACCCGCCTCTCTCCCATATCCAGCCGTCACATGACCCGCCTCTCTCCCATATCCAGCCGTCACATGACCCGCCTCTCTCCCATATCCAGCCGTCACATGACCCGCCTCTCCCCCATATCCAGCCGTCACATGACCCGGCTCTCCCCCATATCCAGCTGTCACATGACCCGGCTCTCTTCCCATATCCAGCTGTCACATGACCCGGCTCTCTCCCATATCCAGCCGTCACCTGACCCGCCTCTCCCCCATATCCAGCCGTCACATGACCCGCCTCTCTTCCATATCCAGCCGTCACCTGACCCGCCTCTCCCCCATATCCAGCCGTCACATGACCCGCCTCTCTCCCATATCCAGCTGTCACCTGACCCGCCTCTCTTCCATATCCAGCCGTCACCTGATCCGCCTCTCCCCCATATCCAGCCGTCACATGACCCGGCTCTCCCCCATATCCAGCCGTCACATGACCCGGCTCTCTCCCATATCCAGCCGTCACATGACCCGGCTCTCCCCCATATCCAGCCGTCACATGACCCGGCTCTCCCCCATATCCAGCCGTCACATGACCCGGCTCTCTCCCCCATATCCAGCTGTCACATGACCCGGCTCTCCCCCATATCCAGCCGTCACATGACCCGGCTCTCTCCCATATCCAGCCGTCACATGACCCGGCTCTCTCCCATATCCAGCCGTCACATGACCCGACTCTCCCCCATATCCAGCCGTCACATGACCCGGCTCTCTCCCATATCCAGCTGTCACATGACCTGGCTCTCTCCCATATCCAGCCGTCACATGACCCGTCTCTCCCCCATATCCAGCCGTCGCATGACCCGCCTCTCCCCCATATCCAGCTGTCACATGACCCGGCTCTCTCCCATATTTAGCTGTCACATGACCCAGCTCTCCCCCATATCCAGCTGTCACATGACCCGGCTCTCTCCCATATTTAGCTGTCACATGACCCAGCTCTCCCCCATATCCAGCTGTCACATGACCCAGCTCTCCCCCATATCCAGCTGTCACATGACCCGACTCTCTCCCATATTTAGCTGTCACATGACCCAGCTCTCCCCCATATCCAGCTGTCACATGACCCGGCTCTCTCCCATATCCAGCTGTCACATGACCCGGCTCTCCCCCATATCCAGCTGTCACATGACCCGACTCTCTCCCATATCCAGCTGTCACATGACCCGACTCTCTCCCATATCCAGTTGTCACATGACCCGGCTCTCTCCCAGCCTGTCTGCAGGGAAACATAAGGAGGAGGAGCTTCTAGTCCTCTGTTGCTATAGAATATTAATTCGCTATTGTCACACAACTGGCGGGCTTATTGAAGCATGACCCGGCTCTCTCCCATATCCAGCCGTCAAATGACCCGGCACTTTGCCATATCAAGCTGTCACATGACCCAGCTCTCTCCCATATCCAGCCGTCACATGACCCGCCTCTCCCCCATATCCAGCTGTCACATGACCCGGCTCTCTCCCATATCCAGCCGTCACATGACCCGCCTCTCCCCCATATCCAGCTGTCACATGACCCGGCTCTCTCCCATATTCAGCCGTCACATGACCCGACTCTCCCCCATATCCAGCCGTCACATGACCCGGCTCTCTCCCATATCCAGCCGTCACATGACCCGCCTCTCCCCCATATCCAGCCGTCACATGACCCGGCTCTCCCTCATATCCAGCCGTCACATGACCCGGCTCTCCCCCATATCCAGCCGTCACATGACTCGTCTCTCTCCCATATCCAGCCGTCACCTGACATGCCTCTACCCCATATCCAGCCGTCACATGACCCGGGTCTCTCCCATATCCAGCCGTCACATGACCCGCCTCTCCCCCATATCCAGCCGTCACATGACCCGGCTCTCCCCCATATCCAGCCGTCACCTGACATGCCTCTCCCCCATATCCAGCCGTCACATGACCCGGCTCTCTCCCATATCCAGCCGTCACATGACCCGCCTCTCCCCCATATCCAGCCGTCACATGACCCGGCTCTCCCCCATATCCAGCCGTCACATGACCCGACTCTCTCCCATATCCAGCCGTCACATGACCCGCCTCTCCCCCATATCCAGCCGTCACATGACCCGGCTCTCTCCCATATCCAGCCGTCACATGACCTGGCTCTCTCCCATATCCAGCCGTCACCTGACCCGCCTCTCCCCCATATCCAGCCGTCACATGACCCGGCTCTCTCCCATATCCAGCCGTCACATGACCTGGCTCTCTCCCATATCCAGTCGTCACCTGACCCGCCTCTCCCCCATATCCAGCTGTCACATGACCCGGCTCTCTCCCATATTCAGCCGTCACATGACCCGACTCTCCCCCATATCCAGCCGTCACATGACCCGGCTCTCTCCCATATCCAGCCGTCACATGACCCGCCTCTCCCCCATATCCAGCCGTCACATGACCCGGCTCTCCCCCATATCCAGCCGTCACATGACCCGGCTCTCCCCCATATCTAGCCGTCACATGACTCGTCTCTCTCCCATATCCAGCCGTCACCTGACATGCCTCTCCCCCATATCCAGCCGTCACATGACCCGGCTCTCCCCCATATCCAGCCGTCACATGACCCGGCTCTCCCCCATATCCAGCCGTCACATGACCCGCCTCTCCCCCATATCCAGCCGTCACATGACCCGGCTCTCCCCCATATCCAGCCGTCACATGACCCGACTCTCTCCCATATCCAGCCGTCACATGACTCGTCTCTCTCCCATATCCAGTCGTCACCTGACCCGCCTCTCCCCCATATCCAGCCGTCACATGACCCGCCTCTCTCCCATATCCAGCCGTCACATGACCCGGCTCTCTCCCATATCCAGCCGTCACATGACCTGGCTCTCTCCCATATCCAGCCGTCACATGACCCGCCTCTCCCCCATATCCAGCCGTCACATGACCCGCCTCTCCCCCATATCCAGCCGTCACAAGACTCGGCTCTCCCCCATATCCAGCCGTCACATGACCCGCCTCTCTCCCATATCCAGCCGTCACCTGACCCGCCTCTCCCCCATATCCAGCCGTCACATGACCCGGCTCTCTCCCATATTCAGCCGTCACATGACCCGGCTCTCTCCATATCCAGCCGTCACATGACCCGCCTCTCTCCCATATCCAGCCGTCACCTGACCCGCCTCTCCCCCATATCCAGCCGTCACATGACCCGGCTCTCTCCCATATCCAGCCGTCACATGACCCGGCTCTCCCCCATATCCAGCCGTCACATGACCCGCCTCTCTCCCATATCCAGCCGTCACATGACCCGCCTCTCTCCCATATCCAGCCGTCACCTGACCCGCCTCTCCCCCATATCCAGCCGTCACATGACCCGGGTCTCTCCCATATCCAGCCGTCACATGACCCGGGTCTCTCCCATATCCAGCCGTCACATGACCCGGCTCTCCCCCATATCCAGCCGTCACATGACTCGGCTCTCTCCCATATCCAGCCGTCACATGACCCGCCTCTCCCCCATATCCAGCCGTCACATGACCCGGGTCTCTCCCATATCCAGCCGTCACATGACCCGGCTCTCTCCCAGCCTGTCTGCAGGGAAACATAAGTAGGAGGAGCTTCTAGTCCTCTGCTGCTATAGAATATTAATTCGCTATTGTCACACAACTGGCGGGCTTTTTGAAGCCTATTAGAGTCTCCTGCTCTAATCATGTGCTTCTAAAAAAAAAAAAAAAAAAAACCCTTTTGGAATCCATGCGCCCTGCATGCAGATTAGGGGGCTGTACGCATGGATTGGGAGGGCGGCGCCCCTTGCCCTGCATGCGCTGCCGCCACTGATGGCATCACAGGAGAAGGCCTACCTCTGTGACACCTGTAGCACCCCTCTGACACCCCAAAGGCAGGATTGCACTTTCTGAGGCCAGGTGTGAGCTATCATTCCACCCCAGGGCTAAAATAGGGGGACCAAGAAAGGATATTGGGCGCCAGTCACTTTTGTCTTTTTAAAGTTTTATTGCAGAACAGTTGAGGAGGAGAGGGTTAGGTGGGGTTGGAAGTCCCAGATACTGTAGAAGATCACTTACAGTCTCTCCACATCAATGTCCAGCTTCACATTGTCAGAACCTTTAGGCCTACCCAGCAACAGTGTAAGCACGTTCCCAAATTTCAGTGCGTCCTCCAAGTGCGTCACCCAGGCCTTCTTCCTGGCTCTCTCCAGACCAGGCAGGACAGCAGAGCTCCATCCAGCAGCACCTTCCTAGTCCTCAGCCCAGGAAAAGCGAGCAAGCTCATGGCTCAAATATTTATATTCTCACCCAGCATGCATCAGGCCTCGGCGGGCAACCGGCATGAGGCAGCGGCGGGCATGAGGCATCGGCGGGGATTGGCAGGCACCTGGCAGCAGCAGGAATTGGGCTCCTGCGTCCTCTCCTTCTCCTCACTTCCGCTATGCGTCTCCTCCCCTCCTCCTAGGCATCCAATAGGATCGCCTGTCCTTTCAGCCAATCGGGTAATGGGTCTCAGACCCGCTTCCCGATTGGCCGGGAGGAGGATCATTGTTACAATAGTGAATATTCATTCACTATTGCAACACACCTGGGTGGGCTCCGAACGCAATGCTCTGCGCCTAGAGCCCACACTATTTTGAAGCCTATTAAAGCCTCTAGCTCTAATCAGGTGCTTAAAAAAAAAACACCCCGCCACTGTAATTCATACGCCTGGCATCCTGCAAGCGGCCGGACGCATAGATAGGGGGGGCGGCGGCAGCATGGATAGGGGGGCAGTGCCCGCGCGCCCTTAATGGACGGGCCGACCCTGCTTCCAGCTTCCTAAAGGATAGGAGGGTTTAGTTCCCTTACAATACAATTTTTTTCTGAGATCATCGGTGCCATCTAGTGGTAATAATGCAGTATTTACCCTAAAATACTTCAATCAGGAAAATACCACATTATTGCCACTAGATGGAGTTGAGGATCCTAAGAGCCATGGCAGCTTCCTTAGCTGTAAAAGTTAGGAGGGTTTGGTTCCACTTTAATACATTTATTTTCTAGGATCATCAGTGCCATCTAGTGGCAATTATACAGTATTTCCCCTAAAATACTTAAATTAAGGAAAATACCATGATATTTCCACTAGGTGGCGCTGATGATCCTAACAGCGATAGCAGCTTTCTTAGCTGGAAACGTTAGAAGGCTTTGGTTCCACTTTAATACATTTTTTTTACAATCATTAGCGCCATCTAGTGGCAATGATGCAGTATTTCCCTCAAAATACTTCAATCACCACATTATTGCCACTAGATGGCGCTGATGATCCTAAGCGCAAGGACAGCTTCCTTAGCTGTAAAGGTTAAGGAGAGTTTAGTTCCGCTTTAACACATTCATTTTCTAAAGATCATCGGCGCCACCTAGTGGCAATTACACAATTTTTCCTCCAAAATACTTAAACCAGGAAAATAACACATTATTTCCACTAGATGGCGCTGATAATCCTAAGAGCAGTGGCAGCCTCCTGAGCTGTAAAGGTTAGGAGAGTTAACCTTTGCCACTAGATGGCACTTTCATTTTCATCAGCGCCATCTAGTGGCAATAATGTGGAATTGTCCTGGTTTAAAGCGGAGCTCCACCCTAAAGTGGAACTTCCGCTCATCGGAACCCTCCCCCCCCCCTCCGGTGTCACATTTGGCACCTTTCAGGGGGGAGGGGGGTGTAGATACCTGTCTAAGACAGGTATTTGCACCCACTTCCGGGAGTCCTCTCTGCGGGTATTCTGCGGGCAGTGCGTCACTTCCCGCCCCCTGCCCGTTGTGTTCTGGGAAACACACGGCTCCCAGGACACAGCGGGGACCAGTGAGGACGGCGCTGCGCGACTCACGCATGCGCTGTAGGGAACCGGGCAGTGAAGCCGGAACGCTTCACTTCCTGATTCCCTCACCCATGATGGCGGTGGGGGCAGCAGAGTGACGAGCGATTGCTCATCTTCTGCTGCGGACGTCGCTGGACTCCAGGACAGGTAAGTGTCCATATATGAAAAGTCAGCAGCTGCAGTATTTGTAGCTGCTGGCTTTTAATATATTTTTTTTAACGACGGAGCTCCGCCTTAAGTATTTTAGAGGGAAATACTGTATAATCGCCACTAGATGGCGCAGATGATCCTAGAAAATGAATGTATTAAAGTGGAACCAAATCCACCTAAGTTTCACAGCTAAGGAAGCTGCCACCATCTAGTGGCAATGATGCAGTATTTCCCTCAAAATACTTTGATCACTGGCGAGGACCCACAGATTTAAATCACCCCACAACCCATTAGCCCCCCCTTTTTCAAAATAAGGAGTTCATCCCGGGCCTCACCCCTCCTGCGGTGGTCCAACAAGGGCTTATTGCAGACAGCAGACCTCTGCGACCATAAGGGTATGATAGACAAATACCAAATGCCGGATTCAGAACTCTTTAGATATACTCAAATATGCCATTATATGCAAACCCCTATCACGCAAAGGTGACCTCGCCACTATGTCACCTATGGATAATATGTGTTGCCAAAATGACAAATTTCGTGGTCACATATCGGCAATTTACACCATTTTAACCACATAAGGACCGCCGCACGACGATGTACGTTGACAGAATGGCACGGCTGGGCACAAGGGTGTACAGGTACGTCCCCTTTAAGATCCCAGCTGTGGGTCGCGCGCACGCCGCCGGTGGCACGAAGCTCCATGACTGCGCCCGAGGGACCCGCGGACCCGATCGCTGCTGGTGTCCCGCGATCGGGTCACAGAGATGAAGAACGGGGAGAGGTAAGTGTAAACTCTCCCCGTTCTTCCTAGTGGCATGTCAGTGATCGTCTGTTCCCTGTCATAGGGAACGACGATCAGTGACGCCACACGCCAAGCCACGCCCCCCTACAGTAAGAATCACTCACTAGGGCACACTTAACCCCTACAGCGCCACCTACTGGTTAACCCTTCACTGCCAGTGTCATTTTCACAGTAATCGGTGCATTTTTATAGCACTGATCGCTGTAAAAATGACAATGGTCCCAAAAACGTGTCAAAAGTGTCCGATGTGTCCGCCATAAAGTCGCAGTCACGATAAAAATCGCTGATCGCCGCCATTACTGGTAAAAAAAAAAAAATATTAATAAAAATGCAATAAAACTATGCCCTATTTTGTAGACAATGTAACTTTTGCGCAAACCAATCAATAAACGCTTATTGTGATTTTTTTTTAACAAAAATATGTAGAAGAATACGTATCGGACTAAACTGAGGAAAAAAATGTTTTTTTATATATTTTTCGGGGATATTTATTATAGCAAAATGTAAAAAATATTGATTTTTTTTCAAAATTGTTGCTCTATTTTTGTTTATAGCGCAAAAAATAAAAACCGCCGAGGTGATCAAATACCACCAAAAGAAATCTCTATTTGTGGGAAAAAAAGGACGTCAATTTTGTTTGGGTGCCACGTCGCACGACCGTGCAATTGTCAGTTAAAGCGACGCAGTGCCGAATCGCAAAAAGGGGCCTGGTCCTTTAGCAACAAAATGGTCCGGGGCTGAAGTGGTTAAAGTGGTTGTAAACCCTTTACAACCACTTTAACCTACAGCTAAGCCTAGATTAAGGCTTACCTGTAGGTGCTTGAAATATCTCCCAGACCTGCACAGTCTAGGAGATATTTGCAAATTGCCATTCGGCGATTCCTTCTGTGCATGCGCCGGAGTTAGAAAGGGAGCGCTGTGCGCTGTGCCGTTTCTATCTCGGGTCATGCCGTTAAAGGCGGCTCCCACGCGCATGCGTGTGAGTGACATCACGCAACGTCACGCGACTCCGGCCAGTCACAGAGCCAGAGTTTGCGGCCCCGGAAGAAGAGGGGTGAAGACGGGAACATTGTAGGCTTCTACTGCAGGTAGGGTGACCACATTTCCAAACTACCATTCAGGGACACCTTCCCTTCCCAAAAATCAGCTTGTGCTGTAACAGTTCACAGCACAGGGATTGGACACAAGAGGCGGAATTTATGATTTCTCCAATCACAAGCAGGGGGCGGGGATTGTGCTCCTCCAGGCATTCCCGGCCAGGACAAGTAAAGTCAGTCAGTAAAACGGTGATGTGGCGCCCTTTTTTGGGGGCATCAGATTGGCCTGGGGGGTGGCTGTGTCAGTTTTATTCCGGGACACTGTATTGTCCTGGAATGAATGTGCCCGGGACAGACCTGCAAAATGCGGGACTGTCCCGGGCAATCCGAGACACATGGTCACCCTAACTAGCAGGTAAGTGTCACATAATGGGCTAGTATGCGATGCATAGTAGCCCATTATGCTTTACCTTTGCAGGGAAACAAAGAGGAAGTAAAACCCATCACGGTTTACTTCCTCTTTAACATACAGTGGGGCAAAAAAGTATTTAGTCGCCACCAATTGTACAAGTTCTCCCACTTAGAAAGATGAGAGAGGCCTGTAATTGTCATCAGAGGGAAACCTCAAGTATGAGAGACAAAATGTGGAAACAAATCCAGACAATCACATTCTCTGATTTGGAAATAATTTATTTGGAAATTATGGTGGAAAATAAGTATTTGGTGAATATAAAAAGTTCATCTCAATACTTTGTTATATATCCTTTGTTGGCAATGACAGAGGTCAGACATTTTCTGTAAGTCTTCACAAGGTTGTCACACACTGTTGCTGGTATGTTGGCCCCTCCTCCATGCTGATCCCCTCTAGAGCAGTGATGTTTTGGGGTGTCGCCGGGCAACACGGACTTTCAACTCCCTCCAAAGGTTTTCTATGGGGTTGAGATCTGGAGACTGGCTAGGCCACTCCAGGACCTTGAAATGCTTCTTACGAAGCCACTCCTTCGTTGCCCCGGGATCTTTGTCATGCTGAAAGACCCAGCCACGTTTCATCTTCAATGCCCTTGCTGATGGGAGGAGGTTTGCACTCAAAACCTCACGATACATGGCCCCATTCATTCTTTCATGTACACGGATCAGTCGTCCTGTTCCCTTTGCAGAGAAACAGCCCCAAAGCATGATGTTGCCACCCCCATGCTTCACAGTAGGTATGGTGTTCTTTGGTTGCAACTCAGCATTCTCTCTCCTCCAAACACGACGAGTTGTGTTTCTACCAATCAGTTCTACTTTGGTTTCATCTGACCATATGACATTCTCCCAATCCTCTTCTGGATCATCCAAATGCTCTCTAGCAAACCTCAGACGGGCCCGGACATGTACTGGCTTAAGCAGGGGGACACGTCTGGCACTGCAGGATCTGAGTCCCTGGCGGCGTAGTGTGTTACTGGTGGTAGCCTTTGTTACGTTGGTCCCAGCTCTCTGCGGGTCATTCACTAGGTCCCCCGTGTGGTTCTGGGATTTTTGCTCACCGTTCTTGTGATCATTTTGACCCCACGGGGTGAGATCTTGCGCGGAGCCCCAGATCGAGGGAGATTATCAGTGGTCTTGTACGTCTTCCATTTTCTAATTATTGCTCCCACAGTTGATTTCTTCACACCAAGCTGCTTGCCTATTGCAGATCCAGTCTTCCCAGCCTGGTGCAGGTCTACAATTTTGTTTCTGGTGTCCTTCGGCAGCTCTTTGGTCTTCACCATAGTGGAGTTTGGAGTGTGACTGTTTGAGGTTGTGAGGTGTCTTTTATACTGATAACAAGTTCAAACAGGTGCCATTCATACAGGTAATGAGTGGAGGACAGAGGAGCCTCTTAAAGAAGAAGATACAGTTCTGTGAGAGCCAGAAATCTTGCTTGTTTGTAGGTCACCAAATACTTATTTTCCACCCTAATTTCCAAATAAATTCTTTCCAAATCAAACAATGTGATTGGATTTGTTTCCACATTTTGTCTCTCATAGTTGAGGTTTCCCTATGATGACAATTACAGGCCTCTCTCATCTTTCTAAGTGGGAGAACTTGTACAATTGGTGGCGACTAAATACTTTTTTGCCCCACTGTTTTTGTCAGAAAAACTGACTTGTATGACCCAATGGGAACAAGATATGCAGGAGATCCTGGAGCTAGAGGAATGGCGCTCGATAGCATTGGCAGCTTCTAGGTCACTGATCAGCACTTCAATTGTAGAAGCAAATTACAAGGTTTTATTGAGGTGGTACTTGGTGCCAGCGAGACTGGCCGCTTTTGTTCCGGGGGCTTCTTTAAAGTGCTTTTGGGGCTGTGGTCAGGAAGGGACAGTATACCATATATGGCGGCAATGCCCCAAAGTATGAAGATTCTGGATCAGGGTCTATAACTTCATTTATATGATAATAAATATCAGAAAAACTCCCTAAGGTGCCTCTGATCCTAGCGCTCAATGGACAAAAAATCTAAATCTAAATTCTTCTGTAATGCAGCAGCTATTATAACATCATAAAAATTCATACAAAATATGCTCAATAAATAATTGTAAACAACTATGCATCAAACATTAACAGCGCTTCGCAGGTTAGGTAAAAAACCTGTGGGTGATAAGGATTCTTATTGTACAGTACTATACTATGCAACATGTAAACACATATAGGTCCAATGCATGAAATTGGAATAATTGAAAAAAAAAGGAGAGAGAGAGAGAGAGAGAGAGAGAGTCCACTTCTCCAATCCTCTCATCTGCCAGTATTAACCCTATAAATGTTGTTGCTCTGGCTCTTTATATGGGGAAACACACTGTCAGTTCAACAGTTCATTCACTATGAGTGTGCAACAGATTCATCTCCGAGGAACCCAGCAACTGTAGCTTGAAAGGACACTTCACCATTAGATGCAATGCAGCTCCCTTAGGAGATCTACTCACCAGACTTCCAAACACAGATAGCCTTAGTCACTCCTCTAAGTGGGTGGTTGTGAGCTCTTCATAGAGAAGGTTTCTCCTAGGCTGAGCGGTGTCCCTGATCAGTGGATTTCAGCGTGCAGCAATGCGGGCATATAAATGTGAGGGGAAACCGAACATAGTGTAAAACCCTTTTTATTGTAAATAGATAGACCCCCCGTTTACAAGCATGCTTACAAGATTAAAACATATTAAAACATGTCTCATACTGTTGATGCATCATGCTCACTCGAAACCAGAGATCCTGCCAATCGGTGGCTTGCTCGAGAGAGTCCCGGGAAGATGATCGCCTGTATGGACAGATGAGTCACGTGGTCACGCCCTGACGCGTTTCGTGATTGGTTCACGTCTTCAGAGGGCGTGGCCACGAGACGTAACTGTAACGCCGAGCGCTCCGGGTGTCCCATCCATCCCGGAGCGCCCGCGGCGTCTGTCTCCCTGCAGTGCTCCGGTCGGCTCCTCTGACCGTGAGCGCTGCTCTGATGCTGGCGGGGATGCGATCCTTGCGGCGGCACCTGTCCGCCCGCGGATCGCATCCCATTCTGCTCACCGGCCTCCTCCTTCTGCTCCGTCCCGGCGCGCGCGGTCACGCTGCTCTCTAGGGCGCGCGCGCGCCGGTCTTCTTAAATTTAAAGGGCCAGTGCACCACTGATTGGTGCCTGGTCCAATTACTGTGTAACACTCCAAAACACTTAAAAACCCACTCCCCCTTCCTGTCCTTGCCGGATCTTGTTGCCTTAGTGCCCTGAGAAAGCGTTTTGTACTTGCCTTTCCAGTGTATCTGACCTTCTGCCGTTGCCCCTGACTACGTACCATTGCCGCCTGCCCTGACCTTCCCCTACGTCTGACCTTGCCTCTGCCTAGTCCCAGTGTACCGTGCCTATCTCAGCTGCCAGAGAAGTCGAGCCGCTACTGGGGGACACAACCTGGTTGCTACCGCCGCAGCAAGTCCATCCCGCCTTGCGGCGGGCTCTGGTGAAAACCGGTAGCTACTTAGAACCGGTCCTCCAGTGCGACCCGTGCCTTCGCCTCTCTGGCACAGAGGATCCACCTCCTGTGTCCTCACTAGCCGCCAGTCCGGGCCCTGACAGTAACTCATCTCTTAAATAGTGTAGGGCACCGCCTCCTCCTCTGTACGTCAGGGGCTGCGTGTCATGGATATGTAAATGGCCTACAAGCCCCAGAATCCTCTTCCCACGGGCTCACATCAGCCAGCCACACTCCACTGCCCCTACAGGTTGGCGAGGACATTGCAGCGCACGGCAGCGGAACGAGTGTGACACTCATAAAGAGCAGATGAAAGCTATGAGCCGCTGCTGAGTGTCGCAAAACAACTTTCACTCACCAGCCCAGGCAAGATAGGATGCCTCTTAAAGACATGACCCCATCATGCAATGTTAGTGATAATAACACAAATTAAAACATTAAATACTAAATGCATAAATGAATAAACAATGCACAGCTTATCCCTGCAGAGTGTACCATGTTATTCTATCTATATCAGACACTGCTTGATTTCCAATGTAACACAGAGGAATATCAGACAGCGTCAATATTTAAAAGGACATAATGTGATGACTAAAGTCATTAATGTAAGAATTAGTAATAAAAGCCATAATATATGGCAATTAATAAAACATACTAATATTAAAAATCATCAAAATAGTGATCAATGTAAAAAACTACTAATGATGTAATCCCCAATGAATAGAATGAAACCTGCCAAAATCATATTCTATTCGTCTTCCCAAAACATCTACAATCTTTAACTACAAGATCTATAATTGACTCATGGAAATCCAAAACAGACACTATTACTTGAATATGGACCCTCATTATGGATGGAGTTCAACTATAGTAATTCTCTAGACCACTGCTCTATCAATAATTGCTAATGAAGCAATTAAGGTCAAGATCTATGTTGAGTCCATTAGGACTGAGGGTGTTGGTCCGGAATATCCATTCAGTTTCACATTTGGATATTTCTCGTACCATATTAGCTCCTCTCCATCTTGGGTGCACCTTATCGATACCCCAAAATTTTAGACCCCTAGGATCCCTACCCTGTTTCTCCCTAAAATGAAGGGACACACTATGGTCTTTGTACCCTATGGTAATATTGTAAATGTGTTCTGATACTCTCTTAGCCAATGTTCTTTTGGTACGTCCAATATACATTAACCCACATGGACACTCGAGAGCGTAAACCACGTGGGTGGACATGCATGTAATGCACTCCTTAATTTCAAAATCCTTGCCATTTGCAGTGGATGTAAAACTCGTAATGCCTCGCAAGTGTGTTAATACTTGTTGACAAGCTTTGCATCGTCTGCAGGCATAAAAGCCAGTTCTCTCCCAAAACATTTGTAGTCTCTTTGGTTGGTCTAAGATTTTTTTGACTACCTGATCTCCAAATGTCATTGTTTTCCTATAAATGAACGGAGGAACTTCCGGTAACACTGTTTTCAGAGTTTTGTCCATTTTAAGTATGTGCCAATGTTTCCTAAATATGGATTCTATCTCTCTATGTTGTTCATGGTATCCAGATATAAATCCCCATTCATGTTTCTGATTCTGTAGTTTAATCCTTGGTATCAGCAAGGATTCTTGTGTCAATTGGCCCACTTCTTCTATCACCACATCCAGCTGGGGTGCCTGATACCCTTTTTCCACAAAGCGTTGTTTAATTAGATCTGCTTGGGCTTGATAGTCCAAGTCTCTGGTACAGTTGCGACGTATGCGCATAAACTGACCTTTGGGAATATTCCGAAGCCATTGGGGGTGATGACCACTATGCACTGGGATGTAGCTATTTCGATCAGTGGCCTTAAAGTATGCCTTAGTATAAAGGTAATCCTCACCCTTGATGACCATAACATCCAAATAGTGTATTTGTTTCTTATCCCAAGTGAACTCCAACCTGATATTGTTGTTATTACTGTTCAACCATTCAGAGAATTCCTTCAAGGATTCCTCCGTTCCCTGCCAAATAATGAATAAATCATCTATGTAGCGTTTATAATACACCAGTTCCTTTCTTCTCTGATTATAGACCCATTTGTCCTCCCACTCGCTCATAAACAAATTAGCGAGACTGGGTGCAAATTTTGCACCCATTGCAACCCCTGTCTTTTGGCTATAGAATTCCCCTGCATACCAAAAATAATTGTGGGTTAAACAATATTCTAATGCCATACGCAAGAACTTTTTCTGGATAAACGGTAAGTCCTCCCTTTTGCTGAGTGCCCAATTAAGGGCTAATAAAGCATCATCGTGCTGTATATTAGTGTACAGCGACGTGACGTCAGCTGTCACCAGAAACATTTCCGTGTCCCTCGGGACTGTGACTTCCTTGAGTGTCTGTAAAAAGCTAGTGGTATCTTTTAAAAAGGCTTTTGTAGTCACGACACTACTTTGCATGAAATGATCCAAATATTGGCCTATTCTGGAAGTGACAGAGTCTATGCCATTAACAATGGGTCTGGCTGGTGGTATAGTTGAATTTTTATGGATCTTGGGAACTGTATAAATGGTTGGTATTCTACTAAAACTCGGGCAAAGATATAATTTTTCTTTCTTAGTAATTACTCTCTTATAGAATCCAAAATCCACCAGGTTGAATAGATCATCCCTATACTGCCTGGTAGGATCCCTTCTTAAATGGCAGTAGGTTGCCTCATCATTCAACATAGTCTGGAGTTGTGAGTGGTAAAACTTTTTATCTAAAATCACCACTCCTCCCCCTTTGTCTGCAGGGCGAATTATGATATCTTTCCTGCTTTCTAATGCTTTAATTCCCTCCCTAATATGTTTGGTGTTAAGACTTTTCTTTGGAGGTACTTCTTCCAAATCTTTCAGTATTAATTGCTTAAAAACTTCAACTTGGTGATTGGATGGTTGTGGCGGGTTGAACAGGGATCTGTTTTTAAGACCACTGTCAATCCCTACCTCCTCATTCTTTGTAGTGTTCCTCAGGCTAAAAGTATTGGATAGAAAATATTTTTTAATATTTAATTTTCTTACATACTTGTGTATGTCAATTGTGAGGGGGTTAGCTCGGCAGCGGGTGTGTGTGAGCCCCGGGATGGGCTCCCCACACAAAACAGGCCCAGCAAACGGAGGTTGTGGTTTTCAAAATCAAAAAGGTGCGGTTTATTTTCTATTTACAGTGACAAAACACAGCAAAGCAAAAGAAACATAACCAAAATAAATCCTGGTCAAGTTGACCTCTGACTAAACATACAGGTTTCCTAACTAACAACTGGGATCAGCCTAGTGCTGTCCTAGTCCCTAAGTCCCTGGTTTTAAATGTCCAAGCAAATAGCCACACAGGCTTTGCCTCACCGCACAGGGGTTCACTCTCCCTAGACAGTCCACACAGGTCTGGTTCCAGGCATGAGCTAACATCTAATGAAGCTGGGAGTTCTTATAGAGGCCTAAATGAGCTGACAAGCTTCAGCTGGCCTCATCAACTCCCTGTCTGCACGACGCCCCACACTCTCCCTAGAGGTATGAGTCATCCATGAGCCCACTAGCCTTATACAACTCTCCACCTAGTTGTATAAGTCGGCGTAAAGCCTGAATCTGGGCGAAATATATCTACCCCCCTGGATGCAACCAGGTGACTTTACCTTCCTGCTGTCACATACCCCCCCCCTCTTGTTTTAACCTCGGGGTTGGAACACCAGCAATCAGGCATTCATGTACTCGAGACAAAGCATCCACATTCCCCATTTGAACGCCAGGGCGATGCTTTACTGTGAAGTTGAATTCCTGGAGGGCCAGGAACCACCTATTCACTCTTCTATTTGTTTCCTTGTTTTGAGCCATCCACTTTAACGGAGCGTGATCCGTAACCATGTCAAAGTGCCTACCTAGCAGGTAGTACCGAAGGGAATCTAGAGCCCACTTCACCGCTAAACACTCCTTTTCAACGGTGGCGTAATTTACCTCATGGGACTTCAACTTCCTGCTGAGGTAAATGACTGGGTGCTCTTCCCCGTTCCAGACCTGGGACAATACTGCTCCTAACCCCACATCTGACGCATCACTTTGTACAACAAAGTCTTTAGAGAAGTCGGGTGAGTACAACACTGGCTGGCTACATAAGGCTTGTTTCAAGAATTGGAATGCTGCCTCAGCCTCGGGGGTCCATTTAATCATGACCGACCCTTTCCCCTTCGTCAGGTTGGTTAGGGGCACAGCCTTAGAAGCAAAGTGGGGAATGAATCGCCGATAATACCCAGCGATTCCCAGAAAGGCTCGTACCTGCTTCTTGCTGTTGGGACGTGGCCAACTCTGGATGGCCTCGACTTTGTTGAGTTGGGGTTTTATTACTCCCCTCCCAATGGTGTACCCAAGATATTTGGCCTCCTCCTGCCCAATGGTACACTTCTTGGGGTTAGCCGTAAACCCCGCTTCCCGAACAGAGTCCAGGACTGCTTGCACTTTTGGCAGATGTGAGGCCCAATCTGTGCTATGGACAATTACGTCATCCAGGTAAGCCGCAGCATACTTCCGATGGGGCCTCAGCATCTGGTCCATTTTCCGCTGGAATGTGGCCGGCGCATTCTGTAACCCGAACGGCATTCTTTTATATTGGAACGCCCCGTCTGGGGTTACAAATGCGGTTTTCTCTTTGGCCGACTTGGCCAGGGGGATTTGCCAATACCCTTTTGTGAGGTCAAGAGTCGTCATGTATCGGGCTGTTCCCAGCCGGTCGATCAACTCATCTATACGTGGCATGGGGTAGGTGTCAAATTTTGTAACTTTGTTCAACTGACGAAAATCGTTACAAAATCGCCAGCTCCCATCCGGTTTAGGCACCAACACGATGGGACTAGACCAATCACTTTGGGACTCCTCTATCACCCCTAAGTTCAGCATTTTCTGTACTTCCTCCCGTATTGCCTCCCGTCGAGCCTCTGGGATCCGATAGGGTTTTAACTTCACCCTTTCACCGGGCGGGGTAATGATGTCATGCTCTACCCCAGATGTTTGTCCCGGCAGCTCAGAGAATACCTCCTTGTTGCGAAGCACAAACTCCTTAACCTCCTGTTGTTGGGGTTGTGACAAGGTGGCTGCTATTCCAACCTCAGGAATCACGCAACCAGTTTGAGCTGGTGACCAAGTGTCTGCGACTAGGGACTCTCTATCCCTCCAGGCTTTCAACAGATTAACGTGATAGATCTGTTCGGGCTTTCGCCTTCCTGGTTGTCTGACCTTGTAATTCACTTCGCTCACTTTTTCCATTATCTCGTAGGGGCCTTGCCATTTGGCAAGGAATTTACTTTCAACCGTAGGGACAAGTACCAATATCCTATCCCCCGGGGAAAAGGTACGGGTCTTGGCTCCACGGTTGTACACTCTCTGCTGTGCCAACTGCGCTTGGGCCAAATGTTCCTTCACGATGGGCATTACCTGTGCAATTCGATCTTGCATCAGGGCGACATGCTCAATCACACTCCTGTGGGGAGAACTCTCACTTTCCCAAGTTTCCTTGGCAATATCCAACAGCCCTCTTGGGTGTCTCCCATACAGTAACTCAAAGGGGGAGAATCCCGTAGAGGATTGGGGCACCTCCCTAATAGCAAACATCAAATAAGGAAGTAAACAGTCCCAATCCTTTCCATCTCTATCCACCACTTTCTTCAACATTTGTTTTAGGGTTTTGTTGAATCTTTCAACCAGCCCATCGGTTTGGGGGTGATACACAGACGTACGCAATTGCGTCACTTTGAACAATTTACACAGCTCTTTCATAACCCGGGACATAAAGGGTGTACCTTGGTCCGTAAGCAGTTCTTTACAAATACCCACCCGGCTAAACACAAGAGATAGCTCTTTGGCTATGGTTTTGGCCGAGGTATTTCGGAGAGGGATCGCTTCTGGATAACGGGTGGCATAGTCCATTATAACTAATATGTACTGGTGCCCCCTAGCGGACTTGATTATAGGACCTACCAAATCCATGGCGATCCTCTCAAACGGGACCTCAATGATGGGTAGAGGGACCAGCGGGCTACGGAAATGTGGCATCGGGGCCAACCTCTGACACACAGGGCAGGAGGAACAATAATTTTCTACGTCCTTCATCACCCCCGGCCAATAGAATCTCTGTAATACCCTCTCTCGGGTTTTCTCTGTCCTCAGATGACCTCCAAGAATGTGCCCATGGGCCAACTCCAACACCAACTTCCTGTAAGGTTTGGGCACCACAAGCTTCTCAACGGTTTCTTCTGCCCTTTTTGCCACCCGATACAGTAGGTCCTTCTCTACGCTGAAGTATGGGTAAGTGCAGGTATTATCTGGGTTCACTAACTCACCATCTATTTTCACTACGTTTTCCCGTGCCTTTATTAGGGCGGGGTCTTTCAACTGTTCTGTGGCAAAGTTTTCCCTGTGAACCTCAAGATCAGAAAACTCCACAGACGGTAGGTTTTCGTCTGAGGAGGTGGGCTCCTCTCCAGTTTCTTGAGTCTCCCCTGCCAATACTGATAAGGGAAATTCCGGAGAGTCCTCACCACTCTCAGGGGAGTTCTGGCTATCACATTCCTGGTACATAGGGGCACCAGTGAGGGGCTCAGGATCATCCCACAGTTCCCAGAACTTCGGAAAATCCCTTCCCACAATGGCGTCATGCGGTAACTGAGATACTAAGCCCACTGGATGAGAGAGGGTACCTTTGGGGGTCTCGAAACACACTGTAGTCACTGGATACTCTCGGGTGTCCCCATGCACACAAATAACAGCTACCTTGCTATTCCCAGAGACCTCTGTTTTAACTAACTCAGCCTTTATCAGGGTCACAAGGCTACCTGAATCCAGCAATACCACAACATTTCTACCATTAACACACATTTTGCATAAATGTTTCTCAGTTCCTCGAATGGCAGTGCATGCGACTGTCGCACACAGCGACTGACGTCTGCCCGTCAGAAAGTCACACTGCATGGGTTCCTCCACAACCGGGCAATTGGCTGCAATATGTCCCGCTTGCCGGCAGCGGTAGCAAACGATCCTTCTTGCCGCCTCTTGAGCCGCTGATTTCCCAGGCTGTTCTCGCCAAACTTGGGGTAGAGCTCCCACCCTCTCACTCTCTCCACCCTCACCCCTTGGAATCCTCTTATCCGCCCCTGGGGATGGTCTGGTCTTAGGGTGGAAAGTCCGAGTGTCTCTGGAAGAGGCCATCAGGTTCTCTGTAGCCAAGTATTTCTCCACACGATCCACAAGACCATCGGCCGTCTCTGGGTCTCCATGGCTTACCCACTTTTGGATGGCAGTAGGAAGAGCTCTCAAAAACCGATCCATTACAACACGTTCCACAATCTTTGGTGCGGACAAAGTCTCTGGCTGTAGCCACTTTCTGCTCAGGTGAATGAGATCATACATTTGAGACCTGGGGGGTTTTCCAAGCTGGAAAGTCCAGTTATGCACACGCTGAGCCCGGACAGCCTGGGTGACACCCAGCCTTGCCAATATTTCAGCTTTTAGCATCACATAGTCTTTTGCTTGGTTAGGCTCTAGGTCATAGTAAGCCTTCTGCGATTCACCAGTTAACAGAGGAGCCACCAGTCCAGCCCACTGCTCCTCAGGCCACTTTTCTCTTTCAGCGGTCCTTTCAAATGTGGTCAAAAATACCTCTGGATCATCCTCTCCAGTCATTTTTGTCAATAAACGACTCACCCCAAAGGACGCGGTATTAGTGGGACGGCTTTCCTCACTGGTCTGCGGACGTTGCTGCATTACTGCTTCCATCTGTTGTTGTAGTCTCTGCTCTTGCTTCTGCAACAGGTCTATGAAGCGGGCCTCAGATTGCTGCTGGGCTCGTTGCTGAGCCTCCAGACTCTGTTGCAAAGTTGTGTTTGTCTGCTGCTGGGCTGCAAGGCTCTGTTGATGAGCTTGCTGCTGGGCTGCGAAGTTCTTTTGCAAACCTGCATTTGTCTGCTGTTGATTGGCATTTGCTAGAGCCAGCTGCTTCAGTATCTCCTCCATGCTGGCTTAAAAAAAAACTGCCACTGGTTCTCCACCAACTGTGAGGGGGTTAGCTCGGCAGCGGGTGTGTGTGAGCCCCGGGATGGGCTCCCCACACAAAACAGGCCCAGCAAACGGAGGTTGTGGTTTTCAAAATCAAAAAGGTGCGGTTTATTTTCTATTTACAGTGACAAAACACAGCAAAGCAAAAGAAACATAACCAAAATAAATCCTGGTCAACTTGACCTCTGACTAAACATACAGGTTTCCTAACTAACAACTGGGATCAGCCTAGTGCTGTCCTAGTCCCTAAGTCCCTGGTTTTAAATGTCCAAGCAAATAGCCACACAGGCTTTGTCTCACCGCACAGGGGTTCACTCTCCCTAGACAGTCCACACAGGTCTGGTTCCAGGCATGAGCTAACACCTAATGAATCTGGGAGTTCTTATAGAGGCCTAAATGAGCTGACAAGCTTCAGCTGGTCTCATCAACTCCCTGTCTGCACGACGCCCAGCCCTCTCCCTAGAGGTATGAGTCATCCATGAGCCCACTAGCCTTATACAACTCTCCACCTAGTTGTATAAGTCGGCGTAAAGCCTGAATTTGGGCGAAATATATCTACCCCCCTGGATGCAACCAGGTGACTTTACCTTCCTGCTGTCACACAATATATACATTGAACTTGTTCATTGGCTTTGTAGAAGTGCATTTGAGTCCTGCATTCAAAATGTTAGTCTCTTTTTGTGTTAAAGTAGTAGATGACAAATTATATGTGCCACTTACTCTACCTGTCTTGGTCTTTTTCTGCTGGACTCGGCTACCTGCCCTGCATCCTCTGCGTATGGTAACCTGTCTTGCCTGACTGGACTGTATTGTTCTTCCCACTGTGGGGGGTTCCACCATTCCTGTTGCATATAGGGATTGTGTGCCTGTTGCGGTCGTCCCCTCCAGGGGCGGTTGCCTCCACCTCGTGCTCGGGGGTTCCCTCTCATACCTCTCCCTAAAAAAGGAACTGGACGTGGAGATGGTACATTGTATGAATTCCCCATATTGTCCTGAGTGGACAAAGGATCAAATCGGTTATGGGTATTAACCTGATATGTCTCATTATATCCCCCGTTTTGTATAGGGTACCTCGTATCCTGATGCCCATTGTTCCTACCCCTTTGTGGTTGTTTATTACCTCTCCCCCTCTGGTTTTTCACTCCAGGGGCTGGTCTATTCTCACTTTGGGGATATGTCTCCTGAATGGATGATTGTGCAGTTCTAACATCACCATGCGCACTATTATGAGTGGGTAATCCATTATTGTAGGATTGTTGTGGTGTGGTAGTAGTATTCTCTGCATTTTGCCATAAATATATCTCTCCCTTCTTAAAGTCATTCATATCTCTCCTGTATTTCTTAGTTTTTTTCCTTTGTGTGTCCTTATCTAATTTTTCTAACTTTTTTTTATGTCATTATCAAAGTTGGTTAATAATGGAGTGCCTTTAATAGGATCAAGCTTGACCATTAATTCAGCAATCTTTTTTTCCAAGAGAGCCATTTTCCTCTTTTTACGTTTAAGGACCAATTGTTGCAGCTTAAAGCCCACACCATTGAAGAAATCCAGCCACTCAGACACTGACTCAGTGTCATCCAAACCATCCTGAGGGCTGACTTCCCACCTTAAACTTCTCATAATTAATTTCTCCTTCAGGTAATGTTCCAACGTTGATACATCCCACCACGTGCGCACTTGTTTCTCAAGTGCGCTACCCAAAGTACTCAAAATCGAATTATAGTCCTCATTGGTTTCCCATTCACCTTCACTGGTGAAGACTGAATCTAAATTCAAATGACGATTGTTGAGGTAATTGATAGAGTCCATAATCACTATAGGTATGCAAAAATAGTAAATGATAATAAATATCAGAAAAACTCCCTAAGGTGCCTCTGATCCTAGCGCTCAATGGACAAAAAATCTAAATCTAAATTCTTCTGTAATGCAGCAGCTATTATAACATCATAAAAATTCATACAAAATATGCTCAATAAATAATTGTAAACAACTATGCATCAAACATTAACAGCGCTTCGCAGGTTAGGTAAAAAACCTGTGGGTGATAAGGATTCTTATTGTACAGTACTATACTATGCAACATGTAAACACATATAGGTCCAATGCATGAAATTGGAATAATTGAAAAAAAAGAAGAGAGAGAGAGAGAGAGAGAGTCCACTTCTCCAATCCTCTCATCTGCCAGTATTAACCCTATAAATGTTGTTGCTCTGGCTCTTTATATGGGGAAACACACTGTCAGTTCAACAGTTCATTCACTATGAGTGTGCAACAGATTCATCTCAGAGGAACCCAGCAACTGTAGCTTGAAAGGACACTTCACCATTAGATGCAATGCAGCTCCCTTAGGAGATCTACTCACCAGACTTCCAAACACAGATAGCCTTAGTCACTCCTCTAAATGGGTGGTTGTGAGCTCTTCATAGAGAAGGTTTCTCCTAGGCTGAGCGGTGTCCCTGATCAGTGGATTTCAGCGTGCAGCAATGCGGGCATATAAAATGTAAGGGGAAACCGAACATAGTGTAAAACCCTTTTTATTGTAAATAGATAGACCCCCCGTTTACAAGCATGCTTACAAGATTAAAACATATTAAAACATGTCTCATACTGTTGATGCATCATGCTCACTCGAAACCAGAGATCCTGCCAATTGGTGGCTTGCTCGAGAGAGTCCCGGGAAGATGATCGCCTGTATGGACAGATGAGTCACGTGGTCACGCCCTGACGCGTTTCGTGATTGGTTCACGTCTTCAGAGGGCGTGGCCACGAGACGTAACTCATCTCTTAAATAGTGTAGGGCACCGCCTCCTCCTCTGTACGTCAGGGGCTGCGTGTCATGGATATGTAAATGGCCTACAAGCCCCAGAATCCTCTTCCCACGGGCTCACATCAGCCAGCCACACTCCACTGCCCCTACAGGTTGGCGAGGACATTGCAGCGCACGGCAGCGGAACGAGTGTGACACTCATAAAGAGCAGATGAAAGCTATGAGCCGCTGCTGAGTGTCGCAAAACAACTTTCACTCACCAGCCCAGGCAAGATAGGATGCCTCTTAAAGACATGACCCCATCATGCAATGTTAGTGATAATAACACAAATTAAAACATTAAATACTAAATGCATAAATGAATAAACAATGCACAGCTTATCCCTGCAGAGTGTACCATGTTATTCTATCTATATCAGACACTGCTTGATTTCCAATGTAACACAGAGGAATATCAGACAGCGTCAATATTTAAAAGGACATAATGTGATGACTAAAGTCATTAATGTAAGAATTAGTAATAAAAGCCATAATATATGGCAATTAATAAAACATACTAATATTAAAAATCATCAAAATAGTGATCAATGTAAAAAACTACTAATGATGTAATCCCCAATGAATAGAATGAAACCTGCCAAAACCATATTCTATTCGTCTTCCCAAAACATCTACAATCTTTAACTACAAGATCTATAATTGACTCATGGAAATCCAAAACAGACACTATTACTTGAATATGGACCCTCATTATGGATGGAGTTCAACTATAGTAATTCTCTAGACCACTGCTCTATCAATAATTGCTAATGAAGCAATTAAGGTCAAGATCTATGTTGAGTCCATTAGTCAGGGCGTGACCACGTGACTCATCTGTCCATACAGGCGATCATCTTCCCGGGACTCTCTCGAGCAAGCCACCAATTGGCAGGATCTCTGGTTTCGAGTGAGCATGATGCATCAACAGTATGAGACATGTTTTAATATGTTTTAATCTTGTAAGCATGCTTGTAAACGGGGGGTCTATCTATTTACAATAAAAAGGGTTTTACACTATGTTCGGTTTCCCCTCACATTTATATGCCCGCATTGCTGCACGCTGAAATCCACTGATCAGGGACACCGCTCAGCCTAGGAGAAACCTTCTCTATGAAGAGCTCACAACCACCCACTTAGAGGAGTGACTAAGGCTATCTGTGTTTGGAAGTCTGGTGAGTAGATCTCCTAAGGGAGCTGCATTGCATCTAATGGTGAAGTGTCCTTTCAAGCTACAGTTGCTGGGTTCCTCTGAGATGAACTGTTGAACTGACAGTGTGTTTCCCCATATAAAGAGCCAGAGCAACAACATTTATAGGGTTAATACTGGCAGATGAGAGGATTGAAGAAGTGGACTCTCTCTCTCTCTCTCTCTCTCTCCTTTTTTTTCAATTATTCCAATTTCATGCATTGGACCTATATGTGTTTACATGTTGCATAGTATAGTACTGTACGATAAGAATCCTTATCACCCACAGGTTTTTTACCTAACCTGCGAAGCGCTGTTAATGTTTGATGCATAGTTGTTTACAATTATTTATTGAGCATATTTTGTATGAACTTCATTTATATCCTTTACCCAGACCAACCCGACCAAGTCCCCAAAGCATGCACTCCTGGGCTGCAAGCATAGGCGTGCGCACAGGGTGTGACAGGTGTTCCTGGGCACACCCGTGCAGTGCAGATTCCCCCTACTGCCCTGGTTTCCTCCGCAGCTGTCGGCTTCCTTCCTCTTCGCTCCCACCATCTGCTGATGCGGGCACACACAGGAGGATGTTTTAGAACGAGTAGGGGAAAGGGCCTGTAAATATGTTATTTACTGGCCACTTCCCTTTCTGAATGAACACGGTGAGTGATCGGTGCTTTGTGTTTGAGGCCTCCAAAGCCTAAAGACGGCTCCTACTTACGTTCCTATTTTGTATCGGCTAAAATGACAATAGCTAGGAACTGGAAGTCAGCAGTCATACCAATTGACCAACTTAAACATAAACTTTCTTGGCTCATGTTAAATGAAAGCTTGACGGCAACTGTGCAGGATAAAATGAAGCCGTTTAACCACTTCCCGCCCGGTCAAGAGGAGATTGACGTCCGGGAAGTGGTTCAGTTATCCTGACTGGGCGTCATATGACATCCAGCAGGATAACAGCCGACGCGCGCACGTGGGGGGCGCGCATCGCGGCGATTGGTGGAGCAGTGTGTCAGTCTGACCCACCGCAACACCGATCTCGGTAAAGAGCCTCCGGCGAAGGCTCTTTACCACGTGATCAGCCTTGTCCAATCACGGCTGATCACAATGTAAACAGGAAGAGCCATTGATCGGCTTTTCCTCACTCGTGTCTGACAGACGCGAGTAGAGGAGAGCCGATCGGCGGCTCTTCTGACAGAGGGGGTTCGCGCTGATTGTGTATCAGCGCAGCCCTACCTCGGATGCCCACACTGGAACACCAGGATGCCACCCAGGACCACCAAGGAAGCACCTAACATGTGGATGGCAAGGTAAGTCCCCCATGGCCATCCACATGTTCAAATATATGCATAACATATGCCAATCAGTGCCCACAAATGGGCACTGACTGGCACCATCATGGCACAAACAAAATTTGTGATGCCCAGCAATGCCACCCACCAGCGTCATCAGTGCCACCTACCAGTGTCCATCAGTGCCACCTATCAGTGCCCATCTGTGCCCACCTATCAGTGCCTATCTGTGCCACCTATCAGTGCCAACCATAAGTACCCATCAGTGCCGCCTATAAGTGCCGTCTATAAGTGCCCATCAGTGCCACCTATGAGTGCCGCATACCAGTGCTGCCTATCAGTGCCCATCAGTGCCTCCTATCAGTGCCCATTAGTGCCGCCTATCAGTGCCCATCATCAGTGCCACCTCATCAGTGCCACTTCATTGGTGCCACCTCATCAGTGCCCATCAGTGCCACCTTATCAGTGCCCGTCAGTTCAGCCATATCAGTGCCCGTCATTGAAGAAGAAAAGGTACTTATTTACAAAAAAAATTAACAGAAACAAAGAAAAACATAGTTTTTTTTTCAAAATTTCCGCTCTTTTTTTATTTGTTGTGCAAAAAATAAAAATCGCAGTGGCGATCAAATACCACCAAAAGAGAGCTCTATTTGTGAGAACAAAATGATAAAAAATGTTTTTTTTTTGTGCAACAGCGCTGAAAGCTGAAAATTGGCCTGGACAGGAAGGTGTATAATTGCCCCCCGGTATTAAAGGGGTTAATAAAACATGGGACCCTTGGATCAGATACTTGATAAATGACCCCCGGACAGTCTCTGATTAGGGATTTTCCTAGGAGGCAGACCAAGGCGTGAAGTCTTCACTCCCCCCCTCTCCCTTTACCTCCACCCCCCTCCTGTGTTCTACACCCTTTGACCCCCCTCCCCCACTGTCTTTCTCCCCCCCCTTTTTTTAAGAACCCAGGTGTATGAAGGAGCAGGGCTCCCTGTTGGGGTATCCGGGGTCTCCTGGGGCGGAGGGCGTACCCATAGGCGTCCGCTCCATAGGGCAAGGGGGGTCGTTTGCCCCCCCTGGAATCGAGAAGGTGTTGGCCAAATTGGCAGTGTTCTACACCCTCCACCGCCCTTACACCCACTTCCAGCCCCGCTGGACCTGCTGAAGGTGAGAAGGAAGGAGAGCCGGGCTGTGTGTGCGGTATGGAGGGAGGAGGAGATGTCCTACAACACGTGTGTGTGTGTGTGACTGCAGAGACATGATGTCATAGGACATGTCATACATATGGTCAGTGTGGTCAGTGTGCAGTGTAGTGGTCAGAGTGTAGTGTGTGTAGTGTCCAGAGGTGCAGGGTGCTGCTGTGTAATGTAAAGGGGTGCAGGGTGCTGTGTAATGTAAAGGGATCCAGTGATGCAAGGTGCTGTGTAATGTAAAGGGTTGCAGGGTGCTGTGTAATGTAAAGGTATCAGGAGCTGTGGGGTGCTGTGTAATGTAAAGGGGTCCAGTGATGCAGGGTGCTGTGTAATGTAAAGGGGTCCAGTGATGCAGGGTGATGTGTAATGTAAAGGGCTCCAGTGATGCAGGGTGCTGTGTAATGTAAAGGGGTGCAGGATGCTGTGTAATGTAAAGGGGTCCAGTGATGCAGGGTGCTGTGTAATGTAAAGGTGTCAGAAGCTGTGGGGTGCTGTGTAATGTAAAGGGGTCCAGTGATGCAGGGTGATGTGTAATGTAAAGGGGTCCAGTGATGCAGGGTGATGTGTAATGTAAAGGGGTCCAGTGATGCAGGGTGCTGTGTAATGTAAAGGGTGCAGGATGCTGTGTAATGTAAAGGGGTCCAGTGATGCAGGGTGCTGTGTAATGTAAAGGTGTCAGGAGCTGTGGGGTGCTGTGTAATGTAAAGGGGTCCAGTGATGCAAGGTGCTGTGTAATGTAAAGGGTTGCAGGGTGCTGTGTAATGTAAAGGTGTCAGGAGCTGTGGGGTGCTGTGTAATGTAAAGGGGTCCAGTGATGCAAGGTGCTGTGTAATGTAAAGGGGTCCAGTGATGCAGGGTGATGTGTAATGTAAAGGGGTCCAGTGATGCAGGGTGCTGTGTAATGTAAAGGGGTGCAGGATGCTGTGTAATGTAAAGGGGTCCAGTGATGCAGGGTGCTGTGTAATGTAAAGGTGTCAGGAGCTGTGGGGTGCTGTGTAATGTAAAGGGGTCCAGTGATGCAGGGTGCTGTGTAATGTAAAGGGGTGCAGGGTGCTGTTTAATGTAAAGGGGTCCAGTGATGCAGGGTGCTGTGTAAGGTAAAGGGGTGCAGGGTGCTGTGTAATGTAAAGGGGTCCAGTGATGCAGGGTGCTGTGTAATGTAAAGGGGTGCAGGGTGCTGTTTAATGTAAAGGGGTCCAGTGATGCAGGGTGCTGTGTAAGGTAAAGGGGTGCAGGGTGCTGTGTAATGTAAAGGGGTCCAGTGATGCAGGGTGCTGTGTAATGTAAATGGGTCCAGTGGTGCAGGGTGCTGTGTAATTTAAAGGGGTCCAGTGATGCAGGGTGCTGTGTAAGGTAAAGGGGTGCAGGGTGCTGTGTAATGTAAAGGGGTCCAGTGATGCAGGGTGCTGTGTAATGTAAAGGGGTCCAGTGATGCAGGGTGCGGTGTAATGTAAAGGGGTGCAGGGTGCTGTGTAAGGTAAAGGGGTGCAGGGTGCTGTGTAATGTAAAGGAGTCCAGTGATGCAGGGTGATGTGTAATGTAAAGGGGTCCAGTGATGCAGGGTGCTGTGTAATGTAAAGGGGTGCAGGGTGCTGTTTAATGTAAAGGGGTCCAGTGATGCAGGGTGCTGTGTAAGGTAAAGGGGTGCAGGGTGCTGTGCAATGTAAAGGGGTCCAGTGATGCAGGGTGCTGTGTAATGTAAACGGGTGCAGGGTGCTGTTTAATGTAAAGGGGTCCAGTGATGCAGGGTGCTGTGTAAGGTAAAGGGGTGCAGGGTGCTGTGTAATGTAAAAGGTTCCAGTGATGCAGGATGCTGTGTAATGTAAAGGGGTCCAGTGATGCAGGGTGCTGTGTAAGATAAAGGGGTGTAGGGTGCTGTGTAATGTAAAAGGTTCCAGTGATGCAGGGTGCTGTGTAATGTAAATGGGTCCAGTGGTGCAGGGTGCTGTGTAATGTAAAGGGGTGCAGGTTGCTGTGTAATGTAAAAGGTTCCAGTGATGCAGGGTGCTGTGTAATTTAAAGTGGTCCAGTGATGCAGGGTGCTGTGTAAGGTAAAGGGGTGCAGGGTGCTGTGTAATGTAAAGGGGTCCAGTGATGCAGGGTGCTGTGTAATGTAAAGGGGTCCAGAGGTGCAGGGTGCTGTGTAATGTAAAGGGGCCCAGAGATGCAAGGTGCTGTGTAATGTAAAGGGGCCCAGTGATGCAGGGTGCTGTGTAATGTAAAGGGGTCCAGTGATGCAGGGTGCTGTGTAATGTAAAGGGGTCCAGAGCTGTGGGGTGCTGTGTAATGTAAAGGGGTCCAGAGGTGCAGTTGTGGAGAGGGGGTACACAGTAGTGACAAAGAGATATTTAAAGATGCAGGGGGCACAGTGGGGTGTTTTTACATTTTAACGTGGGGGGGGCGCTTTTAACCCCCGCTAGCGGTCAAAGAAAGGGTAAAATGCGACTGTGTATCGCCGCTGCTGAAGCGCCCCCCCCCCCCCCGAAAACATTTCAGCGGACGCCCATGGGCTTACCCTGGAAACCATACCATAGAATTGATAAAAGAATAAGGGGTACAGTGGGAAGCATAACACAGATGGTCCGCTGTATAACGTGTTTAGTGATTCCACTACCAGGATATTAGCTGAGCAAAAGAAAAAAAACAGAGATCTTTATACCCAACCTCAACTGTATAGAAGGCGGGTTGTCAGTATTTCATCTGCATGCTACACCGTCTATGACAACTATATACTGTTAAAAGTCAATGTCATGGTTCTTACTCTGTACTGTGCAAAATAACTTGAATAAAACACTATTGAAACGAAAATACTTTGATCACCACTAGATGGCGCTGACGATCCTTAGGTCGCGGTGGCAGCTTCCTTAGCTGTAAAGGTTAGGTGGGTTTAGTTCCACTCTAATACATTTTTTTTAGGATCATCGGCGCCATCTAGTGGCAATTATACAGTATTTCCCCCTAAAATACTTCAATCAGGAAAATACCACATTATTGCGCCTAGATGGCGCTGACAATCCTAAGGAATAAAAGTATATTACGGTGAAGATTGGTGATGCCGGTGCGAATGAAGCATTAGTACTGGCGATTTTTTCATACTTTAACCCTTTAAGGTCCGACATCCTAAAGCTGAAGGCAGGCAAAACCACAAGAAGCTGGTAACAATAATTATCAGACAATAAGGAGCCGCAGACGAGTCGTTTCTGTATGTAGATCTGTATTTGTTGAGGTGTATATATGTACAATGTCAGACGTCTCTGTGATGACGACGGTATGTATACAGTATACAGTATATATACACACATGCTCTGTGTCCTTTATACACCATAGGAATATATATCCATCCATCATATATACATTCTCTGATACAAACCTAGAAAATTAAAGTGCACCGTCCATCTTCCTGAAATGCTGTAAGAAGGTCGGGGGAGGGGTTTGGGGGGATTGGCACATCTCTTGTATCATTCGGTGATCAGTGTTTCCCGGGATATTCTGGCGCCATTTAAGGGGAACTCCAGCCAAGCCCCCCCCACTTCGTATTGGAGAGAGCAAAGAAGGAACCTCTTGTTAGATGATGACTCCTGTCCTGTCCCCGTTGGGGGAGGTAAGGATCTCAGGAATCAGGAATAGCAGAACACCCAAAAATATAAATCACAATCACTTCAAAGGGGACATTAGTTTAAAGGTCGATAACAAACACAAAAACAACGTGTTTCGTGACTACTTGTCACTTCGTCAGGAAGCAGTGTAACACAATCTCTAAGATTAATTAGAAAAGATGCAAGAAAAAAAAAGGATGGGGCGGGGTTAGAGAATCAATAAATAAAAATGTACATTGTATATAAATACAATTTCCATAAATAATCAAAGTAAAAAATAAAACACATTTGAGAACAAGTTTCTCAATGGCAACTATTATTATAATTTATTAAGAATATTTTTTATTCTAATTTTGCCTTTTTTTTGTAATTAAAAAATGCATTTATATTTACTTATATTGTTTACTTTTATTATTTATGGCAACTTCAGTTACTTCCCATCGTGTCACCGGTACAGGAAGTGATGGCAAATCTTTCCAAAGGGAGACACACAGCACCTGAATGTGACCTGGTATCAGCCACTTGCATTCCCTGTACAGCAGGGCTGGAGTGTGAGAGGAAGAAGCAGAGAGATGAGCTCATCACTGCACTGCTTCTCATTTCACGGGTTGGGGGCTCGTCCGGGATGACTTGAGTTTAGAGGAAGCAGGTTGAATGATGCTGGCGATCTAGTGGCTGAAATAAGTACTTTAGAGGAAGCGGGATGAATGATGTCCGCCATCTAGTGGCCGAAAAAAGTGCTTTTTTTGTAATTCTAATTTATTTATATTTACTTTTATTATTTATGGCAACTGTAGTTACTTCCCATCGTGTCACCGGTACAGGAAGTGAGAGCAAATCTTTCCAAAGGGGGACACACAGCACCTGAATGTGACCTGGTATCAGCCACTTGCATTCCCTGTACAACAGGGCTGGAGTGTGAGAGGAAGAAGCAGAGAGATGAGCTCATCACTGCACTGCTTCTCATTTCACGGGTTGGGGGCTCGTCCGGGATGACTTGAGCTTAGGGGAAGCGGGTTGAATGATGCCGGCCATCTAGTGGCCGAAAAAAGTACTTTTTTTGTAATTCAAATTTATTTATATTTACTTTTATTATTTATGGCAACTGTAGTTACTTCCCATCGTGTCACCGGTACAGGAAGTGAGGGCAAATCTTTCCAAAGGGGGACACACACAGAAATGAATGCATTTTATACTGGAATGAAGAACAGAGAGCAGCTCTATAGGCTTTCTATAGATGTATTCCCATTGGGCAGATTTTCAGTCTCAGGGTCAGAGGACAAATAAATTAAGGGGATTATCCCAATCAACAACAGAAATTTGGAAACAATATCCTCCCTCGCAGCAGAGTTTTTTTTGTTTTTTTTTTAACCCGTGCTCGTCCATCTGGAGCAGAAAACCAGGTTCAGGTAATTGACCATTATCATCCCTGCAAACCTATTGTACTTAACCCCCACCCCCCCCTCCCCGTGTAAGCTTCAAGGCACCTCCCTGCGCTCCCATGTGACAGTATCAGCATGGAGATAGGGTATTATAGAATTATACACTCCTTATACGCTGATGTACCCAAAATTCCAGGCAACTGGGGTGGCAGGGGAATCTAAGCAATTGGGGGGGGGCAGATTATTCATCAAAATTAATTCTTGTTCTGCATGGCCAAACACAAGTTCACCTTAAATGCTTTATTTACTGTACATTTGTCAAAAGCATCTGAATGTGACCTGGTATCAGCTACTTGCATTCCCTGTACAGCAGGGCTGGAGTGTGAGAGGAAGAAGCAGCAAGGAACCAAGAAGCATGCTGATAGGCAGACAGAGACAGAGCAGAGTGACCGAGAGATGAGCTCATCACTGCGCTGCTTCTCATTTCACAGGTTGGGGGCTCGTCCGGGATGACTTGAGCTTAGAGGAAGTGGGTTGAATGATGCTGGCCATCTAGTGGCCGAAAAACAGTACTGCAAGGGAAATCTTTGAATTGAAGATGAATATTTCAGCAAAAATTGATTTTTTTTAACTTATTAATTTTATCTAAGTTCAATGTTAAAATGTCAGTCAGGTTTTTATCCCTGTCAGTGACCCCACTGGGGGTATCTTCCTCACTTCTTGCCTCTGTGACACTCGTACAGGATATGGAAGGAAGAAAAGGGGGACATGGTTGTCACAGAGACAGAAAAGCCGGGACAGCCATAAAAAAATAGTCAGAAGTTCCAACTCTGCATTTTTCCGACTAACACAGGATTTTAGTCTGTGTCCCCGTTTAAATTCTTTCTTCAACCATACATTTGCCAAAAGCACCTGAATGTGACCTGGCATCGGCCACTTGCATTCCCTGTAAAGCAGGGCTGGAGTGTGAAAAGAAGAAGCAGCAAAAGTAACCAAGAAGCATGCTGATAGGCAGACAGAGACAGAGCAGAGTGACCGAGAGATGAGCGCATCACTGCGCTGCTTCTCATTTCACAGGTTGGGGGCTCGTCCGGGATGACTTGAGCTTAGAGGAAGTGGGTTGAATGATGCTGGCCATCTAGTGGCCGAAAAACAGTACTGCAAGGGAAATCTTTGAATTGAAGATGAATATTTCAGCAAAAATTTATTTTTTTTAACTTATTAATTTTATCTAAGTTCAATGTTAAAATGTCAGTCAGGTTTTTATCCCTGTCAGTGACCCCACTGGGGGTATCTTCCTCACTTCTTGCCTCTGTGACACTCGTACAGGATATGGAAGGAAGAAAAGGGGGACATGGTTGTCACAGAGACAGAAAAGCCGGGACAGCCATAAAAAAATAGTCAGAAGTTCCAACTCTGCATTTTTCCGACTAACACAGGATTTTAGTCTGTGTCCCCGTTTAAATTCTTTCTTCAACCATACATTTGCCAAAAGCACCTGAATGTGACCTGGCATCGGCCACTTGCATTCTCTGTACAGCAGGGCTGGAGTGTGAAAAGAAGAAGCAGCAAAAGTAACCAAGAAGCATGCTGATAGGCAGACAGAGACAGAGCAGAGTGACCGAGAGATGAGCGCATCACTGCGCTGCTTCTCAATTCATAGGTTGGGGGCTCGTCTGGGATGAATTGAGCTTAGAGGAAGCGGGTTGAATGATGCCGGCCATCTAGTGGCCGAAAAAAGTACCACAGGGCAAATCTTTGTATTAAAGATGAATATTTCAGCACAAATTGCTTTTTTTTTAACCTATTAATGGGCTATTAATTTTATCTAAGTTCAATGTTAAAATGCAGTCAGGTTTTTATCCCTGTCAGTGACCCCACTGGGGGGATCTTCCTCACTTCTTGTCCCTGTGACACTCGTACAGGATATGGAAGGAAGAAAAGGGGGACATGGTTGTCACAGAAGTCAGGAAGGCAGGGACAGCCATAAAAAAATAGTCTGTAATTCCTCTCCCTACTAACAATGGATTTCAGTCTGTGTCCCCATTAAAGAAATTATCCATCACTTCCTGCCTTGACAGGAAGTGAGGGGAAACCCTTCCAAATAAAAAGACTTGACATAGGCTTCTCACCCTTCTTTGCTCTATTCAAAACAAAATAAAAGGGTTGGTCAATAAACTCCGTCATATTTGAATATGCACTTTGCTATGGCAGATTCTAGGAGGTTAGGTTGTGGGAGAGTTGGGTCCCACTGTGCCCCAGCAACATGAAGGCACAAAGATGGTACCTCAAGCATACACAAAGCCTTCATCACTAGAAAATCCCAGTTTGGGGGCTAACTACCCCCTTACCCTCCTCCTATTCCCAGCAATTGTTATTACTACAATACCCCCCCCCCCCCCCAAAATATATCCAATCTTCCATACATGAGATGAGGTCAACGTATACAGAAATATTTCTCTGTGTATAGGTAGGGAGTGCCTTGCACCCCCCCATAGATATGTATCCAGTTTTCTTTATTTCTTATATACAAAGAGCATTAAGGCAGCACACAGCTACACAGACAGACGTATCCAGCGGGGCAGTGTGCAAATATCAGTGTGCAAAGTGCAGCAACCCATAGCAACCAGACTCCACTATACCGCTAATTAGCTTAGCCTCAACTAATGAGAGATCAAGTAATGAAATAGCAAGTGTATTAAGCACCATTCTGCAAAATACCGCATTATGGCCACTAGATGGTGCTGAGGATTATAGAAAATAAGTATGATCCTCAGCTCCCTCTAGTGGCCATAAGGTGGTCTTTTCCTGAACCATTCTAAAAAAAAATTTTTTATGAATGAATAACATTCGACCTGTGAAGGAGAACATTCAGTTTTGCCCCATTTGCACAGTAGTTTTGCTGGAAGAATATCTACAGTATGCATTTTTTTTAGAATATAAATACACCCCTCGAGGTATCCAGCTGGAAAATTCAAGGTTTTGTTGGTTATGATAGAGCAGCGTTTTCTGAACCTGTACTTGGGTGCCCATCCATATGAGATAAATATCCACATAGGGGGTGAAATCACAATGCTGGGGACACAGTAAGGGCCCATTCACACCTGTGATTGATGGTTGGACATGCGTTGTGGCACAGACCCTTTTTTCCCCAATTCTAGAAAGAAGAAGAAGAAACCCCAGCCTGTACATTTGTACATTTTTTCTTTAGTATATTTAGGCCTAGCTTTGCTCATTAAAAATGTCCTGCTTTTGGCCGACTTTACACTGTTGTATCATCTACATCGGCCAATTTTACACTGTTGTATCATCTGTGGTACCCTAATTCTTGTAGAAAAACCCCCAGCCTGTACATTTGTACATTTTTTCTTTAGTATATTTAGGCCTAGCTTTGCTCATTAAAAATGTCCTGCTTCTGGTTAATTTTACACTGCTTTATCATCTGCAGTCTCTAAATTCCTGGATAGCAATTGGCCAACGGCAGGTCAGGGCTCATGAAAAGGTCCTCTTCTCATTCTAAGTTATTTTTTCAAATTTTATTTTGGCTTTGGAGCCAATTGATTGGCTGCTGAAGGTTACTGCAGTTTGCATGTCATCATTGGCACTGCCAACATGGAACAGCCTGAGCACGGGCGTATTCCATCAAACTCCATCGGCATGTGACGCCCATACATTCCCCGTAATATTCCCAGCAGACTAAAGTGAATCATGCCTAGCACCCACACCTATATAGACAATATCTACAGACGTTATTGCAGCTATACGTACAGGATAAAGCATCAAACCCCTATATATACCAAGCCAGAGAGCCCCCTCCACCCCCAGGCTCTGTTCAGCATTGCGCCCCCCTTTTGTATCCCCAGAGTCTAGCAGCTGCACCCGCTGGTCAATTTTCTGCACTCAGAATCCGTCCCGGGGAATGAACATCAATGCATACAGCGTCACGCCGCCCTGCAGGCAGTGGTGGCAGGTGCAGAACGAATTCCGAGTTCCTCTTTTATCATCTGGCCGAGCTGTCCGAAGACGGAACGTCGCGGTCCGAGTCCTCGGGGTCCTCGTTACAGGCCGATTCGCTGCTGGGAGGAGGAGACCTGAGGAAAGAGGAAAGACTTAAAACTGACCTCTGGCCTTCCCTTCAGTCTTACACAGGTGTACTGGCTCCTCCCCTCCAGTCTTACACATGTGTACTGGCTCCTCCCCTCCAGTCTTACACAGGTGTACCGGCTCCTCCCCTCCAGTCTTACACAGGTGTACCGGCTCCTCCCCTCCAGTCTTACACAGGTGTACCGGCTCCTCCCCTCCAGTCTTACACAGGTGTACCGGCTCCTCCCCTCCAGTCTTACACAGGTGTACCGGCTCCTCCCCTCCAGTCTTACACAGGTGTACTGGCTCCTCCCCTCCAGTCTTACACATGTGTACTGGCTCCTCCCCTCCAGTCTTACACAGGTGTACCGGCTCCTCCCCTCCAGTCTTACACAGGTGTACCGGCTCCTCCCCTCCAGTCTTACACAGGTGTACCGGCTCCTCCCCTCCAGTCTTACACAGGTGTACCGGCTCCTCCCCTCCAGTCTTACACAGGTGTACCGGCTCCTCCCCTCCAGTCTTACACAGGTGTACCGGCTCCTCCCCTCCAGTCTTACACAGGTGTATCAGCTCCTCCCCTCCAGTCTTACACAGGTGTACCGGCTCCTCCCCTCCAGTCTTACACAGGTGTATCAGCTCCTCCCCTCCAGTCTTACACAGGTGTACCGGCTCCTCCCCTCCAGTCTTACACAGGTGTATCAGCTCCTCCCCTCCAGTCTTACACAGGTGTACCGGCTCCTCCCCTCCAGTCTTACACAGGTGTACTGGCCCCTCCCCTCCAGTCTTACACAGGTGTACTGGCCCCTCCCCTCCAGTCTTACACAGGTGTACTGGCTCCTCCCCTCGTCTTACACAGGTGTACCGGCTCCTCCACTCCAGTCTTACACAGGTGTATCAGCTCCTCCCCTCCAGTCTTACACAGGTGTACCGGCTCCTCCCCTCCAGTCTTACACAGGTGTATCGGCTCCTCCCCTCCAGTCTTACACAGGTGTACGGCTCCTCCCCTCCAGTCTTACACAGGTGTATCAGCTCCTCCCCTCAAGTCTTACACAGGTGTACTGGCTCCTCCCCTCCAGTCTTACACAGGTGTATTGGCTCCTCCCCTCCAGTCTTACACAGGTGTATCAGCTCCTCCCCTCCAGTCTTACACAGGTGTACCGGCTCCTCCCCTCCAGTCTTACACAGGTGTACTGGCTCCTCCCCTCCAGTCTTACACAGGTGTACTGGCCCCTCCCCTCCAGTCTTACACAGGTGTACTGGCTCCTCCCCTCGTCTTACACAGGTGTACCGGCTCCTCCCCTCTAGTCTTACACAGGTGTATCGGCTCCTCCCCTCCAGTCTTACACAGGTGTACCGGCTCCTCCCCTCCAGTCTTACACAGGTGTATCGGCTCCTTCCCTCCAGTCTTACACAGGTGTATCAGCTCCTCCCCTCAAGTCTTACACAGGTGTACAGGCTCCTCCCCTCCAGTCTTACACAGGTGTATCGGCTCCTCCCCTCCAGTCTTACACAGGTGTACGGCTCCTCCCCTCCAGTCTTACACAGGTGTATCAGCTCCTCCCCTCAAGTCTTACACAGGTGTATTGGCTCCTCCCCTCCAGTCTTACACAGGTGTACTGGCTCCTCCCCTCCAGTCTTACACAGGTGTACGGCTCCTCCCCTCCAGTCTTACACAGGTGTATCAGCTCCTCCCCTCAAGTCTTACACAGGTGTACCGACTCCTCCCATCCAGTCTTGCACAGGTGTACTGGCTCCTCCCCCTGGACTGAAACGGCTTCCTCTGATATCACTGAACACTGTGAGCTTCTCACATTGTGCATTAGAAGCTGCAGCAAGTCAGATAGAGCCCCGCCCCATTTCCTGGCTGGAGGACTAGACATGTGCAGAACGAAAAAATTTGTGTCGTTTCCATTTGTTATTTACAAAAATTTGTTTCATTCGTTTTCAGAATTCGTTTCATTTATTGAAATCGATTCAAATGTTCAGAAATTTGGTCAAATTGAAACTCAATTCGACTGAATTCGGAAAATTTGAATTCCGTTCGAAATTCGAATTTCTTTCTTTCTTTCTATTCCATTCTATTCTATTGTTTTCTATTTTATTCTAATCTTTTCTTTTCCATTCAAATTTAGTCTATTTGGAATTTGAATTTCGGAAAATGGTTATATTCTTTCTATTCTATTGTTTTTTTTATTCATTTTTTTTATTCTATTCTATTCTTTTCTATTCAAATTCAAATGTATTATATTAGAAATTTGAATTTCAGAAGATGGTTATATTATTATATTAGTTTTATTCTATAGTTTATTCTATTCTATTATTTTCTATTCAATTTTATTCTTTTCAAATTTGAATTTTGGAAGATGGTTATATTATTTTTATTTTATTCTATTCTATTGTTTATTATTCTATTCTATTCTTTTCAATTCTATTGAAAATTTTTGGAAATGGTTATATTCTTTCATTCTATTCTATTATTTTATTTTCTATTCTATTCCATTCTTTAATTCAAATTTATTCTATTCGAAATTCTAATTTCAGAAGAAGGTTATATTCTTTCTATTTTATTTTACTCTATTCTTTTTTATTCTATTATATTCCTTTATGTTCTATTCTTTTCTATTCTTTTATATTCTATCCCATTGCTTTATTTTCACTTCTATCCCTTTATTTCCTATTCTTTTATTCTGTATTCTGTTCTGTTTTACTATTCTTTTCTATTCTATTATTTTCCTTTTATTTTCTGTTCTATTTTATTCTATTCGGAAATTTGAATTTGATTCGAAAAAGATTTCAATTTGAATCTTGTCCGAAATTTTGTTGCCTTATTTCTGATTCCTTAAAATTTGTTATCATTTGGAAATGCAGATACATCCGAATTTCTGAATAACAAAAAATTTGTCAGAATTTTGATTCGGGAAAAAAACCGAACCGCACATGTCCAGGGACGACATCCAGCATCATCTAGCCCTTTCCTCTCCGGCCTGATTTTTCATGGCCCCACCCCTTTCCATTCATTGGATTGTAGTCCTGCCAGTCATGGAGGTGCCGCACCATTTGTGGGTGGTATATGTGTGTAGGGCAGTCTGCCTAGAAACGCCCCCTCCTCCAGGCCGACACCCACCCATCAAGGCTTTTTAAAATTTGCATAACCCCTCCCAGGAGCCCGCCCACTGCTTGGATCGGGGGGTGGGGTGAGTTCTGAGTACTGAGACACGGCGCTGTGATATTTCCAGGAAGATATGCAAAGCACCGTGTAGGCCCCTCCCACCAGTAATGACATCACTGCGTAGCTGCGCTTTCTGAAATCAGATGTTGGTTTTCTCACCTCTCCTCTGATTGGTTGATCAGTCTCCGGCACGTCTCCATCTGCACATCCAGCCCTCGCTTCATGCTGCACATCTCCATGTATTCATGCAGGTGGCGGGTCATGTCGTCCTTCGCTGTCGCCAGTTCCAGCTGTACAAGAAGCACAACCAATCATTTGTCTTTCATTGGATAAAATAGGAAATAGTTCCATGTCATGTCGGGGGACACCAATGATGGGGCACTATTCCCCCCCACTGACACCAATCATGGGGCACTATTCCTCCCACTGACACCAATGACGGGACACTATTCCTCCCACTGACACCAATGATGGGGCACTATTCCCCCCCACTGACACCAATGATGGGGCACTATTCCTTCCACTGATACCAATGATGGGACACTATTCCTCCCACTGACACCAATGATGGGACACTATTCCTCCCACTGACACCAATGATGGGACACTATTCCTCCCACTGACACCAATGATGGGACACTATTCCTCCCACTGACACCAATGATGGGACACTATTCCTCCCACTGACACTAATGATGGGACACTATTCCTCCCACTGACACCAATGATGGGACACTATTCCCCCCACTGACACCAATGATGGGACACTATTCCTCCCACTGACACCAATGATGGGACACTATTCCTCCCACTGACACCAATGATGGGACACTATTCCTCCCACTGACACCAATGATGGGACACTATTCCTCCCACTGATACCAATGATGGGACACTATTCCTCCCACTGACACCAATGATGGGACACTATTCCTCCCACTGACACCAATGATGGGACACTATTCCTCCCACTGACACCAATGATGGGACACTATTCCTCACACTGACACCAATGATGGGACACTATTCCTCCCACTGACACCAATGATGGGGCACTATTCCTCCCACTGATACCAATGATGGGACACTATTCCTCCCACTGACACCAATGATGGGACACTATTCCTCCCACTGACACCAATGATGGGACACTATTCCTCCCACTGACACCAATGATGGGACACTATTCCTCCCACTGACTCCAATGATGGGACACTATTCCTCACACTGACACCAATGATGGGACACTATTCCTCCCACTGACACCAATGATGGGGCACTATTCCTCCCACTGATACCAATGATGGGACACTATTCCTCCCACTGACACCAATGATGGGACACTATTCCTCCCACTGACACCAATGATGGGACACTATTCCTCCCACTGACACCAATGATGGGACACTATTCCTCCCACTGACACCAATGATGGGACACTATTCCCCCCACTGACACCAATGATGGGACACTATTCCTCCCACTGACACCAATGATGGGACACTATTCCTCCCACTGACACCAATGATGGGACACTATTCCTCCCACTGACACCAATGATGGGGCACTATTCCTCCCACTGATACCAATGATGGGACACTATTCCCCCCACTGACACCAATGATGGGGCACTATTCCTCCCACTGATACCAATGATGGGACACTATTCCTCCCACTGACACCAATGATGGGACACTATTCCTCCCACTGACACCAATGATGGGACACTATTCCCCCCCACTGACACCAATGATGGGACACTATTCCTCCCACTGACACCAATGATGGGACACTATTCCTCCCACTGACACCAATGATGGGGCACTATTCCTCCCACTGATACCAATGATGGGACACTATTCCCCCCACTGACACCAATGATGGGACACTATTCCTCCCACTGACACCAATGATGGGGCACTATTGATCTTTTATTGAAAAGAATCAAGCAACCAATTTTATACAAAAGTAAAAAACAAAACCATAGTACAAAACTTCAACAGAAAACAAAGGAATACACATCCATGTTCAGAATATATACAATATACACATAATCCACTACCAAAACATCCCTAGAAAACTATCTACATAAAGCAGCAGAGAGGGCCTAAGAGGCACAACCCATCACCTATGTACGCAGCCATTTATCAAAAATTCATCAAAAATACTGATAATCTAGGGTGATAAGAGACAGACAGCCACACCCGGGAAAGAGACTCCTGGTAGTCAGGGAGGCTTGAAACCCCTCCACGCCTTCAACCAAGCCCCCTGACCCCGCCTGTCTCTCTCAAGCTCCCGAATCTTCCCCACCTCATGCAAAATGTCATACACCACCACCTCATGTACAATGTCACACCCCATCACCTCATGTACAATGTCACACACCACCACCTCAACAGGAAGGAGTTTTTGCCGAATGCTGACCTGACACCGTGCATTCCAGGTGAAATAACGGACTACTAGGCTAACTAAAAAGAGTGTATCCAAACAAAAAACTCCACCGGTATTGAATGCTCCGTACACCCACTCAGCATAACCCAGCCTGGAGAGGAAAGGGACACCGAGGGCCCGCCCCACCTGTTTATACACCTCTATACACCGAGGGCCCGCCCCACCTGTTTATACACCTCTATGTTAAAAGGGCAATGAAGCAGAAAATGGTCCATAGTCTCCTCCTCATCTGCACACTCCTCCCGAGGACAGCTACGATCCATCCCACTGCGGAATTTCAAATTGCCCCGAACATAGAGCTTCCCATGGAAGCACAACCAGGCCAGATCCCTAAATTTAGGGGGTACTCTATCCAAATTAATCAGTCTTAACCCCGCCCTCAAAACTGGGCCCGGGCAATCCCTTAAGGCCAGTGGGTCATGAAAGACTTCGCTCAAGACTCGACTCATAAGGACTTTCCTTGGAACCGATCTGAGATCTTCAGCCGACAATCGCCACTGCCGCAGTAACTTCAGGCACGGAGCGACATAGGCTGGTAGCTGACCACGATGACCCCTGCGATTCTTCACTTGGCCACCTTCTTCCCAAAGTCGTAGAAAAGGCCTAAACCAAGATCTAAATATGCCTACCCATCCAGGAGGTTCCACTGCAAGCATATTACCAATGTTAAACTTTAGAAATAGCAGTGAAAAGAAAAGAACTGGGTTGACCATACCTAAGCCACCCTCCCTCCTGGATAGGTAGGTGACATTCCTCTTGATGGGGTTCAGTCTGTTCCCCCACAGCATCTGGAAGAACACACTACTGACCCTAGCATAGAGAGACACTGGCAAGATGCAGACAAAGCTGACATACAAGAAGATCGGAATCAGGTAAGTCTTAATCAGATCAACCCTTTCCCTCATAGATAACTTCCATCTCTTCCAGCTGACCACCTTAGTATTGGCAATTTCCAGTCTGCCTTCCCAGTTTTTGAGGCCATAATCGCCGGGTCCAAATTCAATGCCTAGTATCTTAATTCTTTCCTGGGGCACTGGAAAGGTGTCCGGGAGATCAAAACCCTCACCATCCTTTCCCATCCAGAAAACTTCAGTCTTTTCCTGATTGATCTTGGAGCCTGATGCTTCAGAATACCGTGATGTCAGAGAGACCACCTCCTCCGCTTCATCCGTCCCAGTGACAATCACCGACACATCGTCTGCATAGGCAACAACCCTCAAAGGCGGCTCACCCGGGAGCCCCACTGGTACCCCACACAACATGCCGCTCTCTAGCCTCCTGATGAAGGGGTCGATTGCAAACACATAGAGCAGGGGACTCAGGGGACAAACCTGGCGCACCCCGGAGCCAACCTCAAAGGACTGTCCAACCCAACCATTAACAAGAGGGAAGCTTTCTGCCCCCTTATACAAGACTTTCAGCCAATCGACAAAACCACCCGGCAGACCGTACTTACTAAGGAGCAACCACAGGTACTCATGGTTAACACGATCAAAAGCCTTTGCCTGATCCAATGTCAGCAAATACTTTCCCCAGCCTGCAGCCCTGCACCGCTCCAAGGCCTCCCGGACAGCTAAAACCGCTGTGAAGGTGCTCCTACCCTGGACCGAACAGTGCTGATGGCGAGAAAGCAAAGACTCTGCCACTGACGATAGGCGCCAGAAAAATATCTTTGCCAGTATCTTTCTATCGACATTAAGAAGGCTGATAGGGCGCCAATTCTCAATTATCGAAGGATCTTTACCCTTTGAAAGAAGAATCACAGCCGAGTGCCTCATGGAAGAGGAAAGCAGCCCCTCAGCAAGGCAACTGTTAAAAACCTCTACCAAATGCGGGGCCAGAATAGACTTAAAGGCTTTGTAAAACTCAGCCGTCAAGCCATCCGGTCCAGGCGACTTTTTGATGGCAAGCTGTTCAATTGCCCTCATTACCTCTTCGACTGTGATCTCCTCTGTCAAATTCATCAATGGAACATCTCCACCATTTAGACCTGGAGTAGAGTCCAAAAAGCTTTCCATCTTGTCACGATCAAGCTCTTTCCTCCCAAGAAGGTCGGCATAAAAGGACCTCACGACCTCCAGAATCCCTGACCTGGACTTTGTCAAGGAACCTGTACTGTCCTTAAGGCCAACGACCGTTTTAACAGCTACACCTTGTTTGCAGTTCTGGTAAGGGTCAGGCGAGTGGTACTTCCCATAGTCCCTCTCCAGAACCAAAGAGGCATGCCGGTCATATTGACACTTCCTGAGAAGGAGTTTCACTTCGGAGATTGCCCCAGGATCTCCTCCTCTCGAGACAAGTATATCCAGCTTCCTCCGTAAACGTTGGTAGGTCATGTATTTATTAAACTGATTTCTTTTGGCTAGGCCCCTGAAGAATCCAGCGATCCTCTTTTTGGTCAGCTCCCACCACTCAGCCTTGCTGCTACAAAAGTCCAGGATGGTCACCTGTGCCTGAAAGAATTCCTCAAAGGATTGTCTAACATGTTCTTCCTTGAGTAGTGTCGAATTTAATCTCCAGATGCCCTTGCCCCTCTGAGGGGCGTCTGAAGCATTCAGTACCACAGATAGCATACAGTGATCAGAGAACTCTACTGCCTGCACCACTGGGGGCGAGAAAGCAGAGGCCTCCTTCAAAAAAAACCTATCTATCCTACTCTGACTATTACCACGATGAAAAGTGAACCCGGTGTCATCTGGGAGGTGCTTAATGTGCACATCCACAAGACCAGCATCCCTAATCATACTATTTAAAAAAACGCTATCATATCCCAGCCTGTCCTTGAAGTCCTTCCTGTCCTTGGGCCTAGTTATTGTATTAAAGTCACCTCCAAAGACCACTTGCCGGGATGTAAAAAGAAATGGCTTGATCCTTGTAAAAAGGCATTTCCTGTCCCACTTTGTGTGCGGCCCATAAACATTGATTAGGCGCAGGTCCTGCCCTCCCACAAGGACGTCTAAGACCATACATCTCCCAATCTCCACCTCAATAACCCGCCGGACAGTTACCATGCCGGTTTTAAACAACACCGCCACACCGCCGTAAGGCTCGGCCGCAAGAGACCAGTAAGATGGACCATACCTCCACTCTCTCTTGGCCATATGAATATCTGCCAAGGAGGTGAGCCTAGTCTCTTGCAAAAATAAAATTTCAGCATCTAATTGGCTGAACAAAAAGAAGGCCATAGAACGAGCTCTTACTGACTTAATGCTGGCGACATTAATTGTCACCACTTTTAACGGAGGGGGAACCGCCATTTGGGTTATTGGGTGGATTGCTTCTTAGCTCCCCTCTGCTGCTCATCACCAGAAGCCTCTCTCTTTCTAGAGGCCGCCTCAAAGTCCATTTCGGAATCGGAACTTCTCTCAGAAGAAGCTCCGGATGAAGAAATATCCCACTTGGAGGACCTATGATGGCTGGAGACAGAAACCGGAGCTTCTCGTCCCCGTTCCGTCCTCACCGCCTGCCTCTTCCGCCTCCCAACCTTCCTTCTCTCCTCCAGGTACCGCAGGTCAGCCTCAGAGATGCCCTCATCTCTTACTTTTTTCTTTAAAGTCTTTCCACAAGACTTCTTTACAGAGGAAGAAGCAACCTTTTTAGTACACGCTGGTGGGGGGGGTGATCCCTTTAAGTCAGACTCAGGAGGGGTAGACTCCTGGGGGGTAACTGACTCGGGGGGCACAGACTTGGAAGGTTCTGACACAAGAGGAGAGGGTACAGTAGGCTGGGGGGACACAGAGACAGAAACAGAAGGAGTACTTACAGACACAGGAGGGGTGGCCACAGGAACTGGAGAGGGATCCTGAGCAGGACCGGGGGAGGGGGTCACCGCAGAGGAGGATGGTACACCAGGGGTCTCACCCTCCATCCTGTCCAGCCTCGACATGTCCTCTACTACCTCCTTCTCCATATTGTGCCAGGCTTCAGGACATCTGCTGTAGGGGTGGCCAAGGCGCAGGCACAGGTTGCACCTGATCTTCCTGGTACAGTCCTTAGCCATATGACCCTGCCCCCGACACACTGAACACATCAAGGCTGAACAGGAGGAGCTCAAGTGCCCCTTTTCTCCACAGCGGTGACACAGCTTCGGCTGACCAGGGTAGAAAACAGTCATCCTATCCCTCCCTATGAAAGCTGAGGAGGGCAGGTGACGGACAACATTCCCATCCCTGGTCAACCTGACTGTTACCGACCATCCCCCAGTCCAGATGTTACGCTCATCATGGATTTTATTAGGTTTGGTCAAACCTTCCCCATAGTTCTTTAACCAAACCTCTAGATCCCGAGCAGGAACACTCTCATTGGTCAGGATAATGGTAATTTTTTTTACTGTTGACCTCTGAGAAACCGCAACTGGGACCAGACCTTCCCATTCAGGTCTTGACCTGCACCGAGCCTCATATCGCTCCCAGAACAGGTCAAGACCCTCTGGCCTGGTGAAACTAACCGTATAGTCCCTTGTCCCAGCTACGTGTATAAAGGCATACAGGTCATTTGCACCAAAACCCATCTCCAATATCATATCTACCACTGCACGCCGTGCTGGAGGGATGGCACCACCTTCCCATTTCAGAATAACTACATTCCGTCTGGGACCCCCAGCAGAAGCCAGAGACCCAAGACCAGATCCTGGGGCGCTCAAAGTGGCAGCTTGTAGGGGAAAACCCCGCTTGGGAGCGGGACTACCAGGAGCAGAGCATGCCACCTCTGCAAATGTAGGTTTCTCAGGGCCAGGGGCCCACACTGAAGTCACATTAGTCTGCACATTATCTGCATGAACAGAGTTGGTAGGATTGTCCATCACACTTGTACTGGGACCATTGTTCATCACACTTGTACTGGGACCATTGTTCATCACACCTGAACTGGGAGGATTTTTTTCAGCCACACACACATTCCCATCAGCAATAGTCACAGTTGCTGCAATACCAGTTGTCTCCTGATGCTGCACTGTAGAGCCCTCAGCAGCAGTGGGGCAAACAGCTTTGGACTCAGCCAAAGAAAGGTTAATGGGCTCTTCTGACACTTGCAGTTCATTTACAGAAATGCAAACATTGCTGCATTGCAGCCTCAGCAGGCACAACATTGTCATTAGGCACATTATCAGTCATGGTGCTAGATGGCACAAAAACAGTCTTATCCACAACATGGGACTTAGCAGGCTTTACTTTATCAGGTACATCATCAGTAATGTCTTCCTCATTAAACACCATCTGATTCCCCCGCATAGGAGACTCCATTACCTGGATGGCCCTTAGCATGCCTCCTGAGTCCTGGGAAGGCCTGGGGCTTCTTACCTCTCCCTGGGGGGGCAGGGGGTCAGAACTGGGGGTCTCCTCCTCCTCCACCTCCATCTTTGTCACCCTTCCAAACCTCTTGTCGTTGCAAAACTTCTCTTTAAAGGGCCCATCTCTGCCTTCCATCATGGCCACGATGGTCTCCTGATGATCCACACGGACCTTGGCCAGCTGGATTTCCGGATCCATGGATCCCCGTTTCTGGCTGTGTAAGCCCTCACGTTGCCTTCGCAGGCGCTTCAACTCCGCTCTCAACTTGTAGAGCTTGTCCCTCTCCCTGTTCAGGACCTTAATCCCGGCCACCACTCGCTCCCGAATGGCCTCCGAGCCTTCATCCTCACCAGGGGTAGAGAGATCAGCTTGTGCAGAGGAAGGCAGTTCACCTGATGGCCCAGGAGATGGCTGGGAGCCTCCAGCAGGAGAGGCCCTGCCGGCCTCCATGGCCTCCCCAGAAAGGGGGCCAGGGAGCTGGGATAGATTTCACCACCACTCCCTTCTCACAGAGCAGCTTCAGAGGCACCTTCCTCCTGACACACCTGTGCTCCAATGATGGGCGGGGCACTATTCCTCCCACTGACACCAATGATGGAGCACTATTCCTCCCACGGACACCAATGATGGAGCACTATTCCTCCCACTGATACCAATGATGGGACACTATTCCTCCCACTGACACCAATGATGGAGCACTATTCCTCCCACTGATACCAATGATGGAGCACTATTCCTCCCACTGATACCAATGATGGGACACTATTCCTCCCACTGATACCAATGATGGGACACTATTCCTCCCACTAATACCAATGATGGAGCACTATTCCTCCCACTGATACCAATGATGGGACACTATTCCTCCCACTGACACCAATGATGGAGCACTATTCCTCCCACTGATACCAATGATGGAGCACTATTCCTCCCACGGACACCAATGATGGAGCACTATTCCTCCCACTGATACCAATGATGGGACACTATTCCTCCCACTGATACCAATGATGGGACACTATTCCTCCCACTGATACCAATGATGGAGCACTATTCCTCCAAACTGATACCAATGATGGGACACTATTCCTCCCACTGACACCAATGATGGGACACTATTCCTCCCACTGATACCAATGATGGGGCACTATTCCTCCCACTGACACCAATGATGGGACACTATTGATCTTTTATTGAAAAGAATCAAGCAACCAATTTTTATACAAAAGTAAAAAACAAAACCATAGTACAAAACTTCAACAGAAAACAAAGGAATACACATCCATGTTCAGAATATATACAATATATACATAATCCACTACCAAAACATCCCTAGAAAACTATCTACATAAAGCAGCAGAGAGGGCCTAAGAGGCACAACCCATCACCTATGTACGCAGCCATTTATCAAAAATTCATCAAAAATACTGATAATCTAGGGTGATAAGAGACAGACAGCCACACCCGGGAAAGAGACTCCTGGCAGTCAGGGAGGCTTGAAACCCCTCCACGCCTTCAACCAAGCCCCCTGACCCCGCTTGTCTCTCTCAAGCTCCCGAATCCTCCCCACCTCATGCAAAATGTCATACACCACCACCTCAACAGGAAGGAGTTTTTGCCGAATGCTGACCTGACACCGTGCATTCCAGGTGAAATAACGGACTACTAGGCTAACTAAAAAAAGTGTATCCAAACAAAAAACTCCACCGGTATTGAATGCTCCGTACACCCACTCAGCATAACCCAGCCTGGAGAGGAAAGGGACACCGAGGGCCCGCCCCACCTGTTTGTACACCTCTATGTTAAAAGGGCAATGAAGCAGAAAATGGTCCATAGTCTCCTCCTCATCTGCACACTCCTCCCGAGGACAGCTACGATCCATCCCACTGCGGAATTTCAAATTGCCCCGAACATAGAGCTTCCCATGGAAGCACAACCAGGCCAGATCCCTAAATTTAGGGGGTACTCTATCCAAATTAATCAGTCTTAACCCCGCCCTCAAAACTGGGCCCGGGCAATCCCTTAAGGCCAGTGGGTCATGAAAGACTTCGCTCAAGACTCGACTCATAAGGACTTTCCTTGGAACCGATCTGAGATCTTCAGCCGACAATCGCCACTGCCGCAGTAACTTCAGGCACGGAGCGACATAGGCTGGTAGCTGACCACGATGACCCCTGCGATTCTTCACTTGGCCACCTTCTTCCCAAAGTCGTAGAAAAGGCCTAAACCAAGATCTAAATATGCCTACCCATCCAGGAGGTTCCACTGCAAGCATATTACCAATGTTAAACTTTAGAAATAGCAGTGAAAAGAAAAGAACTGGGTTGACCATACCTAAGCCACCCTCCCTCCTGGATAGGTAGGTGACATTCCTCTTGATGGGGTTCAGTCTGTTCCCCCACAGCATCTGGAAGAACACACTACTGACCCTAGCATAGAGAGACACTGGCAAGATGCAGACAAAGCTGACATACAAGAAGATCGGAATCAGGTAAGTCTTAATCAGATCAACCCTTTCCCTCATAGATAACTTCCATCTTTTCCAGCTGACCACCTTAGTATTGGCAATTTCCAGTCTGCCTTCCCAGTTTTTGAGGCCATAATCGCCGGGTCAAAATTCAATGCCTAGTATCTTAATTCTTTCCTGGGGCACTGGAAAGGTGTCCGGGAGATCAAAACCCTCACCTTCCTTTCCCATCCAGAAAACTTCAGTCTTTTCCTGATTGATCTTGGAGCCTGAGGCTTCAGAATACCGTGATGTCAGAGAGACCACCTCCTCCGCTTCATCCGTCCCAGTGACAATCACCGACACATCATCCGCATAGGCAACAACCCTCAATGGCGGCTCACCCGGGAGCCCCACTGGTACCCCACACAACATGCCGCTCTCTAGCCTCCTGATGAAGGGGTCGATTGCAAACACATAGAGCAGGGGACTCAGGGGACAACCCTGGCGCACCCCGGAGCCAACCCCAAAGGACTGTCCAACCCAACCATTAACAAGAGGGAAGCTTTCTGCCCCCTTATACAAGACTTTCAGCCAATCGACAAAACCACCCGGCAGACCGTACTTACTAAGGAGCAACCACAGGTACTCATGGTTAACACGATCAAAAGCCTTTGCCTGATCCAATGTCAGCAAATACTTTCCCCAGCCTGCAGCCCTGCACCGCTCCAAGGCCTCCCGGACAGCTAAAACCGCTGTGAAGGTGCTCCTACCCTGGACCGAACAGTGCTGATGGCGAGAAAGCAAAGACTCTGCCACTGACGATAGGCGCCAGAAAAATATCTTTGCCAGTATCTTTCTATCGACATTAAGAAGGCTGATGGGGCGCCAATTCTCAATCATCGAAGGATCTTTACCCTTTGAAAGAAGAATCACAGCCGAGTGCCTCATGGAAGGGGAAAGCACCCCCTCAGCAAGGCAACTGTTAAAAACCTCTACCAAATGCGGGGCCAGAATAGACTTAAAGGCTTTGTAAAACTCAGCCGCCAAGCCATCCGGTCCAGGCGACTTTTTGATAGCAAGCTGTTCAATTGCCCTCATCACCTCTTCGACTGTGATCTCCTCTGTCAAATTCATCAATGGAACATCTCCACCATTTAGACCTGGAGTAGAGTCCAAAAAGCTTTCCATCTTGTCACGATCAAGCTCTTTCCTCCCAAGAAGGTCGGCATAAAAGGACCTCACGACCTCCAGAATCCCTGACCTGGACTTTGTCAAGGAACCTGTACTGTCCTTAAGGTCAACGACCGTTTTAACAGCTACACCTTGTTTGCAGTTCTGGTAAGGGTCAGGCGAGTGGTACTTCCCATAGTCCCTCTCCAGAACCAAAGAGGCATGCCGGTCATATTGACACTTCCTGAGAAGGAGTTTCACTTCGGAGATTGCCCCAGGATCTCCTCCTCTCGAAACAAGAATATCCAGCTTCCTCCGTAAACGTTGGTAGGTCATGTATTTATTAAACTGATTTCTATTGGCTAGGCCCCTGAAGAATCCAGCGATCCTCTTTTTGGTCAGCTCCCACCACTCAGCCTTGCTGCTACAAAAGTCCAGGATGGTCACCTGTGCCTGAAAGAATTCCTCAAAGGATTGTCTAACATGTTCTTCCTTGAGTAGTGTCGAATTTAATCTCCAGATGCCCTTGCCCCTCTGAGGGGCGTCTGAAGCATTCAGTACCACAGATAGCATACAGTGATCAGAGAACTCTACTGCCTGCACCACTGGGGGCGAGAAAGCAGAGGCCTCCTTCAAAAAAAACCTATCTATCCTACTCTGACTATTACCACGATGAAAAGTGAACCCGGTGTCATCTGGGAGGTGCTTAATGTGCACATCCACAAGACCAGCATCCCTAATCATACTATTTAAAAAAACGCTATCATATCCCAGCCTGTCCTTGAAGTCCTTCCTGTCCTTGGGCCTAGTTATTGTATTAAAGTCACCTCCAAAGACCACTTGCCGGGATGTAAAAAGAAATGGCTTGATCCTTGTAAAAAGGCATTTCCTGTCCCACTTTGTGTGCGGCCCATAAACATTGATTAGGCGCAGGTCCTGCCCTCCCACAAGGACGTCTAAGACCATACATCTCCCAATCTCCACCTCAATAACCCGCCGGACAGTTACCATGCCGGTTTTAAACAACACCGCCACACCGCCGTAAGGCTCGGCCGCAAGAGACCAGTAAGATGGACCATACCTCCACTCTCTCTTGGCCATATGAATATCTGCCAAGGAGGTGAGCCTAGTCTCTTGCAAAAATAAAATTTCAGCATCTAATTGGCTGAACAAAAAGAAGGCCATAGAACGAGCTCTTACTGACTTAATGCTGGCGACATTAATTGTCACCACTTTTAACGGAGGGGGAACCGCCATTTGGGTTATTGGGTGGATTGCTTCTTAGCTCCCCTCTGCTGCTCATCACCAGAAGCCTCTCTCTTTCTAGAGGCCGCCTCAAAGTCCATTTCGGAATCGGAACTTCTCTCAGAAGAAGCTCCGGATGAAGAAATATCCCACTTGGAGGACCTATGATGGCTGGAGACAGAAACCGGAGCTTCTCGTCCCCGTTCCGTCCTCACCGCCTGCCTCTTCCGCCTCCCAACCTTCCTTCTCTCCTCCAGGTACCGCAGGTCAGCCTCAGAGATGCCCTCATCTCTTACTTTTTTCTTTAAAGTCTTTCCACAAGACTTCTTTACAGAAGAAGGGGCGCCCTTTTTAGTACACGCTGGTGGGGGGGGTGATCCCTTTAAGTCAGACTCAGGAGGGGTAGACTCCTGGGGGGTAACTGACTCGGGGGGCACAGACTTGGAAGGTTCTGACACAAGAGGAGAGGGTACAGTAGGCTGGGGGGACACAGAGACAGAAACAGAAGGAGTACTTACAGACACAGGAGGAGTGGCCACAGGAACTGGAGAGGGATCCTGAGCAGGACCGGGGGAGGGGGTCACCGCAGAGGAGGATGGTACACCAGGGGTCTCACCCTCCATCCTGTCCAGCCTCGACATGTCCTCTACTACCTCCTTCTCCATATTGTGCCAGGCTTCAGGACATCTGCTGTAGGGGTGGCCAAGGCGCAGGCACAGGTTGCACCTGATCTTCCTGGTACAGTCCTTAGCCATATGACCCTGCCCCCGACACACTGAACACATCAAGGCTGAACAGGAGGAGCTCAAGTGCCCCTTTTCTCCACAGCGGTGACACAGCTTCGGCTGACCAGGGTAGAAAACAGTCATCCTATCCCTCCCTATGAAAGCTGAGGAGGGCAGGTGACGGACAACATTCCCATCCCTGGTCAACCTGACTGTTACCGACCATCCCCCAGTCCAGATGTTACGCTCATCATGGATTTTATTAGGTTTGGTCAAAACTTCCCCATAGTTCTTTAACCAAACCTCTAGATCCCGAGCAGGAACACTCTCATTGGTCAGGATAATGGTAATTTTTTTTACTGTTGACCTCTGAGAAACCGCAACTGGGACCAGACCTTCCCATTCAGGTCTTGACCTGCACCGAGCCTCATATCGCTCCCAGAACAGGTCAAGACCCTCTGGCCTGGTGAAACTAACCGTATAGTCCCTTGTCCCAGCTACGTGTATAAAGGCATACAGGTCATTTGCACCAAAACCCATCTCCAATATCATATCTACCACTGCACGCCGTGCTGGAGGGATGGCACCACCTTCCCATTTCAGAATAACTACATTCCGTCTGGGACCCCCAGCAGAAGCCAGAGACCCAAGACCAGATCCTGGGGCGCTCAAAGTGGCAGCTTGTAGGGGAAAACCCCGCTTGGGAGCGGGACTACCAGGAGCAGAGCATGCCACCTCTGCAAATGTAGGTTTCTCAGGGCCAGGGGCCCACACTGAAGTCACATTAATCTGCACATTATCTGCATGAACAGAGTTGGTAGGATTGTCCATCACACTTGTACTGGGACCATTGTTCATCACACTTGTACTGGGACCATTGTTCATCACACCTGAACTGGGAGGATTTTTTTCAGCCACACACACATTCCCATCAGCAATAGTCACAGTTGCTGCAATACCAGTTGTCTCCTGATGCTGCACTGTAGAGCCCTCAGCAGCAGTGGGGCAAACAGCTTTGGACTCAGCCAAAGAAAGGTTAATGGGCTCTTCTGACACTTGCAGTTCATTTACAGAAATGCAAACATTGCTGCATTGCAGCCTCAGCAGGCACAACATTGTCATTAGGCACATTATCAGTCATGGTGCTAGATGGCACAAAAACAGTCTTATCCACAACATGGGACTTAGCAGGCTTTACTTTATCAGGTACATCATCAGTAATGTCTTCCTCATTAAACACCATCTGATTCCCCCGCATAGGAGACTCCATTACCTGGATGGCCCTTAGCATGCCTCCTGAGTCCTGGGAAGGCCTGGGGCTTCTTACCTCTCCCTGGGGGGGCAGGGGGTCAGAACTGGGGGTCTCCTCCTCCTCCACCTCCATCTTTGTCACCCTTCCAAACCTCTTGTCGTTGCAAAACTTCTCTTTAAAGGGCCCATCTCTGCCTTCCATCATGGCCACGATGGTCTCCTGATGATCCACACGGACCTTGGCCAGCTGGATTTCCGGATCCATGGATCCCCGTTTCTGGCTGTGTAAGCCCTCACGTTGCCTTCGCAGGCGCTTCAACTCCGCTCTCAACTTGTAGAGCTTGTCCCTCTCCCTGTTCAGGACCTTAATCCCGGCCACCACTCGCTCCCGAATGGCCTCCGAGCCTTCATCCTCACCAGGGGTAGAGAGATCAGCTTGTGCAGAGGAAGGCAGTTCACCTGATGGCCCAGGAGATGGCTGGGAGCCTCCAGCAGGAGAGGCCCTGCCGGCCTCCATGGCCTCCCCAGAAAGGGGGCCAGGGAGCTGGGATAGATTTCACCACCACTCCCTTCTCACAGAGCAGCTTCAGAGGCACCTTCCTCCTGACACACCTGTGCTCCAATGATGGGCGGGGCACAATTCCTCCCACTGACACCAATGATGGAGCACTATTCCTCCCACGGACACCAATGATGGAGCACTATTCCTCCCACTGATACCAATGATGGGACACTATTCCTCCCACTGACACCAATGATGGAGCACTATTCCTCCCACTGATACCAATGATGGAGCACTATTCCTCCCACTGATACCAATGATGGAGCACTATTCCTCCCACTGATACCAATGATGGGACACTATTCCTCCCACTGATACCAATGATGGGACACTATTCCTCCCACTGATACCAATGATGGAGCACTATTCCTCCCACTGATACCAATGATGGGACACTATTCCTCCCACTGACACCAATGATGGAGCACTATTCCTCCCACTGATACCAATGATGGAGCACTATTCCTCCCACGGACACCAATGATGGAGCACTATTCCTCCCACTGATACCAATGATGGGACACTATTCCTCCCACTGATACCAATGATGGGACACTATTCCTCCCACTGATACCAATGATGGAGCACTATTCCTCCCACTGATACCAATGATGGGACACTATTCCTCCCACTGACACCAATGATGGGACACTATTCCTCCCACTGATACCAATGATGGGGCACTATTCCTCCCACTGACACCAATGATGGGACACTATTGATCTTTTATTGAAAAGAATCAAGCAACCAATTTTTATACAAAAGTAAAAAACAAAACCATAGTACAAAACTTCAACAGAAAACAAAGGAATACACATCCATGTTCAGAATATATACAATATATACATAATCCACTACCAAAACATCCCTAGAAAACTATCTACATAAAGCAGCAGAGAGGGCCTAAGAGGCACAACCCATCACCTATGTACGCAGCCATTTATCAAAAATTCATCAAAAATACTGATAATCTAGGGTGATAAGAGACAGACAGCCACACCCGGGAAAGAGACTCCTGGCAGTCAGGGAGGCTTGAAACCCCTCCACGCCTTCAACCAAGCCCCCTGACCCCGCTTGTCTCTCTCAAGCTCCCGAATCTTCCCCACCTCATGCAAAATGTCATACACCACCACCTCAACAGGAAGGAGTTTTTGCCGAATGCTGACCTGACACCGTGCATTCCAGGTGAAATAACGGACTACTAGGCTAACTAAAAAAAAGTGTATCCAAACAAAAAACTCCACCGGTATTGAATGCTCCGTACACCCACTCAGCATAACCCAGCCTGGAGAGGAAAGGGACACCGAGGGCCCGCCCCACCTGTTTGTACACCTCTATGTTAAAAGGGCAATGAAGCAGAAAATGGTCCATAGTCTCCTCCTCATCTGCACACTCCTCCCGAGGACAGCTACGATCCATCCCACTGCGGAATTTCAAATTGCCCCGAACATAGAGCTTCCCATGGAAGCACAACCAGGCCAGATCCCTAAATTTAGGGGGTACTCTATCCAAATTAATCAGTCTTAACCCCGCCCTCAAAACTGGGCCCGGGCAATCCCTTAAGGCCAGTGGGTCATGAAAGACTTCGCTCAAGACTCGACTCATAAGGACTTTCCTTGGAACCGATCTGAGATCTTCAGCCGACAATCGCCACTGCCGCAGTAACTTCAGGCACGGAGCGACATAGGCTGGTAGCTGACCACGATGACCCCTGCGATTCTTTACTTGGCCACCTTCTTCCCAAAGTCGTAGAAAAGGCCTAAACCAAGATCTAAATATGCCTACCCATCCAGGAGGTTCCACTGCAAGCATATTACCAATGTTAAACTTTAGAAATAGCAGTGAAAAGAAAAGAACTGGGTTGACCATACCTAAGCCACCCTCCCTCCTGGATAGGTAGGTGACATTCCTCTTGATGGGGTTCAGTCTGTTCCCCCACAGCATCTGGAAGAACACACTACTGACCCTAGCATAGAGAGACACTGGCAAGATGCAGACAAAGCTGACATACAAGAAGATCGGAATCAGGTAAGTCTTAATCAGATCAACCCTTTCCCTCATAGATAACTTCCATCTCTTCCAGCTGACCACCTTAGTATTGGCAATTTCCAGTCTGCCTTCCCAGTTTTTGAGGCCATAATCGCCGGGTCAAAATTCAATGCCTAGTATCTTAATTCTTTCCTGGGGCACTGGAAAGGTGTCCGGGAGATCAAAACCCTCACCATCCTTTCCCATCCAGAAAACTTCAGTCTTTTCCTGATTGATCTTGGAGCCTGATGCTTCAGAATACCGTGATGTCAGAGAGACCACCTCCTCCGCTTCATCCGTCCCAGTGACAATCACCGACACATCATCCGCATAGGCAACAACCCTCAATGGCGGCTCACCCGGGAGCCCCACTGGTACCCCACACAACATGCCGCTCTCTAGCCTCCTGATGAAGGGGTCGATTGCAAACACATAGAGCAAGGGACTCAGGGGACAACCCTGGCGCACCCCGGAGCCAACCCCAAAGGACTGTCCAACCCAACCATTAACAAGAGGGAAGCTTTCTGCCCCCTTATACAAGACTTTCAGCCAATCGACAAAACCACCCGGCAGACCGTACTTACTAAGGAGCAACCACAGGTACTTATGGTTAACACGATCAAAAGCCTTTGCCTGATCCAATGTCAGCAAATACTTTCCCCAGCCTGCAGCCCTGCACCGCTCCAAGGCCTCCCGGACAGCTAAAACCGCTGTGAAGGTGCTCCTACCCTGGACCGAACAGTGCTGATGGCGAGAAAGCAAAGACTCTGCCACTGACGATAGGCGCCAGAAAAATATCTTTGCCAGTATCTTTCTATCGACATTAAGAAGGCTGATGGGGCGCCAATTCTCAATCATCGAAGGATCTTTACCCTTTGAAAGAAGAATCACAGCCGAGTGCCTCATGGAAGGGGAAAGCACCCCCTCAGCAAGGCAACTGTTAAAAACCTCTACCAAATGCGGGGCCAGAATAGACTTAAAGGCTTTGTAAAACTCAGCCGTCAAGCCATCCGGTCCAGGCGACTTTTTGATGGCAAGCTGTTCAATTGCCCTCATCACCTCTTCGACTGTGATCTCCTCTGTCAAATTCATCAATGGAACATCTCCACCATTTAGACCTGGAGTAGAGTCCAAAAAGCTTTCCATCTTGTCACGGTCAAGCTCTTTCCTCCCAAGAAGGTCGGCATAAAAGGACCTCACGACCTCCAGAATCCCTGACCTGGACTTTGTCAAGGAACCTGTACTGTCCTTAAGGCCAACGACCGTTTTAACAGCTACACCTTGTTTGCAGTTCTGGTAAGGGTCAGGCGAGTGGTACTTCCCATAGTCCCTCTCCAGAACCAAAGAGGCATGCCGGTCATATTAACACTTCCTGAGAAGGAGTTTCACTTCGGAGATTGCCCCAGGATCTCCTCCTCTCGAAACAAGAATATCCAGCTTCCTCCGTAAACGTTGGTAGGTCATGTATTTATTAAACTGATTTCTATTGGCTAGGCCCCTGAAGAATCCAGCGATCCTCTTTTTGGTCAGCTCCCACCACTCAGCCTTGCTGCTACAAAAGTCCAGGATGGTCACCTGTGCCTGAAAGAATTCCTCAAAGGATTGTCTAACATGTTCTTCCTTGAGTAGTGTCGAATTTAATCTCCAGATGCCCTTGCCCCTCTGAGGGGCGTCTGAAGCATTCAGTACCACAGATAGCATACAGTGATCAGAGAACTCTACTGCCTGCACCACTGGGGGCGAGAAAGCAGAGGCCTCCTTCAAAAAAAACCTATCTATCCTACTCTGACTATTACCACGATGAAAAGTGAACCCGGTGTCATCTGGGAGGTGCTTAATGTGCACATCCACAAGACCAGCATCCCTAACCATACTATTTAAAAAAACGCTATCATATCCCAGCCTGTCCTTGAAGTCCTTCCTGTCCTTGGGCCTAGTTACTGTATTAAAGTCACCTCCAAAGACCACTTGCCGGGATGTAAAAAGAAATGGCTTGATCCTTGTAAAAAGGCATTTCCTGTCCCACTTTGTGTGCGGCCCATAAACATTGATTAGGCGCAGGTCCTGCCCTCCCACAAGGACGTCTAAGACCATACATCTCCCAATCTCCACCTCAATAACCCGCCGGACAGTTACCATGCCGGTTTTAAACAACACCGCCACACCGCCGTAAGGCTCGGCCGCAAGAGACCAGTAAGATGGACCATACCTCCACTCTCTCTTGGCCATATGAATATCTGCCAAGGAGGTGAGCCTAGTCTCTTGCAAAAATAAAATTTCAGCATCTAATTGGCTGAACAAAAAGAAGGCCATAGAACGAGCTCTTACTGACTTAATGCTGGTGACATTAATTGTCACCACTTTTAACGGAGGGGGAACCGCCATTTGGGTTATTGGGTGGATTGCTTCTTAGCTCCCCTCTGCTGCTCATCACCAGAAGCCTCTCTCTTTCTAGAGGCCGCCTCAAAGTCCATTTCGGAATCGGAACTTCTCTCAGAAGAAGCTCCGGATGAAGAAATATCCCACTTGGAGGACCTATGACGGCTGGAGACAGAAACCGGAGCTTCTCGTCCCCGTTCCGTCCTCACCGCCTGCCTCTTCCGCCTCCCAACCTTCCTTCTCTCCTCCAGGTACCGCAGGTCAGCCTCAGAGATGCCCTCATCTCTTATTTTTTCCTTTAAAGTCTTTCCACAAGACTTATTTACAGAGGAAGGGGCGCCCTTTTTAGTACACGCTGGTGGGGGGGGGTGATCCCTTTAAGTCAGACTCGGGAGGGGTAGACTCCTGGGGGGTAACAGACTCGGGGGGCACAGACTTGGAAGGTTCCGACACAAGAGGAGAGGGTACAGTAGGCTGGGGGGACACAGAGACAGAAACAGAAGGAGTACTTACAGACACAGGAGGGGTGGCCACAGGAACTGGAGAGGGATCCTGAGCAGGACCGGGGGAGGGGGTCACCGCAGAGGAGGATGGTACACCAGGGGTCTCACCCTCCATCCTGTCCAGCCTTGACATGTCCTCTACTACCTCCTTCTCCATATTGTGCCAGGCTTCAGGACATCTGCTGTAGGGGTGGCCAAGGCGCAGGCACAGATTGCACCTGATCTTCCTGGTACAGTCCTTAGCCATATGACCCTGCCCCCGACACACTGAACACATCAAGGCTGAACAGGAGGAGCTCAAGTGCCCCTTTTCTCCACAGCAGTGACACAGCTTCGGCTGACCAGGGTAGAAAACAGTCATCCTATCCCTCCCTATGAAAGCTGAGGAGGGCAAGTGACGGACAACATTCCCATCCCTGGCCAACCTGACTGTTACCGACCATCCCCCAGTCCAGATGTTACGCTCATCATGGATTTTATTAGGTTTGGTCAAAACTTCCCCATAGTTCCTTAACCAGACCTCTAGATCCCGAGCAGGAACACTCTCATTGGTCAGGATAAAGGGATTTTTATAACAGCTTACCTGTAAAATCCTTTTCTTGGAGTACATCACGGGACACAGAGCGACTTAGTCATTACTAATGGGTTATATAGTTTACCTTCAGGTGTTGGCACTGGCCAATTCCAAACCGGAAGTACCCTCCCCTATATAAGCCCCTCCCACCCGGGAGCACCTCAGTTTTGTAGCCAAGCAATAAGTGTCCCAAAAAGAGGGGTGGGAGCTCTGTGTCCCGTGATGTACTCCAAGAAAAGGATTTTACAGGTAAGCTGTTATAAAAATCCCTTTTTCTTTTTCGTACATCACGGGACACAGAGCGACTTAGTCATTACTAATGGGACGTCCCAAAGCAATGCCAAATGAGGGGGGGGGTACATAAGCTGGGCGCCATCAGGCATGAGGATCTTTTGCGGCCTGCAACACACTGCGCCCAAAGGCGACATCCTCCTGACTTCTAACGTCTACCTGATAGAATCTAGTAAACGTGTGTACCGAAGACCATGTTGCGGCCTTACATACTTGAGCCAGGGAGGCCTGGTGATGCACTGCCCATGAAGTTCCAACCGCTCTTGTGGAGTGCGCCCTAACTTTGAACGGAGGCGGTCTCTTTCTCAAGCCATAGGCTTGTATTATGACCTGTCGAATCCACTTGGCTAAAGTAGATTTTGATGCTGCCTGACCCCTTCTGGGGCCTTCCGGCAGAACAAACAAAGAATCCGTTCTGCGAATCTGAGCAGTGGCTTTTAGATAAGCTTTAACTGCTCTTACCACATCCAAAGAATGTAATAACTTTTCCTCTACTGAGCTAGGTTTGGGGAAAAAAGAAGGAAGAACCACATCTTGGTTCAAATGAAACCTCGATACCACCTTAGGAAGAAAGGCTGGATGAGGACGTAATACTACTCTGTCCTTATGGACAACCAGATATGGCTCCTTACAGGACATAGCTGCTAATTCCGACACTCTTTTAGCCGAACAAATGGCTACTAAGAAAACCAATTTCCTGGTGAGAAGAACCAAGGAAATGTGTTGTAATGGTTCAAACGGTTGTTCCTGTAGAACCGACAGAACCAGGTTTAAGTCCCAAGGACATATGGGAATACTAACCGGAGGGCTAATACGCATCACTCCTTGTATAAAGGCTTTGACTAGTGAATGCGAAGCCAAGGGCCTTTGAAAAAATATTGACAAGGCCGAAATCTGACCCTTGATAGTACTCAAGGCCAGCTTCCTATCTACAGCCCACTGTAGGAAGTCCAGAATCCTCCCTATCATGTACTTACGTGGATGCCATTTCTTGGTCTCACACCACGTAATGTACGCTTTCCAGATCCTATAATAGATCTGCCTGGATACCGGTTTCCTGGCATTGATCATGGTAGATACCACAGAATTAGAGAGCCCTCTCTTTTTCAGAATGTGGGCTTCAATAGCCAGGCCGTCAAACCTAGGGCTGGTAAGGAAGGGTGGTATATCGGTCCTTGCGACAGCAGGTCCGGACGAAGTGGGAGGGTCCAAGGACTCCTCACTGACATTTTTACAATCTCCGCGTACCATGCCCTTCGGGGCCACGCTGGAGCCACCAGAATCACTGGTTTCTTTTCTACCCTGATTCTGCGGAGTAATCGCGGTAACAATTGTGGCGGTGGGAATGCATATATCAGCTTGAACCGATCCCAAGGGAACACTAGGGCATCCGAGCCGCAAGCTAGGGGATCCCTTGTGCGAGACACAAACCTGTCCACCTTTGCGTTGAATCTGGATGCTAGCAGATCTACATCCGGTGTTCCCCACCGCTGGCATATTGCCTGGAAAACCTCGGGGTGAAGAGACCATTCCCCCGGGCATAATTGTTGGCGACTTAGAAAGTCCGCTCTCCAATTTTCCACTCCTGGGATGAAAACCGCAGATATGGCTGGGACATATCTTTCTGCCCACTCCAGGATGCAATTTGCTTCCTTCTGGGCTGCACGACTTTTGGTGCCACCCTGATGATTGATATATGCCACTGCCGTGGCATTGTCTGATTGAATTCTGACAGGGGACCCCTGGAGTTTGGATGTCCATGCTACTAGGGCATACCGGGCTGCTCGTATCTCTAAGAGATTGATGGGCAGGGCCTTTTCTGCTTCTGACCACCTGCCCTGGAGAGACCATTGCTCCAGCACTGCCCCCCAGCCGATGAGGCTGGCATCTGTAGTGACCACCTTCCAAGAAACCGGACTGAAGGGTTTCCCTCTTTCCAGATTCTGGGGCACCAACCACCAATGGAGGCTCTTGCGAACGGAAGGGGACAGGGACATTGGTAAGTCTAAAGCCTGAACTTTTTTGTTCCAGGCTGACAGTATGGCCCTTTGCAAATTCCTTGAATGGAATTGACCGTAGGGTACCGCTTCGAATGAAGCCACCATCTTTCCCAGCAGCCTCATGCAGAGACGTATGGATGGTTTTCTTTTTGTACCCACTAAGTGGGTCAAATTTCTTAAAGACGACACCTTCTCTGGAGGTAAGAAAATCTTTCTCTGATTTGAATCCAGCCTTAGCCCTAAGTATTCCAGACTTTTGACTGGTCTTAGAGCTGACTTGTCCCGGTTGATAATCCAACCGTGATATTCCAGATACTCGATTGTCTTGTGAATAGCTACTTCCAGCTTTTCCACTGAGTGGTCTATTAGTAGCAGGTCGTCTAGATATGCCATTATCGTTACACCCTGTGTTCTTAGATTGGCCAATAATGGGGCCAGAATTTTTGTGAACACTCGTGGTGCTGTGGCCAGACCGAAAGGTAAGGCTCTGAACTGAAAATGGCGCCCTTCTACTGCAAAGCGTAGAAATTTCTGATGGGCCGGAAAGATGGGAATATGCAGATAAGCATCCCTTATGTCGATCGAGGCTAGCCATTCCTGCCCTTGTAGGGCGGTGGCCACTGATCGGATCGACTCCATCCGAAAAGTCCTGATATTTAGGAACTTGTTTAGCCCTTTTAGATTTAATATGGGCCTCACGTCCCCATTTGGTTTGGGGACTGTGAAAAGGTTCGAGTAAAACCCGAATCCGCTTTCTTCCAGGGGAACCTTCATGATTACCCCTTGGAGCAATAGTTGTTCTAGTGCCAGAAGGAGGGATCCTCTCTTTTGGGGATCTCTTGGCACATTTGACCTCATAAATTGGGCAGGAGGAGTGCCTTTTAACTCCAGCTTGTATCCCAGACTTACTGCGGAGAGCACCCATCTGTCTCTGATGGTGTCCCGCCAGGTCTCTGTGAACAACTGAAGTCTTCCCCCCACCCGATTGAGCGGGGGCAATACTTCATGCCTTAGGGGGAGGTTTTGTACCTCTCTTGATCCAGGGCTTCTTGTTACCCTGTGATTGTCCCTGATTTCTGCCCCCTGAATTTGACCGCGGAGGCCGTCGGAACTGCTTCACAGCCGATGTGCCCGGGACTGGAGAGGTAGGCCTCTTAAAAGAAGGACTTCTACCCTTGTTCTTAACCGGTAAGAGTGAACTTTTACCGGCAGAAATTTTCTGGATATATTTGTCCAGATCTTCTCCAAATAAGCGTTCTCCATGAAATGGGAAGCTAACCAGCAGTTTTTTACAGGGAGCTTCAGCAGACCAGTTTTTGAGCCACAGAAGCCTACGCATATGTACTATAGACAGCGTAAAGCGGGAGGCCTGTTGGATTGTATCCTTTATGGCGTCCACCGCAAAACACAAGGCTCTAGGCAGGTCAGCTAGGGCAAGAGCCTGCTGCTCTGGTAAGTCCCTTAAGACTTGTTTCAACTGATCTTTCACTGCTTGACAGACTCCAATCGCTGCTACCGCAGGTTGTGTCACCATGCTTGCTGTAGAGAAAGCAGATTTTAGTAAAGACTCCAATTTTTTATCTATTGGGTCTTTGAACATTGGAACATTATCTACTGGACATGTCAGTGATTTGTTAACAGAAGAGATGGCTGCGTCCACTATAGGGACCCTCCATTTTCTTATGAACTTATCCTCCATGGGATAGATCACCGGAAATCTCTTGGGGGGAGCAAATATTTTATCAGGATGCTCCCAATCCTGGTAAATAAGCCCTTCTAATAAAGGGTGGATTGGGAAGGAACAGACCGCCTGGGGAGCTTTTAGCGACCCCAGCGAGGAAACCGTAGTGGATGGTGGTTCCGCCAGAGGCATTTTAAATGCTGATCGGACCATGTTAGTCAGAGACTGAACCCATAATCTTTCAGCCTGAGAAGCTGAGAAAGGTTCTTCCACTGTTGATTCCTCTATAAGTGAATCAACCTCATCCTGATCCCCTTCAGGTAGGTCGATCTCTGTGTGGGGCTGTTCCTCCACTAACAGGCACTCTGAAGGAGGAGACGGAGATCGGACGCGCTTTTCCTGTGACAGGGAAGCAGCGATCAATGCTGTTAATCTCTCTTCCAATCCTCCCAGAGTTGAGGATAAAACCTCCTCTGTTATATATACAGGAGCAGGTGGACTGGGGACAGCCGCAGCACCAGGCATTCCTGCGGGGTTTCTACGGCTACTGACCTCTGCATTCTCAGGGGAGATTGGTGCAGTGCAAGCATGCCCAATATCCTCAGAGCCCGATGGAGACCCCTTTGGCTTCCTGGAAGATCTATTTCCGGAGCGTCTGGACGACATATCCTTTAAGCACAAAGCTGAGGTATTCCCGTCGTCATACACCAATTTTTGCTGGTAATAGTCTAACACAGGTGCTGCTATATACCAGCTGGTGTCCACTAAAGTGCCTTTCTATGGGGATGCCTGCATCAACCGCCTCTGTGTGCCACTGTTTGTTGCTAGCTCTGTTTGCATGCAGCTGACACTTGTACTGTGTCTTTTAACCATGCTGGGACGCCCGCACATGCGCAGAAGCGCCGCGGCGCGCATCGAGCGTCATCCACCCGCCCCGCCCCTTTTTTTTTCATAGGAGGCGCGTGCACGCGCCCGCGCGCGCGCCCGTGCGCCAATGGCGCCCTTTTCGAAAACCAACAGAGGACTAGGAGCCAGGGCCCTTTTTGCCGGAGGGCCTGTGCGGTGGATGAACGCAGCAACAGGGCAGAGGAAGTGGATTCCCTCAGAGAAACTTACCAGCTGCCTGGATCTTTTGAGTTGAGAAAACCAAAGATCCACATTTACAAGAAAAATGGACTACAGCGGCCTCTAGTGGTTTAACACAGGTACCGCGGTCCCTGTTTTTTTTTTTTTTCTTGACTACTATTAAAATTTTACATTTTCAGTAGTTATAGGCAAACACAGATATTTAGCGGGAATACCGTTAGGTAACAGACAGAAAGACAAATTAGGCTTGGGGGTCCCCCAATAGAACCAAGTTCCTGAGGGCCCCCACTTACCTGATCCCCGCCGCAGGACTTTGTTTGGTCCACAAAAGTCCAAACTTCACCTATCACGGCAGGCATTGTAATTAAACCTTCAGGGACCGGGTTCCCAAGGATTCCACTCCCCTGGACCTGTATAGCACCCTGCACAGACAGCGTCTTGGTCGTGGGTATGACCAGAGCTCTGGATCCCAGGGTCCAGCCCTCCTAAGAGAAGCATTACAGGCAAAACCTTGCTCTTCTGCTGCAAGGCCCGGGTACCGACCGTTTAGCTATGAAGCTTTTTTGGTGGGATCCGGAACAGCTTACTAAGGCCCAAAAGAACCTGTACGCAAGCCCAGTGAAAACACATGTTACTCTTTGGCCAACACCTTAGACACTGGCAAAAAACTGAGGTGCTCCCGGGTGGGAGGGGCTTATATAGGGGAGGGTACTTCCGGTTTGGAATTGGCCAGTGCCAACACCTGAAGGTAAACTATATAACCCATTAGTAATGACTAAGTCGCTCTGTGTCCCGTGATGTACGAAAAAGAAAATGGTTATTTTTTTTACTGTTGACCTCTGAGAAACCGCAACTGGGACCAGACCTTCCCATTCAGGTCTTGACCTGCACCGAGCCTCATATCGCTCCCAGAACAGGTCAAGACCCTCTGGCCTGGTGAAGCTAACCGTATAGTCCCTTGTCCCAGCTACGTGTATAAAGGCATACAGGTCATTTGCACCAAAACCCATCTCCAATATCATATCTACCACTGCACGCCGTGCTGGAGGGATGGCACCACCTTCCCATTTCAGAATAACTACATTCCGTCTGGGACCCCCAGCAGAAGCCAGAGACCCAAGACCAGATCCTGGGGCGCTCAAAGTGGCAGCTTGTAGGGGAAAACCCTGCTTGGGAGCGGGACTACCAGGAGCAGAGTGTGCCACCTCTGCAAATGTAGGTTTATCAGGGCCAGGGGCTGACACTGAAGCCACATCACTCTGTATATTATTATTATTATCAACTGTATGAACTGAAATGGCAGGATCTGTAGCAGGATTGTTCATCACACTGGTACTGGGGTGATTGTTATCAGTCACAGAACTATTCAAATTCCCATCAGGAATAGTCACAGTGGCTGCAATACCAGCTGTCTCCTGATGCTGCACTGTAGAGTCCTCAGCAGCAGTGGGGCAAACAGCTTTGGACTCAGCCAAAGAAGGGTTAATGGGCTGTTCTGACACTTGCAGTCCATCCACAGAAATGACATTTTTTAAATGTAACTCTTGCTGCATTGCAGCCTCAGCAGGCACAACATTGCTGCATACAGGACTAGCAGCCTGATTGTCATTAGGCACATTGTCAGTCACAGTGTTAAAAGGAACAAAAACAGTCTTATCCACAACATGGGACTTAGCAGGCTTCACTTTATCAGGTACATCATCAGTAATGTCTTCCTCATTAAACACCATCTGATCTCCCCGCATAGGAGACTCCATTACCTGGATGGCCCTCAGCATACCTCCTGAATCTTGGGAAGGCCTGGGGCTGCTTACCTCTCCCTGGGGGGGCAGGGGGTCAGAACTGGGGGTCTCCTCCTCCTCCACCTCCATCTTTGTCACCCTTCCAAACCTTTTGTCGTTACAACATTTTTCTTTAAAGGGCCCATCTCTGCCTTCCATCATGGCCACGATGGTCTCCTGATGATCCACACGGACCTTGGCCAGCTGGATTTCCGGATCCATGGATCCCCGTTTCTGGCTGTGTAAGCCCTCACGTTGCCTTCGCAGGCGCTTCAACTCCGCTCTCAACTTGTAGAGCTTGTCCCTCTCCCTGTTCAGGACCTTAATCCCGGCCACCACTCGCTCCCGAATGGCCTCCGAGCCTTCATCCTCACCAGGGGCAGAGAGATCGGCTTGTGCAGAGGCAGGCAGTTCACCTGATGGCCCAGGAGATGGCTGGGAGCCTCCAGCCGGAGAAGCTCCGCTGCCCTCCATGGCCTCCCCAGAAAGGGGGCCAGGGAGCTGGGATAGATTTCACCACCACTCCCCTCTCACAGAGCAGCTTCAGAGGCACCTTCCTCCTGACACACCTGTGCTCCAATGATGGGCGGGGCACTATTCCTCCCACTGACACTAATGGCGGGGCACTATTCCTTCCCACTGACACTAATGGAGGGGCACTATTCCTCCCACTGACACCAATGATGGGACACTATTCCTCCCACGGACACCAATGATGGGACACTACTCCTCCCACTGACACCAATGATGGAGCACTATTCCTCCCACTGATACCAATGATGGAGCACTATTCCTCCCACTGATACCAATGATGGGACACTATTCCTCCCACTGACACCAATGATGGGACACTATTCCTCCCACTGATACCAATGATGGGGCACTATTCCTCCCACTGACACCAATGATGGGGCACTATTCCTCCCACTGACATCAATGATGGGGCACTATTCCTCCCACTGACACGAATGATGGGGCACTATTTCTCCCACTGACACCAATGATGGGGCACTATTCCTCCCACTGACACCAATGATGGGGCACTATTCTTCTCCAGTGTTCACCCTGCTCAGTCCTGCCAGCACAAAAGGCAGTCAAGGATATGAAGGCTCGTGTCCCAGCTGTCCCGCCCCCCCCCATCTTCCTCAGAGGAGGGTCCCTTTGCCGCCTCCGCCCTGGGGCCAGCTCCGGGTCTCTTACCTCAATCTGACCAATGGTCTCCTGGTATTCCTTCTCCCGATTCTTAAAGAGAGACTCCGTATCTTTGATCACCTCCTCCAGACTGTCATCCTGGACCTGCCATAAAGCCAGTGAGAAGAGGACATTGTGATACATTCCAGGCTTCACATTCCACCTTCCTTAGGACCACCACACATGTTCCAAACCCTGACCCCAACCCTGACACTAACTCTAACACTGACTCTGACCCTAACCCTGACCCTAACCCTGACCCTGACCCTAACACTGACCCTAACACTGACCCTAACCCTGACCCTGACCCTAACCCTGACCCCAACCCTGACCCTAACACTGACCCTGACCCTAACCCTGACCCTGACCCTAACACTGACCCTAACACTGACCCTAACACTGACCCTAACCCTGACCCTGACCCTAACCCTAACCCTGACCGCAACCCTGACCCTGACCCTAACACTGACCCTGACCCTAACCCTAACCCTGACCCTAACCCTGACCCCAACCCTGACCCTAACACTGACCCTGACCCTAACCCTGACCCCAACCCTGACCCTGACCCTAACCCTGACCCTGACCCTGACCCTAACACTGACCCTAACACTGACCCTAACACTGACCCTGACCCTAACCCTGACCCTAACCCTGACCCCAACCCTGACCCTGACCCTAACACTGACCCTGACCCTAACCCTGACCCTAACCCTGACCCTGACCCTAACACTGACCCTAACACTGACCCTAACCCTAACCCTAACCCTGACCCTAACACTGACCCTGACCCTAACCCTGACCCTGACCCTGACCCTAACACTGACCCTAACACTGACCCTAACACTGACCCTAACCCTGACCCTGACCCTAACCCTAACCCTGACCGCAACCCTGACCCTAACACTGACCCTGACCCTAACCCTAACCCTGACCCTAACCCTGACCCCAACCCTGACCCTAACACTGACCCTGACCCTAACCCTGACCCCAACCCTGACCCTGACCCTAACCCTGACCCTGACCCTAACACTGACCCTAACACTGACCCTAACACTGACCCTGACCCTAACCCTGACCCCAACCCTGACCCTGACCCTAACACTGACCCTGACCCTAACCCTGACCCTGACCCTAACACTGACCCTAACACTGACCCTAACACTGACCCTGACCCTAACCCTAACCCTGACCCCAACCCTGACCCTAACACTGACCCTGACCCTAACCCTAACCCTGACCCCAACCCTGACCCTAACCCGGACCCTGACCCCAACCCTGACCCTAGTCCTGACCCTGACCCTAACCCTAACACTGACCCTAACACTGACCCTAACCCTGACCCTGACCCTAACCTTGAGCCTAACACTGACCCTAACCCTGACCCTAACCCTGACCCTAACCCTAACACTGACCCCAACCCTAACCCTGACCCTAACCCTGACCCTGACCCCAACCTTGAGCCTAACACTGACCCTAACCCTGACCCTAACACTGACCCTAACCCTAACTCTGACCCTAACCCTGACCCTGACCCCAACCTTGAGCCTAACACTGACCCTAACCCTGACCCTAACACTGACCCTAACCCTAACCCTGACCCCAACCCTGACCCTAGCCCTGACCCCAACCCCAACCCTGACCCTAGCCCTGACCCTGACCCTAACCCTAACACTGACCCTAACACTGACCCTGACCCTATCCCAGACCCCAACCCTGACCCTGACCCTAACACTGACCCTAACCCTAACCCAAACCCCAACCCTGACCCTAACCCGGACCCTGACCCCAACCCTGACCCTAGCCCTGACCCTGACCCTAACCCTAACACTGACCCTAACACTGACCCTAACCCTGACCCTAACCTTGAGCCTAACACTGACCCTAACCCTGACCCTAACCCTGACCCTAAGCCTAACACTGACCCTGACCCCAACCTTGAGCCTAACACTGACCCTAAGTCTGACCCTAACTCTGACCCTAACTCTGACCCTAACCCTGACCCTAACCCTGACCCTAACCTTGACCCTAACTCTGACCCTAACCCTGACCCTAACCCTGACCCTAACCCTGACCCTGACCCTGACCTCTCCACACAACCTGAGGCCTCATATCTGCTGAGATTAAACCCAAAAGCAAACATTTCTAATATTGCAGATTACCAATTCTTAGATGTGACAGCTGCATTCCTTTTCTTTTTCTTTAGGCCTTCTTTCTTTTGTTTCCATCTGTTGATCCGGCCAGCAAGTCCATTGTTTTTCAAAAGCACAAGCTTTCTAGCAGAATGCATCAGTTTACATGGATGAGACAAACCATTTACCACTGACAGGGGGTGCTTACAATGATCAGCTTTTATTTATTCATTTAAAATCTTTATCCCAAAAGGAAAAAAAAGTGTTTTCTGTAACTGATTATAAAGCGTGAGCTGGAGTTTGGATTTAGTTTGTTAGTGTGGCTAAATCTGTTAGTACATCTAACACTCCCCTCCCTGACAATGCTGCTGTGCCTCATGTGCTCATTCCTCCAGAGTGGGGCGCTCTAATACAGGAGGTGTGCTACTGGCCAGATCACCAGGTGAAAACAGTGGGGGGAGAGGGACTTAAAAAAAAAAGTAATGCAGCCGCCAAATCTAATGATCGGTAGTCGGCAATCTTTGACATTTCTGGTTTAATATCTCGCTTTAAAGCCCAACTCTCCTACAGCGCCCGCCCCTCCCCCCTCCCCCCCCCCCCAACCACAAGGGGGTAAATACTCGCTAACATTGGCTATACATTAGTATCATTTCATTTCCATTCATAGAACATTGAATTGGTTTTCTATTGGTTGGTGCAGCCGGATTGGTGTTCAGTTTCCATCGTCGTGATGAGAAAAGGACAAGAAGGAGAAGAAATTTTCTCAGTAAAATTCCTTTCATTCCGAAATCAAATGTTGAGAGCAATTGAAATTTTCCAGTGACAATCATCAGTGTTCTTCCATAAATCTCCTGGTGTAGGTGGATTTTGGTATAGGGGGGGGGGGGGGGGTCTCCAAACTAAAATCTGCCCCCCACAAGATTTCAGTGGGGTCCTCTGTGTGCAATGACTGAGGATTCCGGCCAGCAGAGGGCGCCGCAGTTCCACTTCTCCCATCTGCCTCCTGTAAACCCATGATGTGCTTGTCTCAGAAAGGGGGACTCTGAGGTAAGGGGGGGACTCTGAGGTAAGGGGGGGACTCTGAGGTAAGGGGGGGACTCTGAGGTAAGGCAGGGATTCTGGGGTAAGGGGGGACTCTGATAGGAACCCTGATGTAAGGGGGACTCTGATGGGGTCCCTGAGGTAAGGGGGGACTCTGATGGGGACCCCTGAGGTAAGGGGGGCTCTGATAGGGACCCTGATGTAAGGGGGACTCTGATGGGAACCCTGAGGTAAGGGGGGACTCTGATGGGGACTCCTGAGGTAAGGGGGGCTCCGATGGGGACCCTGAGGTAAGGGGGGACTCTGATGGGGACCCCTGAGGTAAGGGGGGCTCTGATGGGGACCCTGAGGTAAGGGGGGACTCTGATGGGGACCCTGAAGTAAGGGGGGACTCTGATGGGGACCCTGAAGTAAGGGGGGACTCTGATGGGGACCCTGAAGTAAGGGGGGACTCTGATGGGGACCCCTGAGGTAAGGGGGGCTCTGATGGGGACCCTGATGTAAGGGGGACTCTGATGGGAACCCTGAGGTAAGGGAGGACTCTGATGGGGACCCTGAGGTAAGGGGGACTCTGATGGGGACCCTGAAGTAAGGAGGGACTCTGATGGGGACCCCTGAGGTAAGGGGGGCTCTGATGGGGACCCTGATGTAAGGGGGACTCTGATGGGAACCCTGAGGTAAGGGAGGACTCTGATAGGACCCTGAGGTAAGGGGGACTCTAATAGGGACCCCGATGACTCGGATGGGGACCCTGAGGTAAGGGAAGACTCTAATAGGGACACTGAGGTGGGGGGCTCTAATGGGGACCCTGAGGTGGGGGGGGCTCTAATGGGGACCCTGAGGTAAGGGGGGACTCTGATGGGGACCCTGAGGTAAGGGGGACTGTAATAGGGACCCAGATGACTCTTATGGGGACCCTGAGGTAAGGGGGGACTCTGATGGGGACCCTGAGGTAAGGGGGACTGTAATAGGGACCCAGATGACTCTTATGGAGACACTGAGGTAAGGGGGGACTCTGAGGTAAGGGGGACTGTAATAGGGACCCAGATGACTCTGATTGGGACCCTAAGGTAAGGGGGGACTCTGATGGGGACCCTGAGGTAAGGGGGACTGTAATAGGGACCCAGATGACTCTTATGGGGACCCTGAGGTAAGGGGGGACTCTGATGGGAACCCTGAGGTAAGGGGGACTGTAATAGGGACCCAGATGATTCTTATGGGGACACTGAGGTAAGGGGGGACGCTGATGGGGACCCTGATGACTCTGATGGGGACCGTGAGGTAAAGGGGACTTGGATGGGGACCCTGAGGTAAGGGGAGACTCTAATGGGAACCCTTTTATAAGGTGGAACTTTGATGTATGAAAAACTCTAATGGGGGCCCTGATGTAAAGGAGGACTCTGACGGGGACCCTGATGTAAGGGGGGACTCTAATGGAGGCCCCCCTGATGTAGGGGGGAACTCTGAAGTAAGAGTGAATCTGCTCGGGACTCTAATGTAAGGGTGGACTCGCTCATTTAAAAAAACTTTTTTTATTTTCCCCCGTCCTGTAAGATGTAAGATGAGAAGTTTGGAGCCCCCCTGGGTCTAGAGTCCTCAGGGGATCAGGAAGGAATGGGGCCTTCCTCTGGATTATTAATGGGTATCGGGTTCTATTTATGGAGGTTTTCTATTATTAATGATAACATTGAAAAAGGGGATCAGCAAAGTTTTCAATTATCAAGAAAAAAGGGGATTGGTTGAGTCTAAAGGTAAGCTCCTCCCACGAGGAACCCCTGTTGTGTGTCTAGTGGTGGATGTCATACTGAATATCCTATAGTTCCCTCTGCTGGGGGAAATTAGTACTTACCTCTCCTTGATGCTCAGCGCCAGATATTGCATATCCGGAAAAATCCTCCCACAATAGCAGAGTCTCCTCGGTCTCCTCCCACGCCAAACTGTCGCAGTCGTCCTCAAAATCATAATCTCTACTGTAAGAGAAGAAAGGACGGCTATAAAATATATATAAAAAAATAAGGGAATTATAATAAAAATCTGGATGTTTTTAAGCGGAAACCTGGAGCCGCCCGAACTCCACCCCTCCCCCAATAAATAAAATGTATGTCAGTGAATGAATAGCGCCGCGACACACCAGTGACCCCGATCACCAGCGAGAAAAAGGGGGCGGAGAGACTTCCTTCCATGTGAAAATGTTTTATGAAGTCATAAATGTGTCATGTGATCATTGCCCTTGTTAGAATGTTTAAATAATGAATTGTTATTGTTACACATGACACAGTGTATATATATATATATATACAGTCAGGTCCATAAATATTGGGACATCGACACAATTCTAATCTTTTGGGCTCCATACACCACCACAATGGATTTGAAATGAAAAAGAAAGAACACCAGACATCTCCTGATGGCTACATTTTTTTTCTACGCCCCGCCTATGTGCCTGAGGCCTAAAAGTAACAATTCACTTTCTCTTTATTTACAATAATTGAAGACAATGTAATTATTTATTCCTGGGAATAGGATTAGAGGGGAAGCAGCAGTGATGAAAAGTGTTACAACAGTGACACCCAGTGGTCATGAGCAGCATTGACTGAGCCCTTTACACATTTATAAAAATATATTTTCTTTTTCGTACATCACGGGACACAGAGCGACTTAGTCATTACTAATGAGTTATATAGATTACCTTCAGGTGCTGGCACTGGCCACTTCCAAACCGGAAGTACCCTCCCCTATATAAGCCCCTCCCATCCGGGAGCACCTCAGTTTTTTTGCCAGTGTCTAAGGTGTTGGCCAAAGAGTAACATGTGTTTTCACTGGGCTTGCGTACAGGTTCTTTTGGGCCTTAGTAAGCTGTTCCGGATCCCACCAAAAAAGCTTCATAGCTAAACGGTCGGTACCCGGGCCTTGCAGCAGAAGAGCAAGGTTTTGCCTGTAATGCCTCTCTTAGGAGGGCTGGACCCTGGGATCCAGAGCTCTGGTCATACCCACGACCAAGATGTTGTCTGTGCAGGGTGCTATACAGGTCCAGGGGAGTGGAATCCTTGGGAACCCGGTCCCTGAAGGTTTAATTACAATGCCTGCCGTGATAGGTGAAGTTTGGGCTTCTGTGAACCAAACAAAGTCCTGCGGCGGGGATCAGGTAAGTGGGGGCCCCCAGGAACTTGGTTCTATTGGGGGACCCCCAAGCCTAATTTGTCTTTCTGTCTGTTACCTAACGGTATTCCCGCTAATATCTGTGTATGCCTGTAACTACTGAAAATGTAAAATTTTAATAGTAGTCAAGAATAAAAAAAAAAAAAAAGGACCGCGGTACCTGTGTTAAACCACTAGAGGCCGCTGTGGTCCATTTTTCTTGTCATGTGGATCTTTGGTTTTCTCAAGTCAAAAGATCCAGGCAGTTGGTAAGTTTCTCTGTGGGAATCCACTTCCTCTGCCCTGTTGCTGCGCTCATCCACCGCACAGGCCCTCCGGCAAAAAGGGCCCTGGCTCCTAGTCCCTGTTTGATTTTCGAAAAGGGCGCCAATGGCGCACGGGCGCGCGCGCGGGCGCGTGCACGCGCCTCCTATGAAAAAAAAAGGGGCGGGGCGGGTGGATGACGCTCGATGCGTGCCACGGCGCTTCTGCGCATGTGCAGGCGTCCCAGCTTGTATAAAGACACAGTACAAGTGTCAGCTGGATGCAAACAGAGCTAGCAACAAACAGTGGCACACAGAGGCGGTTGATGCAGGCATCCCCATAGAAAGGCACTTTAGTGGACACCAGCTGGTATATAGCAGCAACTGTGTTAGACTATTACCAGCAAAATTGGTGTATGACGACGGGAATACCTCAGCTTTGTGCTTATAGGATATGTCGTCCAGACGCTCTGGAAATAGATCTTCCAAGAAGCGAAAGGGGTCTCCGTCGGGCTCTGAGGATTTTGGGCATGCTGTACTGCGCCAATCTCCCCTGAAATTTCAGAGGTCAGTAGCCGTAGGAACCCCGCAGGAGTACCTGGTACTGCGGCTGTCCCCAGTCCACCTGCTCCTGTATATATAACAGAGGAGGATTTATCCTCAACTCTGGGAGGATTGGAAGAGAGATTAACAGCATTGATCGCTGCTTCCCTGTCACAGGGAAAGCGCGTCCGATCTCCGTCTCCTCCTTCAGAGTGCCTGTTAGTGGAGGAACAGTCCCAGAGATCGACCTACCTGAAGGGGATCAGGTGAGGTTGATTCAGTTATAGAGGAATCAACAGTGGAAGAACCTTTCTCAGCATCTCAGGCTGAAAGATTATGGGTTCAGTCTCTGACTAACATGGTCCGATCAGCATTTAAAATGCCTATGGCGGAACCACCATCCACTACGGTTTCCTCGCTGGGGTCGCTAAAAGCTCCCCAGGCTGTCTGTTCCTTCCCAATCCACCCTTTATTAGAAGGGCTTATTTACCAGGATTGGGAGCATCCTGATAAAATATTTGCTCCCCCCAAGAGATTTCCGGTGATCTATCCCATGGAGGATAAGTTCATAAAAAAATGGAGGGTCCCTACAGTGGACGCAGCCATCTCTTGTGTAAATAAATCACTGACATGTCCAGTAGATAATGTTCCAATGTTCAAAGACCCAATAGATAAAAAATTGGAGTCTTTACTAAAATCTGCTTTCTCTACAGCAAGTTTGGTGACACAACCTGCGGTAGCAGCGATTGGAGTCTGCCAAGCAGTGAAAGATCAGTTGAAACAAGTCTTAAGGGACTTACCAGATCAGCAGGCTCTTGCCCTAGCTGACCTGCCTAGAGCCTTGTGTTGCGGTGGACGCCATAAAGGATACAATCCAACAGGCATCCCGCTTTACGCTGTCTGTAGACATATGCGTAGGCTTCTGTGGCTCAAAAAACTGGTCTGCTGAAGCTCCCTGTAAGAAATTGCTGATTAGCTTCCCATTTCATGGAGAACGCTTATTTGGAGATGATCTGGACAAATATATCCAGAAAATTTCTGCTGGTAAAAGTTCACTCTTGCCGGTTAAGAACAAGGGTAGAAGTCCTTCTTTTAAGAGGCCTACTTCTCCAGTCCCAGGCACATCGGCTGTGAAACAGTTCCGACGGCCTCCGCGGTCAAATCCAGGGGGCAGAAATCAGGGACAATCACAGGGTAACAAGAAACCCTGGGTCAAGAGAGGTACAAAACCTCCCCCTAAGTCATGAAGGGTTGCCCCCACTCAATCGGGTGAGGGGAAGACTTCAGTTGTTCACAGACACCTGGCGGGACACCATCAGAGATGGGTGATCTCCGCAGTAAGTCTGGGATACAAGCTGGAGTTAAAAGACATTCCTCCTGCCCATTTTATAAGGTCAAACCTGCCAAGCGATCCCCAGAAGAGTGGATCCCTCCTTCTGGCACTAGAGCAACTATTGCCCCAAGGGTAATCATGAAGGTTCCCTTGGAAGAAAGCGGATTCGGGTTTTACTCGAACCTTTTCACAGTCCCCAAACCAAATGGGGACGTGAGGCCCATATTAAATATAAAAGGGCTAAACAAGTTCCTACATATCAGGACTTTTTCGGATGGAGTCGATCCGATCGGTGGCCACCGCCCTACAAGGGCAGGAATGGTTAGCCTCGATCGACATAAGGGATGCTTATTTGCATATTCCCATCTGTCCGGCCCACCAGAAATTTCTACGCCTTGCAGTAGAAGGGCGCCATTTTCAGTTCAGAGCCTTACCTTTCGGTCTGGCCACAGCACCACGAGTGTTCACAAAAATCCTGGCACTACGATTGGCCAAACTAGGAACACAAGGTGTAACGATAATGGCATATCTAGACGACTTGTTGCTGATAGACCACTCAGTGAAAAAAACTAGAAGTGGTCGTTCACAAGACAATCAAGTATCTGGAATCTCACGGTTGCATTATCAACCGAGACAAGTCAGCCCTAAAACCAGTCAAAAGTCTGGAATACTTGGGGGCTAAGACTGGATTCAAATCAGAGAAAGATTTTCTTACCTCCGGAGAAGGTGTCGTCTTTGAAAGATTTGACCCACTTAGTGGGTACAAAAAAGAAAAACCATCCATACGCCTGTGTATAAGGCTGCTGGGAAAAATGGTGGCTTCATTCGAAGCGGTACCCTGCGGTCAATTCCATTCAAGGAACTTGCAGAGGGCCATACTGTCAGCCTGGAACAAAAAAGTTCAGGCTCTGGACTTACCAATGTCCTTGTCCCCTTCCGTTCGCAAGAGCCTCCATTGGTGGTTGGTACCAGAATCTGGAAAAAGGGAAACCCTTCAGTCCGGTTTCTTGGAAGGTAGTCACTACAGATGCCAGCCTCATAGGCTGGGGGGCAGTACTGGAGCAATGGTCTCTCCAGGGCAAGTGGTCAGAAGCAGAAAAGGCCCTGCCCACCAATCTCTTAGAGATACGAGCAGCCCGGTATGCCCTAGTAGCATGGACATCCAAACTCCAAGGGTCACCTGTCAGAATTCAATCAGACAATGCCACAGCAGTGGCATATATCAATCACCAGGGTGGCACCAGGAGTCGTGCAGCCCAGAGGGAAGCGAATTGCATCCTGGAGTGGGCAGAAAGGTATGTCCCAGCCATATCCGCGGTTTTCATCCCAGGAGTGGAAAATTGGAGAGCGGACTTTTTAAGTCGCCAGCAATTATGCCCGGGGAATGGTCTCTTCACCCCGAGGTTTTACAAGCAATATGCCAGTGGTGGGGAACAATGGATGTAGATCTGCTAGCATCCAGATTCAACGCAAAGGTGGACAGATTTGTGTCTCGCACAAGGGATCCCCTAGCTTGCGGTTCGGATGCCCTAGTGTTCCCTTGGGATCAGTTCAAGCTGATATATGCATTCCCACCGCGATTAATCCGCAGAATCCGGGTAGAAAAGAAACCAGTGATTCTGGTGGCTCCAGCGTGGCCCCGAAGGGCATGGTACGCGGAGATTGTAAAAATGTCAGTGGGAAGTCCTTGGACCCTCCCACATCGTCCGGACCTGCTTTCGCAAGGACCGATATACCACCCTTCCTTACCAGCCCTAGGTTTGACGGCCTGGCTATTGAAGCCCACATTCTAAAAAAGAGAGGTCTCTCTAATCCTGTGGTATCTACCATGATCAATGCCAGGAAGCCGGTATCCAGGCAGATCTATTATAGGATCTGGAAGGCGTACATCACGTGGTGTGAGGCCAGGAAATGGCATCCACGTAAGTACGTAATAGGTAGGATTCTGGACTTCCTACAGTGGGCTGTACATAGGAAGCTTGCCTTGAGTACTATCAAGGGTCAGACGGCCTTGTCAATATTTTTTTCAAAGGCCCTTGGCTTTGCATTCATTAGTCAAAGCTTTCATACAAGGAGTGATGCGTATTAGTCCTCCGGTTAGTATTCCCATATGTCCATGGGACTTAAACCTGGTTCTGTCGGTTCTACAGAAACAACCATTTGAACCATTGCAACACATTTCCTTGGTTCTTCTCACCAGGAAATTGATTTTCTTAGTAGCCGTTTGTTCGGCTAAAAGAGTATCGGAATTAGCCGCCTTGTCCTGTAAGGAGCCATATCTGGTTATCCATAAGGACAGAGTAGTGTTACGTCCTCATCCAGCCTTTCTTCCTAAGGTGGTATCGAGGTTTCATTTGAACCAAGATGTGGTTCTTCCTTCTTTTTTCCCCAAACCTACTTCGGTAGAGGAAAAGTTATTGCATTCTTTGGATGTAGTAAGAGCAGTTAAAGCTTATCTAAAAGCCACTGCTCAGATTCGCAGAGCGGATACTTTGTTTATTCTGCCGGAAGGCCCCAGAAAGGGTCAGGCAGCGTCAAAATCTACTTTAGCCAAGTGGATTCGACAGGTCATAATACAAGCCTATGGCTTGAGAAGGAGACCGCCTCCGTTCAAAGTTAGAGCGCACTCCACGAGAGCAGTTGGAACTTCATGGGCAGTGCATCACCAGGCCTCCCTGGCTCAAGTCTGTAAGGCCACAACATGGTCCTTAGTACACACGTTTACTAGGTTCTACCAGGTGGACGTTAGAAGTCAGGAGGATGTCGCCTTTGGGCGCAGTGTGTTGCAGGCCGCAAAAGATCCTCATGCCTGATGGTGCCCAGCTTATGTATCCCTCCCCTCATTTGGCATTGCTTTGGGACGTCCCATTAGTAATGACTATGTCGCTCTGTGTCCCATGATGTACGAAAAAGAAAAAGGGATTTTTATAACAGCTTACCTGTAAAATCCTTTTCTTGGAGTACATCACGGGACACAGAGCTCCCACCCCTCTTTTTTGGGACACTTATTGCTTGGCTACAAAACTGAGGTGCTCCCGGATGGGAGGGGCTTATATAGGGGAGGGTACTTCCGGTTTGGAATTGGCCAGTGCCAGCACCTGAAGGTAATCTATATAACCCATTAGTAATGACTATGCCGCTCTGTGTCCCGTGATGTACTCCAAGAAAAGGATTTTACAGGTAAGCTGTTATAAAAATCCCTTTATTTTATTTTCTTTCTTCTTCTTCTTCTATCAACTGACCCCCTTCCCCCCACTAAGCTGATACAAAGATATTTGCAAAAATTAAAAAGAAAAGAACATTAGCCCAGCGCTATCCCACCACCATAATACTATATATATATACAGTCAGGTCCATAAATATTGGGACATCGACACAATTCTAATCTTTCTGTCTCTATACGCCACCAGAATGGATTTGAAATGAAAGGAACAAGATGTGCTTTACCTGCAGACTTTCCCCTTTAATTTGAGGGAATTTACATCCAAATCAGGTGACCGGTGTAGGATTATCTCCTTATTCAATATATGGTCATTAATTTGGGAACTTGTTGCAGGTGTTTCTCCTGTTCTCTCTTGCCTTCTGGCAGGCGTCACCGGTGTGGCTTCTTGTAAGCCCAAAGGATCGGGCTCCTTCCCCCTGTGTGTGGGGGGGTAGCAGGCGACTACATGACCCTCCGGATTGCTCCACGGTTTCCTGACATTTCTGGCCATGCAACTGTCTACTCCATTTTTAAGCGGTAACTATATCGCCATACCATACTTGTACTGTGATGTATGATTATATATTTTTCCAATATTTGAAGTTATTTTATATGTCTCTTAGAGTCAACGAGCCCCCTGAAGATGACCAGCAAATGGTCGTAATGCGTCGGGGATTTACGCCCACATACATTTGTTATGCAATCTTGTTTCACTTTTTTGCATGTATGGTAATATTGGATTATGCAGGAATTTATCTGGCCAGACCGTTTTATTTATTGTAACCCAATTGTGTCTTTTGATAACTTTCAAATAAATATGTTTTATACTTTCAATTCGACACACTATATTGCTGTCCAAAGCCCCATTGGGGAAAACGTTCCTTTATCACAACAGTCTGGATATGTGCCCCTCCCACTTTTTAAAGGGACCAAAAGTAATGGGACAGATTCAAGGGGTTGTAAAGGTACATTCTATGCATTAAGGTGAAAAAACATCCGAGGATTAGCGGCCCCCCCGAGCCCCCGTTTTCTTACCTGACCCCTCGAAAGTCCCGCGCCGTGAACGCGCTTTCTTCTCGGCCAGGCTTCTCGGCTCATTCATTGGTTGATTGAAAGCAGCGCAACCATTGGCTTGCGCTGCTGTCAATCACATCCAATGATGCGGCGCGCCGGGGGGGGGGGCGGGGCCAAGTGATACAGTGAGCGGCTGTATCACGGGAGTGCGCCCGCAAGAACTTACCACCATGTGAGAGAGCTTGAATGAAGGTGGTTAGTTCTTGCGGGGGGGGGGAGCTGAGAAAGCCGCCGAGGGACACCAGAAGAGGAGGATCGGGGCCACTCAGTGCACAACGAGCTGCACAGTGGAGGTAAGTATAACATGTTTGTTATTTTACAAAATGAATTAATTATTAGCCTCTTAGTAAAAAGCATATAGAATTAATAGTAACATCATCCTGAAGATTAATTTGAATAGAGATAGGGCTTAAGGGACCCCAAAAGAGCAAAAGCTGAGGAAATGGGGGCAATAGGACTGAAGCGGCACAGGGTGAGCAGGTAAAGAGAGCAATTATAATAAAAGGTATAAATGTATTAACATCAGTTATATTATATTATGTTAATAAATGTATACCTTTTATTATATTTGCTCTCTTGAGTTTTCCTGCTCACCCTGTGCCGCTACAGTCCTATCGCCCCCGTTTTCTGAGCTTTTGCTTTTGCTTTTGGTCTTTTGTTTTTTTTGGGGTCCCTTAAGTCCTATCTCTATTCAAATTTATTTTACAAAATAGTTCCTGCTTGTTCTTGGGGCATTTTCCCTTCAGTTTTGTCTTCAGCAAGTGAAATGCATGTTCATCCGGATTCAGGTCAGGTGATTGACTTGACCATTCCATAACATTCCACTTCTTTTCCTTAAACTCTTTGGTTGCTTTCGCAGTATGCTTCGGGTCATTGTCCATCTGCACTGGGAAGCCGTCCAATGAGTTCTGAAGCATTTGGCTGAATAGGAGCCGATAATAATATTCCCCGAAACACTTCAGAATTCATCCTGCTGCTTTTGTCAGCAGTCACATCATCAATAAATACAAGAGAACCAGTTCCATTGGCAGCCATGACACTACCACCACCATGCTTCACAGGTGAGGTGGTATGCTTTGGATCATGAGAAGTTCCTTTCCTTCTCCATACTCTTCTCTTCCCATCACTCTGGTACAAGTTGATCTTCTCATCTGTCCATAGGATGTTCTTCCAGAACTGTGAAGGCTTTTTTAGATGTTGTTTGGCAAACTCTAATCTGGCCTTCCTGTTTTTGGGGCTCACCAATGGTTTCCATCTTGTGGTGAACCCTCTGTATTCACTCTGGTGAAGTCGTCTCTTGATTGGTGACTTTGACACATACACACCTACCTCCTGGAGAGTGTTCTTCATCTGACACATATACACCTACCTCCTGGAGAGTGTTCTTCATCTGACACACATCCACCTACCTCCTGGAGAGTGTTCTTCATCTGACACACATACACCTACCTCCCGGAGAGTGTTCTTCATCTGACACACATACACCTACCTCCTGGAGAGTGTTCTTCATCTGACACACATACACCTACCTCCTGGAGAGTGTTCTTCATCTGACACACATACACCTACCTCCTGGAGAGTGTTCTTCATCTGACACATATACACCTACCTCCCGGAGAGTGTTCTTCATCTGACACACACACACCTACCTCCTGGAGAGTGTTCTTCATCTGACACACATACACCTACCTCCTGGAGAGTGTTCTTCATCTGACACACATACACCTACCTCCTGGAGAGTGTTCTTCATCTGACACACATACACCTACCTCCTGGAGAGTGTTCTTCATCTGACACATATACACCTACCTCCTGGAGAGTGTTCTTCATCTGACACACATACACCTACCTCCTGGAGAGTGTTCTTCATCTGACACACATACACCTACCTCCTGGAGAGTGTTCTTCATCTGACACACATACACCTACCTCCTGGAGTGTGTTCTTCATCTGACACACATACACCTACCTCCTGGAGAGTGTTCTTCATCTGACACACACACCTACCTCCTGGAGAGTGTTCTTCATCTGACACACATACACCTACCTCCTGGAGAGTGTTCTTCATCTGACACACATACACCTACCTCCTGGAGAGTGTTCTTCATCTGACACACATACACCTACCTCCTGGAGAGTGTTCTTCATCTGACACACATACACCTACCTCCCGGAGGGTGTTCCTCATCTGACACACATACACCTACCTCCTGGAGGGTGTTCTTCATCTGGCCAACTGTTGTGAAGGGTGTTTTCTTCATCAGGGAAAGAATTCTTCCCTCATTCACCACAGTTGTTTTCCGTGGTCTTCCGGGTCTTTTGGTGTTGCTGAGCTCACCGATGCGTTCTTTCTTTTTAAGGATGTTCCAAACAGTTGATTTGGCCACACCTAATGTTTCTGCTATCTCTCTGATGGGTTTGTTTTGTTTTTTCAGCCTACAGATGGCTTGCTTCACTGATAGTGACAGCTCTTTGGATCTCATATTGAGAGTTGACAGCAACAGATTCCAAATGCAAAGAGCACACTTGAAATGAACTCTGGACCTTTTATCTGCTCCTTTTAAATGGGATAATGAGGGAATAACACACACCTGGCCAACTGTTGTAATTCCTACACCGTTCACCTGATTTGGATGTAAATTCCCTCAAATTAAAGCTGAAAGTCTGCAGTTAAAGCACATCTTGTTCCTTTCATTTCAAATCCATTGTGGTGGTGTATAGAGCAAAAATATTAGAATAGAATTGTGTCGATGTCCCAATATTTATGGACCTGACTCTATATATATATATATATATATATATATATATATAGTATTATGGTGGTGGGATAGCGCTGGGCTAATGTTCTTTTCTTTTTAATTTTTGCAAATATCTTTGTATCAGCTTAGTGAGGGGAAAGGGGGTCAGTTGATAGAAGAAGAAGAAGAAGAAGAAAAATAAAATAATATATTTTTATAAATGTGTAAAGGGTTCATTCAATGCTGCTCATGACCACTGGGTGTCACTGTTGTAACACTTTTCATCACTGCTTCCCCTCTAATCCTATTCCCAGGAATAAATAATTACATTGTCTTCAATTATTGTAAATAAAGAGAAAGTGAATTGTTACTTTAAGGCCTCAGGCACATAGGCGGGGCGTAGAAAAACAAAACAAAACAAAAACGCAGCCATCAGGAGTTAATGGGTGTTTAGACGCATTTACTAACTTAGTAACTGACATCTCAGCATTAGGGATGAGCCGAACACCCCCGGGTTCGGTTCGCACCAGAACCCGCGAACGGACCGAAAGTTCGCACGAACTTTAGAACCCTATTAAATACAATGGATGCGAACGTTCGAAATCTAAAGTGCTAATTATAACGACTATTATGCATGTTATTGTCCTAAAAAGAGTTTGGGAACCCGGGTTCTGCACCAGGGGACATGTATCAATGCAAAAAGAAGTTTTAAAAACGGTCGTTTTTCGGGAGCAGTCATTTTAATGATGCATAAAGTGAAAAAAAAAAAGTCAAATATTCCTTTAAATATCGTACCTGGGGGGTGTGTATAGTATGCCTGTGAAGTGCCACGTGTTTCCCGTGTTTAGAACTGTCCCTGCACAAAATGACACTTCTAAAGGAAAAAAAAGCCATTTAAAACTGCTTGCGGCTTTAATGCAATGTCTGGTCCCGGTAATATGGATGAAAATCTTTAAGAAAAATGGCATAGCTACCCCATCACCCCCCCCCCCCCCCCTCTACCCCAGACCATTACCAGCCCCTTTGGGTCTTGTATGGATATTAAGGGGAACCCCGCACATAAAATAAAAAAGGCCCTATATACTCTGAACAGCCGTATACAGGCGGTGCATACAAGACAGGGACTGTAGGTTTGTTCTTATGTAGAATCTGTTTGTAATTTTGAACAGGTACATTGTTTAAGTGTAGCTCCAGCCCAAAAATCTATTTTTAAGCTTTTTGGAAAACATAGGTAAGGGTTATCACCCCTGTAACATTTGTTTTGCTGTCTGTGCCCCTGTTCAGAACATTTCACCTCACTTTCTGTCCCAATGACAAATGTTTTTGAAAATTTGGGGTTTTTATTGAAACAAGAATTGGTGATAAAGAATCAGTGGAGAGGAGACACTTTTTTTCCCATATTAACTCTTACAGGAGAGAATTTGCCTTCCTAGGGGTAGATTTCCTCTCACTTCCTGTTTTCTCCTTCCGTTTGCAAGGAGGAGTCGTTTGTAAGTAGGATGTTTGAAAGTAGGGGCCTGCCGTATATACTCTGCAGAAATTTGCCCCTTACATGTTGGTGTTGCCACAACACTGTGAGCCCTCACAGTTACTCTTGGTGGGCACATGAATGGGCCCTGCTGTGAATTATTAGATCAAGAATTGTAATTGCATGCCCCTGTTGAACAGGGGCTGAAAAATTGGGCCTTTGGTGGTGATGGTGGTGGTGTTGACACAACACTGTAAGGCCTCACAGTTACTCTTGGTGGGCGCAGGAATGGGCCCTGTGAATTATTAGATCAAGAATTGTAATTACATGCCCCTGTTAAACAGGGGCAGAAAAATTGGGCCTTAGGCACTGGTGCCACAACACTGCAACCCCTCACAGATACTGTACTTGGAGCACAGCAATGAGCCCTTTTGCAAAGTATTGCATCAAAAATTGTAATTGCACGCCCCTGTTAAACAGGGGCTGAAAAATTGGGCCTTAGCCACTGGTGCTGGTGCCACGACACTGCAACCTCTCCCAGATACTCTAGTTGGAGTGCAGGAATGAGCCCTGCTGCAAAGCATTGCATAAAAAATTGTAATAACACGCCCCTGTTAAACAGGGGCTGAAAAATTGGGCCTTAGGCACTGGTGCTGGTGCCACGACACTGCAACCTCTCCCAGATACTCTAGTTGGAGTGCAGGAATGAGCCCTGCTGCAAAGCGTTGCATAAAAAATTGTAATTACATGCCCCTGTTAAACAGGGGCTGAAAAATTGGGCCTTAGCCACTGGTGGCGGTACCCAGAAACAAAAATGTTCTTCCAAGCTATCATCATCAATCGGATCATTGAGGAGGAGGAGGATAGTCAGTCAACATAACAGGACAGTCTCTCAGCATCAGCATCAGTCTTGAAGGGATGTGACATTTGAAAATAAATTAGTCTGTTATATCAGCTTCAGGTGTTTGGTAGCTGGTGGTGATCCAAGACTGGTTCATCTTTATGAAGGTCAGTCGATCAACCGAGTCGGTGGACAGGCGCACCCTGTGATCCGTGACAAATCCTCCAGCAGCACTGAATGTGCGTTCTGAGAGAACGCTGGATGCAGGACAGGCCAGTAGCTCAATTGCATACTGTGCAAGCTCTGGCCAGTGATCCATCCTCAAGACCCAGTAAGCCAGAGGATTTTCGGTGGGGAAGGTGTCCAAGTCTGACCTTGCCCCTAGGTATTCCTGCACCATGTATATCAGATGATGGCGATGGTTGCTGGAACCGATCATACCTTGGGGCTGCGGACTAAAGAATTGTCTGAACACATCGGTCAGACGGCCACCTTCCCCACCGCTCCTTCTTTGACTGACCGAAGCCTCAGCAACTCGTTGTCCAGGACCAGGAGTTTGTAACCTCCCAGACCTTTCTGCAAGGCCTCCCGGAGTTGTCTCATCCTCTGCTCCCTCTGCGACGGTAACATAAGGTCCGCAACCTTACCCTTGTACCGTGGATCAAGGAGAGTGGCCAGCCAGTAATGGTCCCTCTCCTTGATCCGAAGAATACGAGGATCCTTCCGCAGACTTTGCAGGATCAGGGAGGCCATGCAGCGTACGTTAGCTGAGGCATTCGGTCTGGAGTCCTCTGGGTCACTAAGGACGGCATGATCCGCAGCCACCTCCTCCCAGCCACGTACAAGTCCACTGGTTTCTTGGGACTGTAAATCATCCCTAAAAGACTGCTGCTGATGATGCTGAGTGCCAGGCTCCACCTCCATGCTGACACAATCCTCCTCCTCCTCCTCTTCTTCCTGTGCGATGGGTGGGACAGAAGGAACACTGTCTGGGTAAAGGGGGCCTTGAGAGGCAAGGAAG